>VCHN02000014.1:1804643-1981571 GCA_007115665.2 Sequoiadendron giganteum | reverse complement strand
TTAGAAATGTGTGAAACCAGGTTCATGGCCAAAATATCTAGGACTCATTCACCCAAGGTGGTAAATGAGTCCCAGATCACTAACTTTGGGTCATTCAAACCTGAAACACCTGAATTATGATTGGCTAATGATTGGTATCGAGATTATCCTCGAAAAGATGTAATAAATGATGCTTGTGGATGCAAAATGGGGCCAACGAAAGCATAAGAAAAACCAATTATTAATGACAAGCCTATAGAAGTGCGAAAGTGTGTTATAAAACTCCAAATAAGGCAAGATTAAGGTTTAAAAAGAGATTTATATTAGATTTAGTTAATTAATAAAACCTTAGAAAATGTGAAAGTGAGTTACAACACCTCACAACACTTTAGCAAGGTACCATTTAAATCCATTAGTTCACAAGGCTCCAAGACCTAATGTGAATGTTTCAACCAAATTACAACACTAAATGAAGGCAATATTAAGCCTAATTCAACAAGGAGGGCCCAAACAAGTGTGAAAATTTTCCAACATTTTTCAACACTATAGATAATGTCTCTTTTGGGAAAAAATGTTTATAAAAAAAAAGAAATATGTTGAGGAGGATGTTGAAGATGGTAATGAGGAGGAGACTCTTCCTTTTTTTGATTGTGATAATTCTTTCCATCTAGAGGAGTCTACTTCCTTATCTCATAATAATGATATTGGAGATACTATGTCCCTCTCTTCAAAAAATGTTGTTCTTGAGAACTAAAGTGATTTTAGAGAAGAGGATAAAATGTATTTGGTGAAGAGGATACTAATAACAATGAAGATATGAAAAAGAGTCAGAAGGAAGAGAAGAAATATTTTAAAGATAGCCCTCTTGATATATATTACACTAAGATTATTAATCTATAGTCCACATAGTGAATAACCGTGAGATGATATAGGATTATCCTAGTGATTGTAAAATCTATGAGGCCAAATGAGAAAATATTTATAACATGATGAAAATCTATCAAAACATGTTGGCCAAGATGGAAAAATATTTTAATGATGTTAATGTTAAAGATGGGATAATGAGAAAGTATATAATTAGTATTGATATTCTCTATTCTAAGTTAAATAAAAGGAAAAAGAAACAAAATTTCGAGGAGGACCAACAAGGAACCAAGTAGAAGAACAAGAAGGAGTAGTTGATGAAAGTTTCTTGCTAGGAGAATAATACTACATCCTTGATAAAGGATTCAAAATCTCTTTCTTAGTTCTTATATTTTTTTCTAGCTTTATTTTGTTGTTTGTGTGTAATTTCTTAGTTTGGTCTAGCCTTATAGCTAGCCTTTCAGTGTACTTGTTTCTTCTATTTATTTATTTAAGACTTATTTTTAGGGCCCTTCCCTTCTTATTTTATTAAAAGGATCTTAGCAATTTGTCAAAAGGAGAAAACCTATTCTGAAGCTAATCAAAAGTGTTTATCAATAATACCATTTTATTGAAAGTCTAAACATCTAGATGCAATTTTTTTAGTAAACGTGAATCTTAGTCATAGAGTTAAATTTTGTGGATCCAAAATAGTTTTTGATAGAGGAAATAATAGGTTTTACAGGAACCTGAAACCACAAAGTTTACAAGCCATAATAAAATAGACCATCAGAGTACCCAGAGGTAGGAAGGCTATGAAACAACAAAAAGAAAAAAAGGACAACAACCACCATCAAAAAGTTAGCAAAATGTTAGTAAGAAGCCAACAACAAAAAACAAAACCTAAACTAACCAAGAGACTTTAAAGTCTCAACAACTTTAGCCTCCAGGTTGCACATTTACTGGGTCACCTTCTTTAGGTCTTGAGTCTCTAGAGGTGAAGATTCCTCTTTTCTCTTCAGATGGGCTCTAGCTCTCTTCAAAGGGCCATAATCCTCCTACTTTCTTTTGGTCTTATCAACCTAAAGATCCACAATCAATGACCCCTACTGGGTGTTTTCCATTTTCTCCACCAAAGCGCTTAGGATAGTGGTGTTATTTTTGACAATTTTGTGGTTATGCTCAAGGATGGTTTTCATAGTTTCCCTAATCTTACCAATTTCCTTATCCAGGTACTTGATCTTGTCCTCATTGTCCTTCTTCAAATTATCTATTAGTTCAACCACTCTTTGAAAGAATTCAGCCATATCCATCTTCTCTTCCATAGTCCATAAGACCTCCGTAGAATTCTGAGAAGCCTATTTAGCTTCCAACACCTCCAGCTTGCTAGTGAGTGCCCTTTTTTTTAGATTAATGTCCTTTATCTCATGGAAATCCCATTTCAAAATTTTGAAATGGTCAACTGCTCCATTTCTGGCCATAGTCAAAATATTTTCATGAAATTCCCTATTTGGCTTAAAAAAGTGGTCTTCACGGTTATTGTCACCGGGGGAATGGGGTCTTATTTCTCTATCAATGGTATGAAAAGAGGCTAAGGAGTCCTCCTTATCTTTGGGCTCAACAGAGTTCTCATCCAGAGAATCCCCCAAATAGGAAACCAATTTATTTATAGAGGGGTCCTTCGTCATTTCATTCACCACCTAAGAGGTACCAAGAGGGGTATTCACAGGGCTAGATTTTTTATTCAAGGGCTTAGCCAAAGGGGTATTCTTCATTTTCTTGCTAGGAGGGGGAGTGACTTCCTCAGCCCACTTAGGGTCCGATTCCTCATTACCTCAGATGAGCTAGACTCGATATCATAACCTTCCAAGGCTGAGGTCGAAAGATGGTTAGGAATGACCAACATGTTTTTAAAGTTCTCATGAATGAGCCGCATAAGGCTAGCATGCAGGACCAGATTCTTCTTAGGGTTTTTTCTAAATTACTCAATACTATTATTCATGGAACAAAGCAGGTAATCAGGAAAAGAAACCCTTACCTTATGTCTAAAATGATTGAGGAGGAAAAAGTGGTAACCATATAATCTGGTGAATCTACCATCCAGTGTGATGTACTCCATAAGAATCCTGAGCACCTCCCTCCAAATTTTCTTAATCAGCCCGACATCAAAGTAGATATTGGAGACTTTGACCAACTTATTTCTTTCCTCCTTAGACTTAGGGAAAATAATTATAGCTTCATCCGAGAACTTCCTGTCATGATAGAACTTCACTCCATTAGTAGAAAGACCAATAATTTCCCCAATAAGAGCTTCATCCATCGTAGCCTTCCTTCCAGAGAGAATAATATCACCATTATTCCAATGTTTAGAAAAATACTTAGTGACCTTGGGATCAGGACCGTGAGGTTTATCAATGAAAGGTTGAAGCCCTCCCCTCTCAATTTTCTTCCAAACCTTGGAGTTATTCTTGTTCTTCATGCAAATTGTCGGCTTAACTCTTTTTCTACTTCCTCCCATGGTCAAAAATCTCCTATTCCGGTAGCTCACACCATGAAAAAATAAAGCATAGAGCCCACAACACACCCAAAGCACCCACAAAACGTGCCAAACCTTACCATCTATCACAATTATTATGACCTTTCCAGTATATCAAATGATGTCTCGGTACTTGGCTCCATTCATTTTAATCATATTTAAATGCGACATCTCTCCCATATGTGATATCATAGTTTATTAAGGCTCTGACGTCAGCATCCAAATGATTACAATTCTACCATGTCACCTGCTTATTCTATTTAATTTCCTCATTAGAAAAATATTCGGCCACACTATTAGCTTCCCTATAGACATGGGAAATTTTCACTTTGTTGAATCTAGATAAAGTGGCCCTAGCTTCATCTATCCAATATTTTATGGTCCATGAAGGGGGGCACTTGCCTAGGAGGCAATCAATGATATTTTTAGAGTCATCCTCAATCCATATATTTTTAAGGTTCAGTGTGCTTGCCAACTCAATGACTTCGTAGGCTCTTATGGCTTCAGCTAAATGATTAGTTTGTATGCCCTAGGAAATAGCCACCGCTATAATGAACATGCCTTTATTATCTCTTATCACACCTCCGCTCCCTGTCTTCCTTGGATTCCCTTTCACCGCCCCATCAAAATTGGCTTTTATCCAACCCCTAGGAGGATGATACCAAATGACACCTTCACAATTCTTTTTTGCTATTTTTGAGGCTTTGGACACATCTCTTTTGATTTCCTAGTCTTTAGCCATCTTGACATCATAAATTGAGCATACACTACTGAATTTGAACCCAATTTCCGATGGCCGTTCATCGGACTTTCGATGCTGTTTTGTTGGTCGATCGACGAGTCACATAAATCAGTGTCGTTGCTCAATTTTCGTCTATAATTTGACGGACTGTAAAACATCGCACTCACAATGCAAGCTCGTCTGAACCATGATGCCCACTTCGTCGATCGAGCAACGAGCAGTGGATGGAGCATGGGTGGCGTACCTCCACTAAAGTGTCAAAGTAAAGACATAAGTTTGTCGGAACCACGACGATAGTTTCATCGATCTAATGATGCATAGGACGTAGAGCACAGGTGACATACCTTTGCCAAAATGTTAGATTAATAACAGAAGTTCGTTGCCATTACGACAAAATTTTTGATGTATTCCAAATATCGGTGAGAGATCAGGACTATTACAATGATTAAAATTTCTTGACATATTATATCGGGAGGACTGGACTTTGGTCTCAGCGATAAATTTTCATTGGCAAGATACAAATCTTGTCGCATCGACAAAGCACAAGGGAAGCATATCGGCAAGACATATACCATTGGAGTAAGTTCTGAATGTCTACCCGACCTGCTATCTGACGTCGATAAGCATACATCGGCAAGTGTCTTGGCGACATACTTATGATTGAAATAGCAATAGAAGTTCGTCGAACTCGTGACAAAATGGGCATCATTATGACGAAAGTTCATCAGATACATTGCAAATTCATTGGATGATTTTTGAGGTTCATCACAAATGTGACGAAACAATGCGATTTAAAAAAGGAACTATTCGTTGAAATGTAGGCATATCGGTGAAAGATCAAGACTATTATAGTGATCAAAATTGCCTGAGAGGATATGGGTGCTGGCAAGAAGTTGAGTGTGTTTTCCCTAATTTTCAGAATTTGACACTTTGACCTTAAAATTTGAAGCACTTAGAGATGGAATCTTCGAAAAAGTCATTAATCATAAAATGTAGTACTCAGAGTCTAGTTTCCAAATATGTAATTTATTTCAATACCCAGATTGTACAAATTGAGTTTTACTAGGCATTTGTAAAAACTACTATTTAAAAGTCATTTTTTTTACCATACCATGCATGTGTACGACATCCATATTTTGACTTAAATTATCATATTTTTTAAAATCCTTTTGGGAAAAGATTTGTGACTCACTGAAGTTTGCCTTGGATATTTTTTGTAATTTTTTATTGAATTATTATTTTTTTGTTAATTTTTTATCAGGCATATTTGTTGTTTAGAAAAATCATCATGTACAACACACATAAGATGACCTAAAGTTATCATTTTTTGCAATATTTTTTTTTTAAATTGAAAAGAATTATCTGAAGTTTTCCCTTGTGCAATCCGTTCGTCAAAATGTTATGTTGATCAAAAGTTATTAAAATAGTAAAAAAATTTGATATTTAAAGTTTATTGACCAATTTCTTCAGAAGTTAATTGAAAAATAGAAAAAAAAATCCAATTATAAAAAAAATTACATATTTGGAATCTACATTGTCTCATCTAAAATGGGTTTTAATCTCATCAAAAAATTCTACAAAAAAAGTCGTCAGCCATATGTCCAAACTCGGTATTTTTCTCTGACATTGTTAGAACCTTCAACTTGCAGGTCAAACCAGGTTGAAGGCCTAGGTTCGGATTCCCAGTGCTTTTCTCGAACCAAAATCCGAGGCAAACACTCAACCACAAAGCAAAACCAATTTGAAATTTTAAAAATTTATTAAAAAATCATTATTTATGCTTTTACAAAATGGGAAACAGGATCTCGCTTTACAAAATGGGATCCCATTTTGTAAATTGCCAAAAATGGAAAAATTTCCATTTTTGGAAAGTTTTCAAAATGGGATCTTGTTTTGAAAATTTTCCAAAATGGAAAATTTTCAAAATTGATAGTTTCAAAATGGAAACTTTTCAAACGGGATCCCATTTGAAAGTTGCCAAAAATCGAAATTTCCAAAATGGGATCCCGTTTTGGAAAAATTCCAAAGATGGAAATTATAAAAAACGGGATCTCGTTTTAAACGAGATCCCATTTATTAAAAAATGGGATCCCATTTTTGCAATGCTGATTTCATTTTTTTGGCTAATGCAAAAAATTCCATGTTTCATGGACTCAACTTCTTGCACTTACCCATATATCGGGAGGACTGGATTGTGGTCTCAGCGATGACAGTTCATCAGCGAGATACACATCTTGTCTCATCGATGAAGCATGAGGGAAGCATATCGGCAAGACATATACCATTAGAGTAAGTTATGAATGTCTACCTAACCCGCTATGTGATGCCGATAATATTACATCGGAAGGAGTCTTGGAGACATAGTACATAACAAAATAACGACAATAGTTCGTCGAACGTGCGATGAAATAGGCAAGTCATTACGACAAAATTTCGTCGGATATATTGTAAATTCGTCGGACTCTTTTGGAGGTCCATTGAAAATTTGACGGAACAATACAATTAAAAAAAAAAAAAGCTATTTGTTCAAATGTAGGCATATCGGTGAAAGATCAAGACTGTTATAGCGATTAGAATTTCCTTAGAAGATATATCAGGAGGACTAGCTTGTGCTCTCAACGATGAATTTTCATCAGCGAGATAGTCATCTTGTCTCATCGATGAAGCACGAGGGAAGCATAAAGGATAGATTGGAAGACTTCATTATGAAAATTTAGATCACAATATGATTAACCCTGTTTGGAAAATTCAATGACATTAGTGTCAAGAGTTAAGAGGCCATTTAACTTTGCATTTCAATAAATTATTGTATGCATTGAGTAAGTGTTTACAAGGTAGAAAAAGGACAGTCATATGACTATTAAAATATTAAACAACATGTCAGTTGTTGTGTTTAATTAGGCTTACAGAGGCAGGGATTTATCATTTTTTGCATACATCTGCAGTCCAAGCTCTAGGCCTGCATTATTTGGTTACTATGTATGAGAAATGAGCAATGAATAATTGTAGAATATGGAGGCTATGGATGATATTATGATGGCCACATTTGATGTTGATCAACAATTGGAGCAAAATATAAAACCTATGATGAGTCATGAGATCAAGGGGACTATCATGGACAACAAGCACAACCTACGAACTGGATTCTAATTTTGTTAAAAAAGAAAAAATCAAACTAGTGAATATTAAACTACACACTAGAATCTAAATTTGTGGAAAATGAGAAATTTGGTGAGAAAGAGTACCTGCAGTGCATCTTGGATACTTAGCTAGTGTATTAGAAAATAGGATTGCAAACCCAAAATTATTCACTCTGGAAATTCAATGGAAAAATACAGAATGTTATCCTAGATACTTAGCTCTTAGACAGTCAATAAAACAATATGAGCATGATTATGAATGGTTTTACCTGGTCCCACTCTTGATCTCCATGTTTGAGAGTCTTCTCTTTAAGACCTCATGAATCCAATTTGATCCATTGCTTCCAAAAGAGATATTAATGTGTAAACAAGGAGCCACATTTAGACAAACTGGTTGTTGATTTCTTCTAAGAAATTTAGAGACTACAAAAAGAAGATACCTGATGGGGATCATGTGGGCTTCCTAGAGAAAGCACTGCAATATGGCCTCGAGCAGCAATGAAAAACTTTGGATTAGGTTCACAGTAAATCCTAACAGCATGATTAAAAGTTGCTCAGGTACTGGGTCTTGTCCCCTAGATTAAATTACTTAAGGAAAACATTATTGTAAACACAATATGTATAGAAGAATATGAATTTAAAGGAAAATGGATTTTAGAAAAACATAAATATAAATAAAAGTAGTGTGAGCAGAAAATGAATCTAAATTGGTCTTGAAAAAATAAAATCATACCCAATTAGCATTAAGTTATACTGACCTTGTACTCATTGCCATTATCAATCTTGAAGGTTACTTTGATGCCTTTTGTAGAAACTCTCTAGCCATGAGGCAAGAGAAGGCAGGAAAACCAAGTGTATATTGATGACTTCCTGACAATCAAAAAGAAAGAAGCAACTAGTCAACCCTATTAGAACAGAATAATCTTATGAATTGATTTTATTTATTTTACTGGCTAATGGATAGTAGACCTAGTTCTCTTGAATTGAGATACTACTAAGATGTGTTGACTGGTGATTTTAGACTACCGATATTCTACTTCAATATTTATAAGTTACTTTTGTCTTAAATATATTGAAGATAACTCTACAAAAAAAATTCCCTGATCTCTTAGAAATTATGCAGATTATTTTGTTAATACTTCTCCATTTTGATATTTGCTTTCAAAAATTCATAGAAAGATATATAATGCCGTATTTGAAACTTACATATTTTAATTTTACTAGTTCTGTAATTATAGTATATGATTCCAACAATTGTGAAACACATAGGCAATATGCTATATGAATGAAGTAAACTATGCAATTAGCAGGTGTAAAGCCAAATTCCTTAACCCTTGCCAGCATCCATCTTTCCTGTTTTAAAACATGTGCTTTGGAACAGGGCATGAAAATCCATGTAAGTATAATGAAAAGGAGATTTTTGTCAGATATTATATTATAGTAAGTTGAATGAATGTAAGTAGAGATATTTTAGCATACCTACAGATGCTACAAAATTTCATGGTTAAGTGGAAGCCTCCCATCAACAAAAAGATCCAAATATTCGTGTATATATCTCAATTGAGCCTCTAAACCCTTAAGAGCTATCAAATTTTCCACTAACTTGTTATGCACAAAAGTCAAATTTTATAGACCACTAAAATAAAAATAAAAAAAATTACATTATGATCCAAATCTACACACAACACAATGTTCATAGTGAAAAGCTAGCACTTTCTTTCATCTTTGCATATTGATTTGATGCTTCAAACGATGCATTTCTTATATTGAAAAGTGAATTTCTTACCTTATTGAGCTTCTCTTTGTTTTGAGAATAGTTTAATATTCTCTACTTAACATGGCCAACCATGTGAAGGTGGAAGCTCATTTGGCCCTTCCCCCGCCCCCCCCTCACATCACTCTCAATTCCCCATACCCGATCATATAACATTAATCATTCATTCATCCATTAATAACATATAACATTCATTCACTCATCCATTAATAAAATATAAAATTCATTCATTAACATATAACATTTATTCATTAACATATTCACATTCATTCATTAACATATAACATTCATTTTTTCAGTTTTTACATATTATCAAAAATATGGTTGTCAACTTGTCATAATATGATTACAATCAATTCTGTTTTTGTTTCTTTTTTGCAACTAAATAAAGTTGAAGTGGAGTATCATTTTCAAAATCATATGTCCCCCCTTCAATTGTTCTGAGCTATGCTCGTGATCGGAATGTATGCCTAGTCATGTTCTCAAAATGTGGACGCGGCTGCAAGGGGGGGTCTACTGCAATAGCAAAGAAATGTTAAATTGATATGTTTTATTATTATTGTTACACGCATTTCATTAATTAAAAGAACATCAGAGTGGTGCTCTTTACTTGAATTGGCCACATCATGTTCCTGATATTGTCTTATAGCCTCATGCTGAACATGCTGAAAACCCTCTAAATCCTTATTTGGAGTTGAAACATGAAAGATTACATTAATTAATACACCAATTGCAATTAAATATGTTTAAAAGAACATTAGAGTGGTCCTCTTTACCTGATGGAGCCACATCATGTTCCTGATCTTGTCTAGCCTGATCATGCCCAACATGTTGATCATGCTCTACATGCTCTAAAGTTGAAACATGAAAGGTTACATTGATTAATACACCAAATGCAATTAAAGATGTTTAATTGTATTAATCCATACCGCGTTTTGTATAGCACATGAATACATCCAGTACCGGGATGCACACCATGGCCTTCATCGATAGGTTTCGCTCCACCCTCACTAGGCTGCATTCCAGTGTCATGTGCAGTATTATCATTGCTTATCTATGTAAAACAAATAGGCACATTATTATGGTAGAAATTAATATTGAAAAAAATTGCACAAGTATTCAATTTGAAATAAACTTTATTGAGTTTATTTACCTGCGTGTTGGATGCAGTGGAAGATTGTGTTTGCCCAGTTGAGACTCTTAGCTATTCAATCAGGGCTCCATAGCCTTGGTGGAAGGCAATCTTTAGGTCCTCTTTTGTGGGCACTCTATTGAAATCAAAGCCTTGCATTTTTGCATGCGATCATGAATTTTGCTTCCATGGTGTGATAAAACCAAAATTGTTTGCAATTTATTATTTGGATGCAATATTTCATTTATTGATACTTACAAATCATGCAACCATTTTCATATAACCACCAGAGCCAAGTTTGTG
The DNA here is from genome assembly GCA_007115665.2 of Sequoiadendron giganteum. Taxonomy (NCBI): domain Eukaryota; kingdom Viridiplantae; phylum Streptophyta; class Pinopsida; order Cupressales; family Cupressaceae; genus Sequoiadendron; species Sequoiadendron giganteum. Next base: position 1,971,122 of record VCHN02000014.1, on the reverse strand, counting down.
TTGTTCGTGTTTTTCTGGTCTTGCCTTTGTTGCCTTCGATGTGTTGGGAAGCCTATGAAAAAATTGAAATATGTTAGATTATGTAAAAAGAAAGAGTAATCAATATATAATTAAATTGTTGATAGTATCACATACCTTGCTTGGCCCGGTGGTGTGTTTCCTTTCTTCTTTTCAACCTTCTCCTTTCCATTCAACACCAAGTCCTTCCACTGCCTTTCCAGAATCATGGGGGGACGCTTGTACTTTCTATTCTTCTCTAAATGTGACCTATATTGGTCCCTCACATACTTTAGATAGGTACCAACTTTCTTAAGGACCTTGGTTCGGTTGAATGTTTTATCACCGAACAACACAACTAAATGGTTAATGAGCTCATCTTTTAAATCTTGATTTTGGGCATTCCATCATGTACGTATGGTGGGCCTGAAGAGCTCCAATGTAATATCACTTAGATGTTTATTAAAAACATCATTTTCTACAAAATGATCATGGGATCATTAGTCTATAAAGAGTGATCAATAAGTAAATTTCAATTGGATTATATATAATAATAATTAAAACATTTTAAAGTACCTAAGACCTTCTCTATCTTTATGGGAAGGAAATCCTCAGTCACCATAAATGTGACCAGAAATGTTCTAGTACTAGTAATACGGGAAGATCTAGGAAATATTGCTAAAACATCACCAATACTAGCAGCCTCTGTATCAATAGGTACTGACACATGTAGTGGCATGTGTTCCCTGCCAGACAGTGGACTACCGAATGCCTACATGGTATGTGTTGCCGACATTTCAGTAGAAAATATAGGCATGGATGATGGGGCTGGACAAAGTGTTGTATGCACAAGAAGATTAGGATTGACACTTGTACCATCCCCTACTTCCCGAGAAACACTTGCAATACCATGATCATGGCCAGCAACATGATGAGGATGCAAATAATCCTGTAAAAACAACACATATTTTAGTTCATGACATAAAAGAGTACAAAATATTAAACCATGAATGAACTTATTTTATAATTAAAGATCTCATGAAAGATTACTTGCAAGTTCTATGCTCTCTCAGACAATAGTTTAACCCTTTCTCTTATCTCATCTGTTTGAGGCACTACGAATACCAACTTAAGGATTTCTTGATTGCATTTTTTTTGGGTCTTCCTCATCATATCCACAAGGTTTGTGGAAAATGTGATGTCATCATCGCATAATAGTAACTCCACCTCCATATGGATGTTCTCCTGTACTGCTGGTGCCTTTCCCCGATCAGCCGACTACAACAAGAATATTAAAAACATTATCAAAATTAACCCAATAAACTCATGAAAAAAACATAATAATAAAACATTTTGCTTCTATCTAATTTGTACAATTATAATGAGGTAAACTTGTCAGATAGAAGCGCTTGAAGATGGATCGTGATCTGCGCTCTGGGCCGAAGCCTTCCTTGTATGATCAATGTCCCGTTGTGACAAAAATTAAATATAAAAAACATTACCGAAATGAAACCAATAGACTTACAAAAAAAAATATAATAATAAAATGGTATATTGGAGTAATTAATTGGAGGTTGGGTAAAATGGTATATAGTACATACCACCCCCATAGTAATTTTCTTTGTATCTAAGCGATTCAAATTGTAATCGATTATCAACTCTTCCCCTGCAGTTATTGATTTTATCGCACATACGAATACACGATTTCCCTCTCGCGCCTCGAATATACAATTGGGGATGCTTATTTGTTGACCCAGGTCATGTACTATTTATAAACCCTACAATATTCCTTGATGTTTTTTGCCTCATGTCAATTTACCTAGCCACTCCTTTATTTTGATCCTTATCTTTTAGTTGTATATAATTTGCTGATAGTGCATACCTACACATACCTCGTGTTTATCGAACCAGCTGCATCCAATCTTTGTAACTGTAACAGGGTCCAACATACTCCATTAACTCAGTAACTTTGTCGTAATAGACCTTTATTCCGTCCATGTAAAATAGGCCCAAACCATGTAATGACGATGGTGCTATGCGATATATCCTCTCATTGACACAAAGATCAATGTTTATTGGAGGAAGTTACTTGGCTACCCATTGTTTTCATAGATGCTTGTACCTCAAGGGCACCTCGATGTCACCTATGCTCTCATCATCATAAGAAAATGACCCCCCTTCAGCAAGAAAAAATTCCATGCGTTTACCAAATTTTCTTCTAATCTTTTGACCTCTAGTTGGTCTCCCTCTTTTAGACCTACTACATGTCTCGCTTTCCTATTCTCTTCCTAAATTTCCCTCACTCAAGGAAGACAAATCTGACAAATAACTATTTGGTGGTACCTACACTCATAAGGATGTTGGATGAAGTTCTTTCATGGTGATGTGATCCAAAGGTGACATTATGATTAATCTATCATTTCATTGCTAGAATTTGATAGGTTATAAGGTAATCAAGTCTTGATAGATTGCAAGTTATTGTTAATACCATCCAAATGTGTCCATCACAAATCAAATCTACTTAATGTTTTAACTCCCAAACTTTTTAATAAGTAGTAAATGTGACTATGGTCCACCAGTTACACAACCAACGCATCAAATGTATTCTCTATTTGTAATCAAAGGACTTTTGCTCTTCATTCAAGTAAATAAACTTGAAGGGAAACACCACCAAGTGGTTTATTGGACACCCACATGACTAAAAATAGCAGAAAATTTACATTTAATTTCCATATGTCTAAGTGGTTAATGGGGAGGGAGTGTGTACTAGGCTTGGTAAAGTCATCATAAGTTTATGCTTTGGCAATAAAAAATGTTTAATTCATTTTAAATCTTCCTATGTCTAATTGCTAGGAGACTTTTGGTATGTTTTAAGGTAGGATGAGTGGCCGCATCAATTTTCTAATTCTCTATGACAAGGTTTCAACATCTTAAAATAGTGAAAGTTAGTGCTCATAGTCATTTGAAACAACAACATTTTGATTATGTATGATGGTAGGATTTGATAACTTAAAAGAATTTCCTACCCAACAAACTTAAAGTTAAAAGAAACTTTTTCAGTTTAAGGGGTTAGCACTTTCTTTCATCTTTGCATATTGGTTTGATGCTTCAAACAATGCATTTTTTATCCCAATTATATCATATTGTATTCCCATCCCATTGCAATTGTTGGAGGAGTTGATACCAAAATTTCATATTAGATACCACATTCTTGAAGAAATTTTCTATGTTCGCAAAAAGTTTCTGAAGTTCTTTTGTGTTGTATGGATCCATACAAGCTTGAAATGCTCTGAGATCATTGGTGTAGATAAATATATGTGTTCCCTTTCATTTGAATTTTTTTGAAGTTCTCAATCACTATTTTATGGGATTAAACAATCAAATACAGGGACTGCCCTGTTGTGCCTGGTTAAGGGTTTGAGGGCTAAATAGAAATGACATCCACCAATCCACCCACTATCTTGGAACTGTAACTCGGTGGATTGGTGTGCATCATGGTATGATAGAGTTTCATTGCATTTAGGGTTATTTTAAAGCAAGAAACTTGCCATTGAATTGATGCCCTAGGGCTGACAGGGGAAATTTTCTTGTGAATTTGTGGTTGTTAAGTCAGGGTTTATCAATTTAATGGATATCTTGGTAGAGTCATGGTGACACTGTTTGATGGTCCAATCTCTACTTCAAAACAAAAATATCTCTAAAAACTCTAAGAGCTATAATGGGATGGAATTAAAGGAACCTTCATATGAAGGATCTTCTAATGAAGGACCTTTGAATTAAGGTCTTCATTTGAAGGTCCTTCATGCTAAGGTTCCTTTTATAAAGCATTTTGGACATGAAATATTTAAAATAAAAAATACTTTCATTTGAAAGTCTTGACATGGCATCATTTTTGAATGAAGGTTCTTCATTCAAAGGTCATGACGACATTAACTTCAAATGAAGGTTCTTCATTAACTGGTATTTTGTAATTTTGAATGTGTGATAATAATTTAGGGTTGAAAATAAATCCATTTGAGTCTTTTATAAATGAAAGGACATTTGATGCAATCATATTCCTTGTCAAACTTTTAACTTAATAGTAAGGGCATCATGAGTAGTTTGTTGGGCCCATTCAACAATCTCCGATGCAAGGATTGAATTGTCTGGAATGTATCTACTATCAAGAAATCCAATTTGTTTACCTCTATGACTATATCTCAAGCAATAGGTTTAATTGTGATGGAAATGATATTGACAAGGATTTTTTAATCTAGGTGTTGAGAAGCATAATTGGCCACCATCCTAGGAAAGACTCTTCATTCTCACTTTTAGGTGTTAAAATAAAACAATACGTAGATTGATGAAAGAGCCCAAAGAGCCTTTCCCCATGTTATCCAAGTACACATAACATTGGTCTTCTCTTATATGGTTGGGCATGATTTCAAGAACTTAGCTAGGAATTATTCATTTAACCTAAGGTTTTCTCATAATGCCGTCATTGGAAAAGTATGATCAAATTCTTCTATTATGAAGAATTGGTCTATGTGCCTCTAGTAATCACTATAAAAATGTGAAAGACTAAGCTATTTTTTTTTTTTGTCTATTCTTATACCATTTTACGAGAATGGGGGGGCCAATGTATGAGAAGATATTTGGAAACTAGGCATGAAAATTGTAGGTTAAAGAGAATGGGGGTGCCAAACTTATAGTACTCATTGTCCCTTGGTCGTCGATTTTCCCTGAGTGCCCTCAACCTCGTCCTCGATGCTGGTATTGACCTTGTTTTAGCTCCAAACTCTTCGTCAGCACTGGTATTGACCTTGTTTTCACTCCTCCAAACTCTTCCTCAGCGCTGGTATTCACCTTTCACTTGTCCAATTTGACGAGCTACAACCTAGTTTAGTTAGGTTTTAGAGTATGTAAATTAAATTTAAAATTATGGCACCATTGAGAGTAGTGAATATAAAGCAAGCAAAGCCTATTATGGTTCCATTTAGAGTAGTGAATATAAAGTAAGCCAAGCATATTATAGTCATGAGGGAAATAATAAAACTCCTAGGATACTTTGTGAAACCATTTTCCTTGGTTAAAGGGAGGCCATAAAATATACCTTTGGAGTTTTTCAATCTTCAAATATGAGGATTTTCAAGGTTCTTAGCAACATGAGAAATGGAAATGTGTGCAACAAGAATTTTTGAACACACATGGAATCTCCTTGCCAAAGAAAGGGGCTTCATAATTTAATATGATAATTTTTCTCAGCTCTAGAAATGATATGTTTCCTTAAAGAGGAAGGAGAAACCTAAAAGGTAAAAGAGATGCTTAGGAATCTCAACACTTCATTATGATCAACCCCCTTCTATCCATAGGAATTGAACCAATTGGGCTTGGCTAAGAATAATTTCCTATAACATTAAGTTTTATGCCACTATATATTTGACCTTAAAACTTTCCAGAAAATATCTAGGCATTGAATATCCTAAATAATGTCACGTTTGTCCTCCAAGAGAGTGAGAAAGGAGTCATTAGAAAAATGACCATTGAATAGTTGGGCTACTGATGGCAGCATTGATAGTCAGATGGGTGGTCATAGAGGTGGCCTAAAAGCTATATTTGGAAAAAAAGAAGGATAAAAGACATTGATTAGAGTAGTAAATATTGACATTAGTGTTTCCTTGTCCAACAAAGGGTCACTATAAGAAATGGTGTGGGATTTGGCATTAGCATTTACTCTTTTCTTCTAACAAAAATGGTGATAGGCTAGATGTGTCTAATACTAGAAATATTCTCCCCTTTCTCCCATGAAAAATTTTATGGGAGAAGGAATACATGATACTTTGAATTGTAATGAAGAGTCAATGCAAAATAAACTACTCCCTCTACTATCATACATGTTTTTGGGTTTATTCTTTCATTCTTCACGCTTGGAAAATTGCTCATTTGGAAATGGATTAAACAAGTGGAAAAACTTGGGCATGCATATGAGCTTATGAATTAGAACCTAAAGGGTATGTCATCAGAGGAAGATTTCCCATTTCTAACACTTTTTTGTTGAGGTGATTTTAATAATACTATGGCTCGTTGCACCATAGAATTTGCTAGAGGTTTCCTAATATGACATCTCTATATGATCCTTTCTTAATTAGTTGTTGGCTTTTATCTTTTCCTTTTTCTATTAATGACTTATTATATGATTTCATAGATGATATTTTTAATGTCATTGGGCCATATCACTCTACAGGAAGTTGCTTTACTTCTCAAAGTATTATCAATAACCTTAATAATGAAAATAATGAAATTGTCATTTAATGGGTGCTTGGGGAAGGGTATTGAGTTTTACCCTAGTGATAATTGTTGGTGTCTATGTATCATATTTCTTTGGCTCAAGAGGGGTATTTTTATCCCTTGTGATTATGTTTGAGGAAGTCTTCAAATGGATGCTATTTCCTTCAACCAAATTGATGCCATTAAATTGTCTTGTTATGAACCCCTTGCAGGTTGCTTGGTTAATGTTAGTATTGATAATTTTGGTCCTTCTAATTATTATGCCCAAGCTTCCATAAATATGCATTTACTTAAAAATAACGATATAGTCACTTCAATCAAGTCACTTATGGTTGGGAGGTTTCTCTATGGTATGATTGTATGAATAGGTTAGTTTTGCATGATAGTGAATAAGCCTCAAATTTTTGTGAAGCCTATTCTCTTAGGTGAATGCTTGTGTTTTCTTCCTACTAAGTTCCAAATGTATATTTCTTAGTTTAATAGTTTTTGCAAGGGTTTAGATACTACAGGGGATATATGATGCCACACTAAACTCACATCCCCTAAGGAGGTGAGAAATAATGCCATGCTATGACATTTTTAAAGAGGGTAGAATTTCTCCCTACTTTGAGTCGCTATGTTGCTTTGGTCAAGTCCTTTCAAAATAATTTGATGCTTCATGAAAGGATAAAAAGGTTATTGTGGTCAGTGTTAGATTTCTTGTTTCAAAGGAAACCATTAGAGCTACTACTAGGTTGAATATTGAAGGTAGGAAGGTTCTTTATGACACTAAGTCTTCTAACATAGGGGATGATTGAGACGTTGAAAATGATGTGAATTTTGTCCCTAGAAATGATATGGTGGCCATGGATGATGTCAAGGGTAAAGGAATTTAGGTGGACAATAAGTTTGATCTTGTGCATTTATGTTCTCATTGTGGCCATAACACCAATTCTCTTAATTATTTGGAGCAAATTCTAGAAACTTTGGAGGAAAGAGTCAATAATGTGCTTAATTTTAGCAATAAGGTGATCCATAGGTTACTTCTATGCTTCTACTCTAGAATGTTGTGTAGGAGTTCTAGAAAAGAAGGTTGAAGGGTAATCTTGATACTCTTGTTTTAAAGAAGGATAGAAAGAAATACCCTAAGGATGATATTTTTTCTTTCCTTTTTGAAGATTGGGGATATGTGACTCCCCAAAAGACATGCTACAAGTTGTAGTTTTTTCTTGTTGTTTGTTAGTTATTTATGTGCTATTTTTCTTTGTTCTTCTATTAATTATTTATAGTTAGTTATTTTTTGGTTTTTCTTTTCATATCCTCCGGGCTTGCTATGTAATAGGGTTGGGACCTTGGTTTCCCATTTCATATATATAAAATAACCAAGTTGATTTATCTTTTGCAATTATTGGGATAAAGTGAGGATTTGGCATAGTTTAATAAGACACCTCACTATTTATTGCTAAATTTGTTGTATTTACTTAAGATATCTTAGAAATAATTTATCCATGTGTAACACAATAGTTTATAAATATGGATAGTGATGCCTAGGTTAACTTAGAGTTTCACTTGGAATCAAAAGTAGACCTTTTAGAATTAAATTTGGTATCTAATAGACTATGTAAAGGCTTCATTAACCACATCGAAGATAAGTACATTCCTTTTAAACTACCTTATATAGCATTTTTTACCAAATTCTAATTTATATTTCACCATAAAACCCCATAAAACTCATCTAGCACTAAATCTCTAACATATAAAAATATTGGCATAAGTTTATGCAGGTCTTATCAATGACAATATAGATATCCTCAGTATATCGACAGGACATCAAAAGGGTCACACCGATAAAATTACATACCAAAAGAATGCACGTTTGTATTTCTTATTGGTAAGACAAAAGATATCGGTGTGACGATGAGAGGTCATATCGAGCTAAGTTACCTTTTTCCGATTGGAGAAAGGTAAAGTCTATCAGAGAGACTTTGGTCATCAGAGAGAGATTTCAAAACACTGCCTAAAGCACTATTGGTCATGCTGATAAGGCAAAGGGAGGACTCACTTGGTGGGACAAGTGATGTCGGGGAGAGTTCAGAAAGTCTTACTGACCCCTCGGGTTACACCGACAGAACCAAGCATGTAGAGATAAAAGGTGTCGAGGAGATGATGCGCACTGTCTTATTGAAGAAAAAGCATATCGGTGAGACATGTCACCACGGGGAGATCTAGGAGACATCACGACGAGTATCATTTTGTCGACAAGATGAACGATTGGTCTTAGTGATATAAGGCGATAAAGAAAACATGGATGTAAAGGGGCAATGTGTACAAGATGCCAGGATGGAGGCCTGCAAGGAATTCTTGGATGATGATGCATTTTTAAAGACTCTTGTATTCTTGCAACTAGTTTGGAGGATGAAACTAGAAGAGTACCATAACAAATGCAAGAGTAGGAGAAAATCAAGACCTGATAGGTCTGAGTAGGAGAATGATGATGAGGTCAAGGTCGAATTAATGGAAGAATTCAAAGGCATCATTCCTGAGAAGGGAAGAAGACTTGTGACTTAGGTTGGTGTCTTACTTTTGCCTAAATGGGACATAGCTGATGCAGTTGCATTCAATGCTATCTTACAGTCCAAGCACCCTATACAAAATAGTGAAGAAGAGGTTAAGGTAGCTCTGCAGGACTCTACCTTCAGTGAGGAGAATGAAACTCTAGCCATATGGGCATTGGAACCCTAGGGAAGAAAGCCAAATGTAACTGATATTAGCCCACACCTAAGGGGAGGAATAATCATCAAGAGAGCTTCTGAAACTTGAACAACAAAAGCTACAAGCCTGACAGTAAATGTGGCCAAATTGGCCTAAAAGATAGCTGAGAGAGTGTAGGAACTATAAAATTTTGACAAATTCATTAACCTTCATGATTATTAGTCTCCCAAAAAAGGTTCAAAATACAAACATAAAAATCCTCATATAGCATTTTTTACCAAATTCAGATTTATATTTCGCCATATAACCCCATAAAATTCATCTAGCACTAAATCTCTAACATATAAAAATATCGGCATAAGTTGATGCAAGTCTTATAGATGACAATATACATATCCTCAATATATCGGTAGGACATCATAAGGGTCACACTGATAAAATTATATACCAAAAGAATGCGGGTTTGTATTTCTTATCGGCAAAACAAAGATATCGTCGTGACGATGAGAGGTCATATCGAGCTAAGTTACCTTTTGCCGATTGGAGAAAGGTAAAGTCTATTAGAGAAACTTTGGTCATCGGGGAGAGATTTCAAAACACTACTTGAAGCGCTATTGGTCTTGCTAATAAGGAAAAGGGAGGACTCACTCGGTGGGACAAGTGATGTCGGGGAGAGTTCAGAAAGTCTTACCGACCCCTTGGGTTATACCAACAAAACCAAGCATGTAGAGATAAAAGGTGTCGAGGAGATGATGTGCATTGTCTTTTTGAAGAAAAAGCGTATCGATGAGACATGTCACGGCGGGGAGATCTAGGAGACATCATGGCGAGTATCATTTTTTCGACAAGACGAATGATTGGTCTCAGCAACATAAGCTGATAAAGCAAACATCTCAGTGAGACGAAGAGCTTTTAGAGTAAGTTGAAGAACCGTTGGCCCGATTCATTAAGTCTGGGTGATAGTTGTTTTGGTAAAGGTCATGGCGATATAAGAAGTGAAAGGAAAGAAGCTATTGGAGAGACTTGTGATATCTGGGAAACTGCAAGACGTCTTGTCGGATAGGTGAACGTTGAACAAATGGATCGGCCAAAGATTTGAATTGTCTTGCCGCTATGATTTCTGATGTGATAGCGAGAGTTTCAAAAAACTTGCAGCATTCATGTCTCAGTAAAGACATTAATGATGCCATGAAGCATAAATATTTTTCATATCAAGATATCCTCAACTGAAATCATTGTTTCAAGGAATTGACAGCAAAGGAGAGCAAGGGAACGAGTGGAACGATAAAGGCATTCGTTTAGCTTGGATTTGCAGACAAATATAGTAAGTTTCTCATCTTCTCAGAATTTGTGAATTTTAATATGGAGGGCACTGGTTCTGGAAAAACAAAGGGAAAAGGATCCAGAGAGAGTAGTCAATCAAAAACAAAGAGGCAAAAGACTGAATTGCAACTGGGTGGCATTGAAAGAAAGTTGAATCAAGACCTCATATACTAGTTACCTAGTTTTGGGACTAAGTCTAGGTGTTCTATGCAACTCAAAGCAGAAGTTGACAAATTAGATGACAAGTGCAAATTCATAGGAAATGTTTGGACTCCAATAAGAGGGTATGAGTTATTCAATTTCCATTATCATAGGAGAAATCGCTTTGAGCCAATATGCAATCCATGGAGGCTCAATTTAGGGAAATTGGTGTGCCCTAATGTTTTTATTGATGTCAAACTGGTAAAATTACTGGTTGGACATTATGACTCAAAAAATAAGGCTATATGTGATTTTTCATGGAATCTGTTGATACATGTATCTGAGAATGCGATTATTGAGATTTTTAGGATAGAGGGAATATGAAGTGAGAAAATAATAAGGGAGGAGCTTGATAGCGAGTTTAGAAGGATGGACACCATTTATAAAGGGTGGAGGTTACCTCTACATAGAATTAGGTGTCATGGCAAGCCTATTCCGATGGAAAATAGTGAGGGACCACCCTTTCATGTAGATCTTTTCAAACCATACTTGAAATATACTTACTATTTAGTGGGAAAATTATTGGGGATGGAGGTACCTGAGCATATGGTGGTTATGCCCATGGTGATTGCTATAGACATTCAATATCATAATTCCAAATCATTTGATTATGCTGCACATGTTTTTAAGGAGTTGGATGTAGGTTTGATGGCAATAAAGAATGGTGCCTATGTTCTCCATCTTAGGAATTATTCATTGTTGATGCACTTAGTGTTGTATTTTGGACAAGAGATAGGATTGTGGCCCCAGGAGTTGAGGATTTCTCAATCTGACAAGGAAGGTAATCCATTTCTTGTTCAATTATGGATTGTTGTTTGGGACAGCAGGTTTGCCAATTCAAATTTCCTGCATTTTGAAGAATTCTTTGTGAAACCCTTGTATAGATTTTTCAATCATCCTTGTGATTACTCTTTATCTGAAGAAGTAAAAAGGTTTCTTAGGCCTAGGGATTATAATGGACCGATCGACCACAACTGGGGGGATTGGTATTGCTTGGAGAATGCTACAATGATTAGGGTTTATGGTTTTGAGGATAAACCATTCATTTTTCCTAGAACAGCCTCAGATAGAATTGCATACTTATAAATTATTAGGCAAATGGATTTCTCTAGTGTCATGAACTTAAGTTCATATGGAAAATAGGCCTTCATGCCCAGTACACTATGCTTTAGTGATTTTACTATATTGTCTAAAGAGGGTTACAATCTGATTCTAGATAAATTATTGCACTACAACATGAGAAGGGCACCATCAAGAAAAAACTTTGATCCAGAGGGATATATCCACTCTGCTAGACAAAGAATAAATTTTGGAGGGTATCAGCATATACCCCATCCATCTGATGACATAATCAAGAACCTGGAGGAAGAGGAAGCAGAAATGGTGATTGAGAAACATGATTAGGAGTTGATGGATGTTGAATTATTATCCTCCATTAAAGGGATATCTGATGTAGATAGGCCACAATTCTCATCTGGGAAGGTATCAAGAATGAAGACTCAGGATTATACCTATGTTTCCAGAGAAATAGATGTTGAGGAAACCATGGATGTAGATACAATACATGAAGACTATAGGTCTTTTATATTAGATGATGAATTTATAAAGACCTCGGAGTTTAAGACATTTTTATATAAGAAAAAAGGGAAAGAGATAAGGGGACAAGTTGACAATGTCACTTCAGGAAATGAAGATCAACTGTTAAAAATCCTAAAGGATGAGGTAGACAAAGAGATGATTAATATGACCCCTGAAAAGGGAAGGGAGATGCTAGAAAAGGCAGGTGTTATGATTTTTCCAGGTTTGGATATGAATTATGCATTAGTCTTTAATAGTTTCTTAAAAGATAACAATGCTACCCACAAGCTCAGCATAGAGAAGGTGACAGAGGTATACAGAGGATCAAGATACAATCCTGATAATGAAACATTGATGATTTGGGCCTTGTATCCTACTCACAATAAATCAATTATTATCGATACTGAGAAGGCATTCAGACATATCATGACCTTGAAGGCTAGGGAGGTTGATCCTGTAGAAACTGTAGATATTGGGATGAATATAGCCAATTTGAATAAAGCCCAAATCCAAGCATTGATCAGGGAAAGGGAGATGTATAAAACCAATAATGAGAGGATGTTGAGAGAGAATGAATGCCTAGAAGACTTGGTAGGTGCTGTAATAGAGCCAATAGAGATGCTCACCCAAGGTGAGAGTTCACAGAAAAAGGACCATTGGGAAGGATCAATTGCATACTCTCAAGGGAAAATGGATGCACTCGCTGCAATAATCGAAAGAAGGTAGGTCGTTTTGACCACTTGGTTAAACAAACTCTGGGGAAAACATTCATAATACATGGATCCAATAAAGGAACACAGGAGAGTGGATAGAAAAATCCATGAAAAAATTGAGGAATTAGAGCAAAAGGATACTCCTAGTAATACAAAGATTGAAAATGCTAATTGTATCATGGATAGGCACAAGGATTTCTTTGAGGAGTTACAAGGAGATGTGCAAGGATTGACAAAGGCTGCCGAAGACAGATTGAACAAGTTATATGATGATGAAGAGAAACTGAAAGAAGTGACTACATGGAAAAATGAATGCGAAACAATACTCCAAGAGATGTTGAAGACAGCCACTATGAAGGATGTGACATTGGATGAAGCATGTGAGCAGAATGAGTGAATGATAATGATGGATATTGTGATCCATGATGCATTGGGAGATGTTGATACTCATGAGCATGAGGATTATACGGAGCATATGTCTGCAATCCATTTATGGCTAAATAGAAATTAATTAGTAGGGAATTTGTTAAACTTTTTATGTTTTAAAATTTTCTGAAAAGGCATGTCCTTTTGCAAACTAATGTATAAATATCCGTTGTTGGATAATTAAAATAAGGTAGAAGATAGTAGAATTAGGATAGGATAGACTATTGTAAGCACTACATTTTCAGAATGGTGACATTCGAGGAGACTATGCTGCATGTATAAATTTTGAAGAAGATAATGAAAGACTGTTGATTTAGTGGCTTCATTTTGGTATCCATTGTTTGTTGGATTCTTGTAATTATTTGATTGTCTCCAATTTGATGTTTCTTGATTATTTAAATTGAAGTATCAAGTATATATTCGACTTATCAGTGCACATTTGTTGTTTCTGTGTGATTTGATTTATTGGATTCTTTAATGAAGAATTAAATCTCTTTCAATCAAGTATAGTAATCTAGGAATTTCATTTGGATCAGTAAGAAGAATCAGATAATCAGATTTGATATTTTGCCTCAAGTAGGGTTTATCAATTACATATTTGCATGTTTATACCAGTTATAAACTCATAATTATATGCCAAACAATTAGAGAACTTGCTAGATAGGAACCATTCATTGAAGGCTTTCATTTGACTCCATTTTACCCAATAAGGCACTAGTCTCCCTTATTTTCATTACATTAGTATTATCCATTTCATTTGAAATCTCTTAATTGAACATATTAATTCATACCTTGATATTGCATATACAATTTTTACCAAATTCGGATCATATCTTTCCACTATCAAATTGCCATTTGTGGATAAGTAGGTCAAGTAGGAAACATAATTCAAAATCTGTATCATTCGAAATGGAGATAGCCATAAGGAATGCATTAGAGGATGTTGATACACACAAGCAGCTAGCTTACAGAGATTATCTATCAAACATCTATTTATGGCTTAATAGAGAATAATTTCTAGTTTGTTATTCTTGTTAAGAAAAAGACATTTCTCAAAGGATGCGCCCTTTCACAATTTTGATATATTTATATCTATTTCATAATGTAAAATAGATATAGGCGGATAGGAGAAAGATACAGTAGATAGTTTGCAATGAAAATTTCCTTTAAAAGACTCAGATGCATGTATGAAATTTGATGAAGTTAATGAAGATGTCTCAACTTGTGGCTTAATCTTGGTATTAGCTGTTTGTGGAATTATACAGTTATTTGGTTGTCTCCATTTTGATGCTTTTCTATTGTTTAAATTGATATATCAAGCATATATATATATTCAGTTTACCGATACACATTTGTTGTATTTCTGTGGTGTGATTATTTGATTCTTTCAAGTAAAGATTAAACCCTTCTAGTCAATCACAGTAACTGAAGATTATTAATTGGATCAATAAGAAGAATCACATAACTAGGATTGTCATTCTATCTCAAGTAGATGTTGTCAGTCATTTACTTGCACATTTATACAACTTATAAACTACATCTATGTGCCAAACACTTTGAATTATTTCCATCATAGATTACACTTTTATAGATCTTCATTAGACTCCATACACCCAACAAGGCAGTGGTCTCACACTTTCATCTTTTGGTTTATCCATTTTATTTTTTACATCTGTTAACTGAACATATTCTAATATAATTCAAATATAATTAAAATTAAAAACATCATAAATTAATTGTGTAACCACATAAGTCAAATATAATTCTATCAAGAAATTAATATCAAATAGATAATACACTCACATAACTCATACATTTCAATGTCATTGATCTTCTTCTTCATCCAACTCTTTGTTTGTATCATTCGATCGAGATTCAACATTGTAAGGATTGGTCATATCATCATCATCATCATTGATATCAGTTTTGATAATGTCATCATCCACACAGATATCATCTTCATGAACATTAACTCCTACATCATCATGATCTAGTTCCTCCTCTTTGACATCTTCGTCAGGCACATCATCAACTAACTATTGATCCTGATCATCATCTACATCATCTTCTATTTCTTCAGTATCTTCTTATTCCACCACATTATACTTTACCAGCCTTCCTCTTGGATCATGTCTAACAACATATGACCAACCCACTTTACCTGGAACCTCTGAGTAAAATACCTGCTCACATTGGCTTGGAAGAACATAGGGCTCATTTCTAGCTTGCTCAAAATAACTTGTATTAACCATGGTAAATCCATTATCATGTTCAATAACAGTTCTCTCGGGATCATTTTCATTCAATCGTAGCCTGTACCATAGGATGAAAAATAGAACTAATTTGAAGGACTTAAAGTCACACTCAAGTATATCATCCAAAATCCCATAGTATTGATTTTCTGAGACTTCTGGATGTATGTCACTTCTAGATGAAACATTAGTCACCTGGAAGATTGCAGTTATCCCAGAATCACAAGTTTTCTTTATGTCATCCAACTTTTTGATTCAAAATTTACGACCATTGCACCACATAGCCTTGTGGTGTTTCACCTGCAATATGTCAAACATGCAAAACTTATTGCAATATCGTCAGTTGATAAACATATTTATTCTTGGCCGAATGCATGCAAAAAAAAAATTCTCAACATATATATACATCAATATAATTCAAAATAATTAAATAATATGGGTGATTAATATATTTATACATACTTGTTTATCTCTTAAACCATATGCTAAATCAATTTCCCTTGGTGTAACATTGGAATCTCCATTACGATGAGCTTCTTTAACCAATGAAGCCACACCTTCCCATGTTAATGCGCGACCAGATTGTTGATATCATTCAATCCATACCATCATCCAATCAAGATTGTTTGTGACGTATAAATGTAGTGCATCCCACTCTCGACCAACTGTATCAAAAAAAAATTAAAATTCACAAACAATGTATAATTAGTTAATTACCATGGTATACAACCTTAATTTATAATTGATCAATATTGAAGATTAATAATTAAATAAGTACAATATACATAAAAACCAAATGTAAAATGTATTCTAATTAATCTCCATGACCATCTTATAATTACCTCTCACTTTCCTCAATCTACCTTTCCCCATCAGGTACTCCCCTTCGAATTTGTTAATGGAGTTGGGATCCCAAATGCGATCTACATGGATCTTTGTTGCAAACTTAGGAACATATTCAGTAATGTACACCATGGTCTGGTATACCATGTATCCCTACACCATAGAACCCTTGGGATGTGCTCTTTGTCTAACCAAAGCCTTCAAAAATTTCAAGTGCCTCTCAACCATCCACATTGACCTTGTGTGTACAGGTTCACACAATTCAATCTCCTCAACTTGGTGTATGAGGTAGTGTTCTTGTGCATTGAAAAATGTCGAAGGTAGACACTTTTGAATTTCACACATTAGACGAGGAATTCTTCTCTTCCAATAATTTATATCTTCTTTATGGATTGGTTAAGATGGCAGCCATCTACAAGTGATTCAAGGCGCAAATATATTAATGATATTTAACAAAAATATACAACGAATTGAACAAATATCGCTACTTACCTCATTTATTTTCCAAGATCATATATAACTTGCTTGACATTGTTTTCAAAGTTGTCTGAGAGAAATAGAGGTAGAACATACTGCAACAATTATAAAATGATCTTTTCATTAATATTTTTCCAAAAGTAGTAAACATAATACACTGAAAAGTACATGCAATATACAAATATATATATAATATATGAGAATAATTACCTTAATGAAGGTATGCCAATCATGCATTTTCATCCTTGACCCAAATTCACCTTTCTTTGTTATGATATTGTTTATGTTCACAACAAATCCTGTGGGAAATCGAATTTTTCGTATGACTTGTTTTATAGCATTGCTTTGCTGCTCCATTAATAACCAGGGAAGGGCACTTATATTAATTTGGTCTCCATCGCTATTTAATTGAATGACATTTTTCATTGCATGACTAGCTTCCTGAATGTCAGTACAAATTTTGACAATTTTTTTTTTGTCATGCCTTCCATCCAATATTTTCCATAACGTTTCTATCATATTCTTTCTGATATGCATTGTATCAAACAAATGCACAATTTGTAGCTGCTCATAGTAGGGCAACCCTACTAAATTGTCTGGGATAACTTTTCAGTCCCTGTGGAAGCCGACCATTAATGCCTTGACAACCTTCATGAAGCATATAAGTTAAACAAATTAACAACAATCATTGTCAATTACAGCATGAGTAAACACAACACAATATAAAAATATAAATTCAAAACATATCATAAATGATAGATAAACAATTTGATCCGTTGTATAACCTTGACAATTAATTCTATTATATTCCAACTTTCATAGGCGAGGTGTCATTCTTCGTGGTTTTGATGTAGTCTCTTCTTTCCCATTGAAAAGATGTTTTTCAGTAGTTCGATACTTATGATTTCTATGGAGGAAGTGCCTATACTCATCAAACACCTGCTTTCTTAAACTTGTTGAACAATGAGATTTCATCTTTGGACCACAAATTGGACATCCAAATTTTCTCTTTGTTTGAAGGCCTACAAATCATATATAATTGGATTAAATATGTCAATTTTTATAATTATATATAATGAATAGATTATTTAAAAAATATGCATGGTATCTACTTCATAAAATTAAATATCGTTAAAGTCATCCAGTCGAACGTTATAAAATACCAAAAAAATGTGTTAGCCCTGGGGCATCATGAATTGTCCATACAAGCATTGCATGGAATTGAAATTTTCTTTGTCCTATTGGTCTAGATATGTCATACATAGTGACGCCATTCCATAAATTTAGTAACTCGTCGATAATAGGCTCAATATATACATTCATATCTTTAACTTGGTACTTACCTAGTTTAATGAACATAAACATTACATAATTATTACAACCATTTTACTGCAATATATATAAATTCATGTACATGACTATTAAATGAAAAAACATATAAGTCATTATGCAACAAATAAGACAAATGAGATGCTACTACGTTAAAGAAAATTGATGTAAACAAATACCTGCAACAATCATTGCCAACATTATGTGCTCCCTCTTTATTGACATCCATGGAGGAATGTTATTGTTGATAACAAAAATAGGCCACACTGAGTAAATAGATCTCAGCTCTCCAAACTGATTGACACCGTCCGCTGCCAATGAAAGCCTGAGATTACAAGGTTCTTCTTTAAAGTGTGGCCATTTTTTCTCCATGTCCCTAAATGTAGAACCATCCACAGGAATTCGAAGAATCTCATCTCCACTTCTATTACATGCATGGTAATCCATAAATTGTGCTAAGCTTTCACACCTAAATAATTGTTGCATACGTGGAATAATGGGAAGATAACGAAGAACCTTGCGAGGCACCTTTTTTGTTAGTTGATCTGTTCGATATCTACTGATATGACATTCTAGGCATTCTGTTGTAAATTCATGTTGTTTATGATATATAATATGATCATTGAGACATGCATCTATTGCTTGATACTCCATTCCAATATCTTTCATAATGCTAGATAAATCTCGGTATGAGCGAGGTAAAATATTTGATGGTGGTAACAAAAATTCACCAATCAATCTACAACAATAAATAATTTCTTAATATAAAGAATATTAATGGTACATACTTCATCCTTTATTTACTAGCAATGAACTAACAACAATTAAAATAGATTAAAAAAGATGACATATATGACATACCTTAACATCCGTGAGATTGCTATGTTGGATAAACCATTCATAACCTTCAAGTTCACTAGCAACAATACAACAGAGAGAAGAGTTGTTTGGGAGCCTTCATAAAGGGGCTCGTATGCCTTCTCAAGTACAGGTAAATCATGAACATCATCAAAGTCATCTCAATCAACATGATCAGATGTGCCACTACATGTGTCATGGATCAATGTATTTGTACCATCATCTTCAATTGTGTTTTCTGGTGCATGATCATCTTCTTCCATAGGATCATTAACTTCATCTTCGATATTCACAGCTCCATGTTCCTCCGCTTGCAAAACCACATTCTCTAGGCCATGATAATTCATATCGTGTGCCCTAGGGCGCCCCACCTTTATAATAATGACAGACACAAATAAACCATGATCATGATCAAGTGATTTTTTATATATATATCAAATGTTAAAACAATATAAACATTTACAAATTCAATCAATATAAACACATATAATGAACAACTTACCAATGGACGATAATCATGCCCCCCTTCAATGTGACCATGCTGCCTACAATGTTTCTCAGCTGTTGTGATTAAAAGTCTTCTCATCTATAAGCCCTTGCAATTATTTCAAGGACAATAAAATTTCCCATCACCCTTTCTTTTCAATCTAGCCCACAATCTAGCAACTGTCTCTTCATTTTATTCTGGACTAATATTATCTAACATGATTTTTTTTACCAAGCTTGAATATTTAGATCTTCAAAAAATATCAAACTCACAATCCAATAATTTTTAATCATACACAGGTAACAAAATATAATAATTATGATATTTTACACCAAAAAAAATCGGCATGCAACCACCCCTGCAAAAGAGAAGATAGTCTGAAGTTAATGACCCCAGAAAACACTTTCAAATGTTAATTCCAAAAATTATTAAATTCTGATTTTACTATGATTTCCAACTGCTAGACTCCTAAAATCAGTATATTGAACTTGCACAACAAAATCTTGAAATGAAATTCTCAAAATGCAACTAATAGGCCTTAACAATTAAGGCCTACTCAAGACTTTGTGAAGTCACTACAAGGTTTCTAGGCCTTACCTGATGATTTCATATCAAATACCACGTTCTTGAAGCAATTTTTTGTGTATTTACTATTTTTTTGAAGCTCTTGTGTGTTGTATGGATCCGTACAAGCTTGAAATGCTCTAAGATCATTGTTTTAGATAAATATATGTGTTCCCTTTCATTTGAATTTGTTTAGAAGTATTAAATCACTGTTTTGTGGGAGAAAACAATCAAATATAGGGACTGCCCTATTTTACCTGTGTAAGGGTTTGAGGGCTAAATAGAAATGACATCCACCAACCCACCCACTATATTGGAGTTGTAACTCGGTGGATTGGTGTGCAACATGGTATGATAGAGGCTCATTGCATTTAGGGGTCTGTTAAAGCAAGAAAATTGGCATTGAATTGATGCCCTAAGGCTGACAGGGGCATTTTTCTTGTGAATTTTGTGGTTGTTAAGTCAAGGTTTATCAATTTGATGGATATCTTGGTAGAGTCATGGTAACACTATTTGATGGTCCAATCTCTACTTTGAAAAAAAAATATCTATAACAAATCTAAAAGCTATAATGGGATATTAAAGGAACCTTCATATGAAGGATCTTCTAGTGAAGGACCTTTGAATTAAGGTCTTCATTTGAAGGTCCTTCATGCAAAGGTTCCTTTTATAAATCATTTTGGACATGGAATATTTAAAATAAAAAATACCTTCATTTGAAAGTCTTGACATGTCATCATTTTTGAATGAAGGTTCTTCATTCAAAGTTCATGACGACATCACCTTCAAATGAAGGTTCTTCATTTAACCTAAGGTTTTCTTATAATGCCATCATTGGAAAAGTATGATCAAATTCTTCTATTATGAAGAATTGGTCTATGTGCCTCTAGTAATCACCATAAATGTTTGTAAAGATAAAATGACTAAATATTGCATCAGGTAGGAGAGAATCAACTTTGAGTTATTCAAAAATTATATTCCTCTATTCATAATTTTTAAGAGTTGTGTGTGGAGGAGGTTATCACTACCAAGAAGGGAGGAGACCTTTCCTTGCATATGTTTGTGGTGGAGGTATTAAAGAAGAATTGTATGCCTTTATTTCCATTCATTAGATCTATCTTAGCCTAGCATATACTTGGGCTCCTTTTCCCCTATAAACTTCCATTTGTTTGAGTTTATGTTATGTAAGCATAATTCCACGCTAGGCATGAACATTTATGGTTAAAGAGAATGGGGGTGACAAACTTACAATAATCATTATCCCTTGGTCATCGATTTTCCTTGAGTGCCCTCAACCTCATCCTCGGTGCTGCTATTGACCTTGTTTTCACTCCTCCATACTCTTCATCGACGTTGGTATTGACTTTGTTTTCACTCCTCCAAACTCTTCCTCGGCACTGTTATTGACCTTGTTTTGAATCCAAACTCTTCCTCGGCGTTGGTATTGACCTTGTTTTCCCTCCTCCAAACTTTTCCTTGGCACTGGTATTGACCTTTCACTTCTCCAATTTGACGAGCTACAACCTGGTTTCGTTAGGTTTTAGAGTATGTTAATTAAATTCAAAATTATGGCACCATTTAGCTAGGTTCGACGAAAATTTAGGTTCATCAAAATTTTGACAAATGTCGGGAATAAAATTTTTAAAAAAATGAAAATTACACATCAAATATCACAAGTACCCAACAATCATCTCATTTTACATCTTTCGTCGAAAATTTTCATCAAATTTTGTAGTCAAATGAGTTAGTGTCACCTAAGGAAAAGAGATTGTTAGTAGAGAAAACGTTTAACTTCTCTTGGATTGCAGATTGCATGTTTTATACAGAGCCAGATCAAGTAATGCAGAGATGTGTAAGAGAGGAGGACACACACGATATACTGCATGCAAGCCATGATGAACCTTGCGGTGGACATTTTGTTGCTAAGAGAACAGCAATGAAAATTTTAAATACTGGCTATTATTGGCCAACATTACATAGAGATGCAGCCAAATATACCAAGAGGTGTGACAGATGCCAAAGGATGGGGAGGCCGACCAGATCAGATGAAATGCCACTATTTCCACAAGTGATTTTTACACCCTTTGACAAATGGGGACTGGACTTTGTAGGACCAATTGATCCACCTTCAAATGGTAAGTCTTACATTCTTGTATGCATAGATTATGTAACAAAATGGGTAGAGGCTAGACCTATGAAACGTGCTAGGGATAATAAGGTGGTAGAGTTCCTCTATGAGGAGATCTTCACCAGATTTGGTGTTCCTAGGGAAATAGTAACTAATCAAGGAGCACAGTTTACCTCTAATCTGATTACAGCCTTAGTCAATGAATATAGTATAAGGCACAAAAAATCAACTCCTTATCATCCACAGGATAATGGCCAAGTGGAGATCACCAACAAAGACATAGAGGCAGTTTTGACAAAAACTATAGATCTGCATAGAAAGGATTGGGCTGCAAGGTTACCTGAGGCTATATGGGCCTATAGAACTACATGGAAGACTACTACAGGATATACACCTTTTGAAATAGTGTATGGTAAGAAAGATGTGATGCCAATAGAGTTTAAACATAAGACTCTCAGAACAGCATTGGATATGAACATGGAATTAACCACTGCACAAAGGGAAAGAGTCATGTAGTTGAATGCCTTAGATGAGCTCAGGAAGAATGCCCTACAGCATATTGAAATGATACAAAACCAGCGCATCAAGTTGCATGATAAGTATATCAAGGAGAAGAAATTTAAAGCAAGAGATTGGACTCTGCTTTATGACTCAAGGTATAAAGACATTCAAGGAAAATTGTAGACTAGATGGTTGGGCCCATATGAAATAGAAGAGGTATTTGACAATGGTTCCATATAGTTGAGGACCATTGATGAGGTCAAGTTTAAGTTATTGGTCAATGGGCATCGCCTAAATTTTTACTTCAAGCCCATTGACAAGGAAGAATTTCTGAAATAGTTCCAACTAGAGCATGATTCTATTGATCCTATCGCCGAAGGAATTGAGTCTCAACTCGATTCCCTAGGCCATGCATAAAAATATCATAATAAAGGGGTTATCCATAAGAGTCCCCATTTCATCCAATCATATCATCCACAATCCGTACACACTCTCTTCCTACCACCTCATGCACCTATCATTCACCATACCATCCATGTTTCTCAAGATCACATTTTACAATGAAGAAGTGAAGTCCCATCAAGTAATCACAGCGGATGATTCCAGGTAAGCTCCACGTCACTTGAAGATTGATTAGTTGTTTCATTCATTACATTTACTTAGGTATTAATTAATGCAAACTAATTTCCTATATGGCTGCCATTTCCTTTGACCTCTCCACATGATTGAGCACATTTTTCTATTTTATAACTTTGAGCCACATCATTATTTCCACCGCCACAAGGCCTTGTCACAATCACTATCACTGTCCTTTCAGCATGAGCTTCGAATTTTTGAAAATCTATAATTAATGAATAGAACACCATTACTTCCTGCAATAATGACCAAAAATGTCTTTCGCTCCTCCATGATTACTCTTTTCTTTCCATCTACAACAATAAGTTAGGATGTTCGAATTTATTTTCCTATTTTCCTGCATCTTTTGAAGAGAGGTTCAAAAGTCTTGGTTGAGGGGAGACAGAGTGCAGAAAAGTTGGTTTGCAGGAAGTCACATTAGTTGTGTAATTTGAAAAAAAAAAATCCAGATAAATTCTCACTTTAAGCATTGTATAGACATAGTAAAATGGGAGGTCAGCCAATTCGGCATGAATCGATGGATCATAACGTCCTGTTGCAGGATGTATAGCATGTGCCACCATTTACATAGTATGGGTGGCTGAATTATTTCCTTAAGCTCAAAAAATTTGATGTGAGCATTGTAGAATAGTTCACGAGGACATTCCATGAAGGAAAGGCAAAAGTCAGGGGAATAACAATAGATGCATCAGTAGACAAAATTGCTGAAATAATAGGGTTGCCTCAAGTAGGTGAGATATTTCCTAGAGGAAGGGATGCACGAAGTGCGAGGGTAGAGTTTACTCGGCCAGATGACCCTCCTTTATGAGTGGATAAGCAAGGAGCACAAAGGATGAGTTTTCCTCAAGAGTGGGTATCACGAGCAGATTATATAATCAAATATATAACATGTGAAGGTCGTTTTTCAGTTTTACATTCTCATCATTTTAAACTCTTATCTCATTTATGCCATGGCCTGTGATGAACATTCTTGATTTCCTGTTCAATTTTCTATCTAACAGTGCTGCTGAATTCAAAAAGGGTAGAGTTAACTCTGTTTCCCACCATTGCCTTATTAAATTACTTGTTGAAAAATTAGTTAAAGATGTGTCAAGAATGACCTAGGAAGAATTTGTTGTCAATTTTAACCCTAGGATTTGAAATGTTGGACCTAGAGGGCAGCCTCTCACCTTCAAACAACGAACCCCTCCGCCCATAGGTCAGTCCTTTGCTGCTGTGTCTCCTATTCAGGAATCATCTGATTCACAAGATGATGTTCCTCTTTCTGAGAAAGTTTCCAAACAACCAGCACAAACCCCTATCATAGACCCTGAGCCTTCTTCCAGCCACCGCAAAGGGAAGTCACCCATAGTGGAAACTTCTAAATCTGTCAAAAGGAAGCAAATGGGAGAATCCCCTGTTCCTATAGCCAAACCCTTGAAGAAGCATAAAACAATTTCCACTCCCTTGAGAAGAAGCTCTAGACTTCAGAATCAGGTAGCTCGCCAATCACCCAATGCTTCCCCAGCCTCATCACCAACCTCAGACCCTTCCACTCCTCTACTTAAGGAGGAAGAGTCTATTGTTGAGGAGGCTGCAAGTACTCCTAAAGGAGGTGGCCTAGATAAACTAGCCGCCATTGTGGAATAGATACAAGAAGGGATGGCAAAGCAGCTGCACGAAGAAGTGGGATGTGTTGAGAAGGAGGAAGTAACAATTGTGATTCCATCAGAAGAAGAAGGTAAAAGAATCGATATGATTAATGAAATGCCTGTTGTTCAGGAAGAATGGCAAGACTGGCAACAGAATGATAATTTGGAACATGAAAACTCTGGACATTCAAATGACACTGAGATAATTGAAGAAGCAAAACAAGAAAACCTGGGTGTATCTGAAAAAATCCAGAAGTCACCTACAACAAATTATAATCATAGGCCTCCATTCCATGTCACAAATTTTGTTGCGGGAATGGCATGTTTTGCAGAACTCCAGCATCAACGGACTACTTTTAAGCATGAAATTGAGAGATTACAAAGGATAATCCAGAATAAAAATATGGAAATTGCTAATTTAACTGACACTCTCAACTAGGTAATCGAGCTTGTTCCACAGCTGATGCAATGCCGAGCACCCTCACCTATCTATGCAATGTACCTCAAGGATTTGTATCTAAAATTCCAATTGATCAGAATCTAGAAAGGTAAAAATCCTTCCTTAGCTACCTCGGAAGAATTTTATGATGCATATAGAGATTCACCTCAGCACATCAGGAACCTTTTGTGTGAATTTTATTTGCACAATTTGGCTATACCCCAAGATAAGGAGTGGAACCCCCTATGTTATGTTGGTGATATTCACATTGGTGCTCTGATCTCCTGGATCACAAATGAGATAAGTAGGGGGGAGAAATTTGATAGCCACAAGCATGATGAGGTCAATATGCCATTATCTATGAGGAATGAATCTAGGAATGGGATGGGTATTTACTTTGATTGGAAGAAGTTATGGAGAGATGAAAGAGCTAGGCCACTAATTGAGCCTTTGAGACAGGAGGTATCTTCTCAGTATTCCCATATTATAAGCAATGATCTTAACACTACAAGCTAGCACATTCAGACAATATGGGAACATCTACCATTTCAGTTAAAAAGGGCAGAACCACACACTCCCAACACCCTGTATGTAGCCACCAAAAGGGCAGAAAGATATATGAGGAATACCAGAACAAAGAAAGAGAATCAATTGCCATTAGTCATGTAGCCACCCATTCTCTTATGGCCATTGTTGGTCATGCAAGGGGAAAACAACACTTATAAAAGGAGCTTTGAGGAAAGTAGATGGCAGAGACTGGAGGCAATGCGAGCTCACTTCTGGAATTTCCAGTATGGAGAATGTGGACAGCAACAGAATGTTGATCTAAGAGAATTTGCAAGAAGAAGAAATGCTAGACTTGCTGAAGGGCCCAACAAGTAGATGGTTGAGGGGAATGATGAGCCAAGTTTTTGGCACATTTAGATCATGCTTTTATAAAACACTTTTATGCTTTTCATTACACTAAGACAAACATTTAGTGTTGATTATGGGACAAGACATAGACTTTTTTATGATTAATATAAAAAGTATATTATAATAAGTCTTTCCATGATTATTACCTTGAAATGTTTTATTATTTTGATGAATTCCTTATGACTTTGTGTGATGACAAACCCTTCCTGTAGCCTCTACTGTTGAACTTCCTGCAGCTATGTCTGAAATAATGTTTGTCTTAGATTAATTCTTAATGAATGTATAAATGAGGTGATGGATCATCTTAAAGGTTGAATGTGTTGAGCTAACTTTCTGCCATAGGAATAGTTGTTAAGATATTTTGTAGGTACCACGTTTGAGGAAGAAATTCAGTTTCCATTTAAAGGTTGAATGACTAATTCAATAAAGATTGGTTCAGCAACAAGGAATAAGGAGACAGTTTCAAGTCATCCACCATGCAGGGAAAGTGTTCCATAAATCTAGCCCAGGTGTCTTGGTGGTGCATGAATCTAAGATGGTGGCACTTTAAAACTTCAGAACTGATTTGACTTAGTTCTTCCTTTTTCATCCACCTCTTCACTTAGTTAGTTATGATGTAATAAAGACTTCCCATTTTATGAGGGAAGCATTAGTTAGTCGTTAGATTCAATTTTCAATAAAGAGCCTATTCTCCTTTAGAGGAAGGGCCAGAAGTTTGTTGTTGTAACACATTTCAATTTCCAGAAATACAACTGAAGATTGTGAGCTATGTACTTGTCTATTTTGAATCAATAAAGTGTTTATGAAGTTTACAGTCTAATCTGTTGTATACCTTTGACACTACCTAAGGGGGCCCACTTAGGGAGTTTTCCATCCTTTCATTCTACAAGTTAGAATAGCTGCACTTTCTTTCATAGAGGTTAATGTGATTGTTCCTGCAGCTGGCAGAAACATAGAGCTGTCAACTGTTCCTGCAGCCACTAGATGCAGACTAGTTTTGTCTTTCAGTTTTCATTTCCAAGCAAGTTTATCCAGTAAAGTTGTTTTCAGTAACTCAATTTTTAGTATAAGCATCTTTAGGAAGTCATGCATGTCTGAGAAAGGTAATTAGTGCATATATTGTGCTGACCCATTTCAAGTTTACGTCCCTGGGTTGATGATTAAATGAGGTTCTTTAGCAAGTTATGACTATCGGTTGTGATGTTCAATCCCTGAGTAAAATGAATTCATGTTCCTAGTTATTAAGCTGATTAAAGGACACTACAGAAGCCTTGGTTAAAAGAGGATTATTGAAAATATAAACCAAAGGAACAAACTCTACTAACCATCATAATAGCAATGACAAATATAAATTCTAGACAAGAAATAATAATTTTGGTAATGATGGTTTAGCTAACACACATAACATAAAACTAGTCTTCAATTTATCAGGTGCTGCACCCAAAAACAATCAAAACAATAATGAATCTAAACCATCTCCACCACCACATCGATGAAAATTGACACCTTTGGGGCAATCACTTGAATCAGCATTAAAGGAGATTCTTGCACACAAACTCATAACATTACCAGATGCACGATATTTTGAACCAAGATTCAAACCATCGTGGCAGAATGATCCATATTAAATTGTGATTTTCATAGAAACAAAGGTCATAAAACAAATTACTGTATGCAATTAAAACATTTCGTGCAAGACTTGATAGATAGACGTGAAATATTGATAGAAGAGCATAAAACAAATGATGATCATGGAGCATTTAAAAACCCTCTACCCAACTATGAAAAAGGAGAATCTTCTTCGACAAACAGTAAAGCGAAAAATGTGAATTATGTCTATGATACTATCATTCACATTTCTGCAATTGATAATCATATCAATGTCATCAAAATCAAGGATAAACAAGATGACCTACTTGTCAACGTGACCACAAGAGGGCAGTCCAAGTTCATATTGAAAGGAAATACAGCTAACACACCTATTGCTTCTTCAAATCGATACAATATAGTGGATCAATTACAAAAGATTCTAGTGCACATATCCATTTTGGAACTTCTTAAAATTTCACCAACCCATAAGGATATTCTAGAAAAAGCTTTGGTAGACACCACAGTACCAACCAATTTGGAAGTTTTCCAATTCCAAGCCATGGTGGGACATTTGACTACACCCTATTATTTATCATTCTCAGAAAATGATGATGCATCCCTCACTCATCCACACAACGCTCCACTCCATATTGAGGTTTTAATCCATTTAAGCATCAGGTCAAACACGTTTTAATAGATGGAGGAGGTGGTCTAAATATATGTACTTTAAAGCTTATCCATGCATTTGGATTTTCATAAAATACAATAGATTCCAGAAGAAAGATCACCATAAAAGCTTATGATGATGAAGAATTATCCTCTCAAGGACTGATAGTATTTCCAATTCAAGTGGGACCAATTCAAAAGGATATAATCTATCAAGTTTTAGACAAGGACTTGACCTACAACATACTCTTAGGCTGACCTTAGATCCAGGAAATGCAAGCAGTGCCATCAACATACCATCAATGCTTAAAATTCCCTTACAATGGACAAGAGATCACAATTTCAAAAGATTCTAATAATCACCAATACTACAATGCTCTCAAGATAGTCCAATATGTCTTTGTACCACACAATAGAGAAGCTCTCACTTCTACTTCCTCAAGTAATGAGAGCCAATGTCCTTCTACTTCCTCAAGCAATGAAAGACAACTAAATTCTCTATCAAAACAGTTTGATAAAAAGGTTCAGTTGAAAGATAAAGGCATGGGTGAGTATTCTTTTGAGTATTCCTTATGTCTCTCATAGCTACTACCTTCTCCAAAATCATATGGACAACCATCAACATCTAGACAACAATCTTCACAACCCATCACTATCTTTGATGGTAAATTTGTAAAAGTAGGTACCCTAGCTGATGAATCTGAGGATAAAGAAATTCTAAATTGGCTTTACAAAGATGAAGAAAATTCCACAGTAGCAACTTCCAATATTTCAATAGAGCAATATGGTAAAGGTTCCAAACTCTTAGGAAAGATGGGATATAAGGGAAAAGGTCCTATTGGAAAATGACAAGGTATTTTGGAACCAATCCAGCCTATCACAATCAATGCAAAAGAAAAGACAAGATTAGGATACAAAGAAGAGACAAAAGAAGAAGCCATTCAGAAGGTTTGTGAACAAATCCTCCAGCTGCAAACTTGTTTTGAAATAGACTCAAATGAATATGAATTGGATTCACTATCTGAATAATCTTGTCAAGATAAATAAATTGATGTGATAAAGAGGTATGCACCCATACGTATGGAGGGAAAAAGTTCAAGATCTAGACCATTTGAATTTGGATCACTACATATCGATGGCTCTAGTGAGGACAATCAGACATCGAGCAAGATAGATGATTCAAAGGAGAGTAACATCATATACCTTAACATTGCTAGCAAACACCTCAAATATATTTCCATCATGACCCTCACCGCCTTTGATCTTGACCAATCCAATGATTCCTTACCTTTGATACATCCCGAACTCATTGATTGGGAACAAACTGAGCCTCTTGATATCTGTATCTTTTCAGATGATAATGCCATCGTCAATTTCCTTTGCTATGAAAACCTAGAAACAAGTTCCACCAATGAATTTCATAACGAAGCTTTGAACCAAGGGAGTGCTAAGTCTCTCAGCTACAAATAAAGAATACAAAAAATCAATCTAATGGTGAAAACCATGCAATGGTAGTATTAGATCATGAAAAAGTAAAAAAAAAGAGTGTATCCAATGGTGAAAACCTCTCTGAGGCACTGAAGGATAAGAGATTTGAGACTCTTCCTGAGCATTATCAAAAAATATCTTCAGTATTGGTTGAGCCTACGTAACTCATAAACATCAATACTGCAGAAACATTAAAGACTGGATACACCTAGCGGCATCAATGACAGAGCAAGAAAAGCCAAATTTCATCAAATTCTTTGAAGAAATAAAAATCACTTTTGATTGGTCTTATGTTGACATGCCAGGAATAGATCCAGATCTAATAATGCATCATTTATCCATAGCACCTAGAGTGAATCCAGTAAAGAAAAAATTGAGAAAAATGCATCCACACATTGCCCTACTAGTGAAAGCAGAATTTTAAAAAATATTAGATGTGGGGTTCATCCGACCAATTGACTATGTATAACATTGTACTAGTCTCCAAACCTGACAACAACATCAGAATATGCACATATTTTAGGGATCTTAACAAGGCTTATCCGAAGGATGACTTTCCTTTTCCCAAAATAGACATCATTGTGGATTTAACAGTAGGACATGCTATGCTATCACTCATGGATGGTTTTTCAAGCTATAATCAGATCAAGATTGCACCAGAAGATCAATAAAAAACAACTTTCACGTGCCCATGGGTATGTCTTTTGGATTAAAGAATGCAGGGGCCACCTATCAACATGCAATGACAACAATATTTCATGATATAATGCACACATTCATGGAGGACTATGTGGATGACCTGTTAGCAAAATAATTCACTAGGGAAGGACATCTGGAAATCTTGGATAAACTCTTTAACCGATTGGAAAAGTTCAATGTGCAATTAAATCCAAAGAAGTGTGTATTCGAAGTAACATCGGCAAAACTTTTAGGATACATAGTCTCAGCCAAAGGTATCGAAGTAGATCCATCTAAAGTCAAAGAAATCATGGAAATTCCACCTCCTAAGAAAATTAGCCAACTAAGATATCTTCCTTTTACTCAGAAGGTTCATCACACAATTGGTGGACAAGTCTCTTCCTTTTACTTATTTATTACATAAGAATGTTTCTTTCATATGGGATGAAAATTTTGAAGCTTCCTTTAATCAATTGAAATAATATATGATGAATCCACCTATATTGGTACCACTAATAGAGGGAAAACCACTTCTAATCTACATAGAAACTACTGAGGTATCTTTGGGAGATTCACTAGCACAAGAAGACTATACAAGAAAAGAAAAGGCCATCTACTACATGAGTAGAACATTGACTAGTTATGAACATAACTATACTTTCATTGAAAAATCTTGTTTGGCTATTGTGTTTTCTACTCAAAAATTTTGACACTACATGTTAACACATACCATCAATTAAAGATATCAAGTTTCCACAATCCATAATGTTCTTTGCAATGATTTTTGGCTTTGATTGTGTGAGAATTTTTGCATCAACGTTTCGGATAACACCAAGTTTATCTTTGCTCTCATCCTAATGATGGATCACAAAGTGTGATCCAAAACATTGATGCAAAAATTCTCACACAATCAAAGCTAGAAATCATTGCAAAGAACATACCATTAAACTCATAGCCAAGATAGATCCATTAAAATATCTACTCAGCAAAGCCAATCTACCAGGAAGATTAGTAAAGTGGGTGATGATATTGAGTGAATTTGACATTCAATATGTAGATAGAAGAGAAATCAAGGGCCAAGTAATAGAAGACAGTTGGTTGAAGCACTATTACAAGATTACCATCTTATGCACATTGAATTCCCATATGCAGATGTCCTCAAAATGAAAGCACAACATTAGATGTTATACTTTGATGGGTCTTAAACTCAACATGGATCGAGTGTTGGAATCCTATTTGTTACTCCTCAAGGACACACTATCCCAAAATCTTATAGGTTGATGTTCCCTTACACAAACAAAATGGTTGAATATGAAGCATTAATCATTGGTATCAAGGTAGCAGTGGAATGGAAAATCATAGAATTACAAGTCTATGGAGACTCCCAATTAGTCATTAATTAGGTTAATGATACTATCAAACAAAAGATGACAAGTTGATGCCATACAAGAGAATGATAGATGACCTCAAGAAAGACTTTATTGAGATCAATTTTTAACAAATTCCAAGAGTGGACAACAAATTTGCATATGCCATGGTAACCATTGCTTCTCTTTTACAGCTACCAAAAAAATGAAGTCGTTATGAATTCATGGTGGAACAGTTGTTTACTCCCGCATATGACAATCTTGAATCCCAAGTCATGTGCCATCTAGTTGATGTTGATTCTTCAATCTATGGGAAGATTTATACCTATTTGAGAGAAAATACACTTCCACCAAATCTATCTCAGAACCAAAAACGTAACTTTATCTTTCAAGCAACCTGATACACCTTAATAGTTGATACACTTTATCGACGAAGTATCGATGGTACTCTCCTCTGATTTCTTGAATGTGATGAATCTAAAAAATCCTTGCAATAAGTTCATGAAGGTATTTGTGGTACTCATTCAAGTGGTCTTACTCTAGCTAAGAAACCTCTATGCTTGGTATATTATTAGCCGAACATGGAGAAAGAATCTTTTCAATTTGCTAAGAAGTGCAAGAAGTGTCAAGTCCATAGAAATCTCATACATGCACCAGTGCATGAGCTGCAACCATTCACATTGACCTAGCCTTTCTATCAATGGGGAATTGATCTTGTGGGTAAGATTCATCCATCTTCCTCTAATGGGTCCATAAATTCATAATAACAACTACTGATTATTTCACAAAGTGGATTGAATTTGTCCCATTAACCACAATCACTAGTAAACAAACTTCCTCCTTCATCTTGAACTACATTGTCTATCGGTATGGCATCCCTAGCTCCATTTTCATTGATAATGGTAGACCCTTCAAAAACCAAGATGTGCAATAACTTTGTGAAAAATTCCATATCCAACACCGATTTTCCACACCCTATTACCCTCAAGGGAATGGCCAAGCAGAAGCCTCAAATAAGACCATTTTGAAAATCCTAAAGAAAATTGTCAATGATGTTGGGCATGACTGGCATGTCCAACTAAACCCTGCCTTGTGGGTATACCATACTAGCATCTATACCCCTATACGAGCCACACCATATTCCCTTGTGTATGGATCAAAAGCCATCTTACCTATTGAGGTTGAGTTACCTTCACTTGGGGTATCATTGAAAGGAATCATTTCAGAGGAAGATATCGAATATCCAGACTACAGGAGTTTGAATTGTTAGATGAATTTCATCAGCATGTTTTTGATCATCTGAAAGTTTATCAACAAAGAATCTCAAGGAGCTATAATCACAAGGTAAGACCAAGAACATTTTAGGTTGGTGACTTGGTACTAAAAGAGAATCCTTGCAATCATCAAGATCGAGAAAAGAAGGGAAATTTTGAACCTAATTAGCTAGGTCCTTTTGTCATTGTATCAGTATATGGATCTAGAGCATATAAGTTATCTACACACGAAGGGGAACTGTTTGAAGAACCTATCAGCAACATTCATCTCAAAAAAATTTATACTTAACTCATCCAGTGCATGATTTAAAAAGAAAAAAAAAAAAGTAAAAAATGCAGAAAAATTAAGAAAAAGTAAAAAAGCAGAAAAATAAAATAAAAAACAAAAAAAAAAAAGCAAAAAATACAAAAAATACAAAAATACAAAAAAAGAGAAAAAGTAAAAAAAAATCATAAAATCAGAAAAAGTGCAATAAAAAAACAAGTAGTGAAAACCTAGCCACAGGTGCTATTTGTGATAGATTAGCTTTCCCATCTATTGGAGCGTGTGTCGACCATCCGCTTTTTGCCATCATCATGCCTATCCATCATAAAAACCTCATGTACATATCCTAGCATTGTGGTTGTGTCTCATCTTGGCTTGGCAATCATTGTGTGCATTTGTAATAAATGGTTTGCTTCTCATTGGTGGAAAAATCCCAAACTCACTAGGGGCAATCTAATTTTAGCTTAAAACAACAGACAAGCAACAGTTAGACAACATAGCAAACATAATAATCACAACGAAACTAAACATTGAACATCAATAACAATTTTTAAAAAACCAACCATCCAAAGCAACAACAAGATCAGTAAAACAAATCTCACTAGATAATATTCTTCTAAATCATGGTTTAATCACTTTAGCATAAATGTTCAACTGTTGTATCTTGATTTTTGTTATCATTTCTCTGGAGAAACTCAAGGATTTCATGGACTAGAGAATCTATGATGGAGTATGATATTTTCTTTGTTTGATGTCTATGAGTTGATCACTAATACTATGTAAATTTATCACAGGATGTGATCTAGAAAGTGTCATTAATGACATTTTGGATTTACATATGAAAAATATATTAACTCTTGTTTGTTTTACACAAGAAATACTCAAGTCATCTCGGTTCAATTATACCTAGATGCTTGTATTACCTTGCAATATCAAAAATCCATGGAAGTTGTACTCAGGTCATCATGATTTAATTATACCATCGATGTTTTTACTAACTTTCAACATATCAAAAGCTCAATGATGATAACAAGCACAACAAATCAGCTAACAAGATGACAACAATCCATAATTAGATTTGCATGGTTAAGATAGATTGCATTCATATTAGTTTTTACATGTGCATTTTAGGTTTTCCAAGGCTAGAAAATTTCAAATTGATTTTATCTCTCTCATTAAAGGATTGAGTACATTTTACATTTAAACAAAACAAAAAGATCATTCACATTTAGTTTCATAATCATTATCATATCATACATGCATTAGAAATTATTACCATAGGCCATCCATCCATGCATTAGATCATATATTTGCATTACAAACAATACAAAAAAAATAAAGTGCATCACATCTTATCTGCATGGTCAAATCAATCTCATATACCATAAAGCATCATCCATAAAGCCCTATAGAATCATAATTCATACATTATCATTTTATCATTGCATTCGTACACAACCATGGCATAATCATATAGACATCACTTAGCATATAGAATGGAAATCAAATGCATTCATCATAGGCATCTATCATAAGAGCATGTAGATACAATAGATCAATAATCTCCACTGCATCTCATATAACCTCAAAATAATCAATTTCAAGTGTACAATGATATCACAAAATATGGAGAGATACATCAATAAAATGGCAAGAAATAATAAATTCCCTGACTAAATCAGTGAATACATCAAGTATGAGTACAAAAGCTACGTGGTGCTCCCCCCAAATGTTGTAGGCCTCCATGTGCCTGTTACTGCACCACCGGATGGACTTGTACCTGGATCTCTACCTAATGGATCTCTAGGAGGTGGCCCAATCACACCTTTTCTCATAGTTTGTGACTGACTCTGACCTGATCTAGCACTGAGAGACTACACATAGCTAGGGACATGTCGCTCTGCAAGAACCGCCTGATAATAATGTGATCTATAGTACTCTATCTCTTGGGACGAATGTCGAACCTCTTTGAGCATATCCCCCATGGTAGTCCCCTCAGAAACTCTTTGCAATCTCTCAGCTAGGGCATCTAATGCTCACATCTCTATCTTGCGACATCTCTCTACTGTCAAAGAGGAAATATTCTCATGTTCCTGCACTAGTTGTCCCTCTAAGCCCTCCACCTGTAACTATAAAGCATCAATATATGCCTGTTGCTGACAGGAGAGCACACAAATCTGAATTTGTGATAGTCCTACCTACTATTGTCCTGAGGGAACCATGGATCTCCTCCTCTGAGGTACTCTAAAGTCTAGTATCTACTTGCCACCTCCATCCCCACCACCTCCATCTCCATCATCCCCTCCATCCCCACCATCTCCCTCTTCATCATCCCCATCTCCCCCACCCCTCCTTCATCTCAGTGTTGGAACTCTCTCATCATCATCAAATGTCAGTACTAGCTCATCAGGACTGGATATCCTCAGTATGGCATGTGTGAAAAAATTCTTAGTATAGTCATCTATCATCACACCAACTGTGATCTCAAAAAAATAATCACATACCTATGCCTATAATCCAAAATACTCCCCGCAAGTTGCGTCATAAGATATGGTGGGTCCCCACTCTATAATATCTTGTTATCTCTGGGCATATAATGTAACTCCCTGGGGCATCCCCTAAACTCGGTCATACTGATGAAGTACCATCATGAGCATGAATCTCTCAATAATAAATCTGGTATGTCCAATCAGATATCTCAAAGTTCACACATATGGCATCTCCATCTCATCCTCGGGCCACTTCTCACAATCTAAGTATAGTCACCATATCACTGCCTCCAAATCATCAAGCACTCGCCACCAACACTCCAATTTTCTCATCTTATGTTGGACATGAATACCGGTTTACCCCAAAATATATGGCCTACCCAAATCTGAAGCAATGTCACTCTAGCTGGATGATCTCTCTCCCCCAAAGGATGAGTAATTGCTATATGCTCCCAAGCCCAAATCTGAAGCAATGTCACTCTAGCTGATAAACTAGTAGCTCCAACATACTCCACCTAATGTAGATCATGATATAAATGTGTTAACATATAGGAACCCCATGCATACTGGATCCCCTAACTGATCATCCTCTCCAGCAACCTGCCCCAGCCAATGGATAGTCCCTTTGACCTATGGTCGAGACATAAGAATCCTCCAACCAACCTAGATAGAATGAATGGTAATGGCTGATAAGACTCCACCATATCCTGCCCTCATAACCATTAATCCCATCATCATCAAATACCCTCCGCAATGCCTCAGTACCTCCCTGCTATGTATAATCATAAACAACTAACTCTTCGACCACGACAATCCCCAATATCTGGTACACATCCTCTGAGGTAACCATCATCTCACTAGTAGCTAGATGGAATGTGTTGTGGTTGTTATGCCACCTCTCAGCTAATGTGTTCAATAGTCCCCTATTTATCCTATACTGGGGCATATCAAGCAAGGAAGATAAACCACATCGCTCAATAACATCCAAATCTGCCTGTACCAGACGTGGAATCATATCCCAAGTCTTCGAGTAGTGCTCCTGAGACTGAATAACTCCTAAGTCCTCCTATAATCATGACGTATCACAAATCAGAATTTTATCAATCAACCTATCAATCAATCTAATCATCTCAAATGAGATTTCAATCACATCTCGTAGAGCATCTATCATTGACTCTCATCTATCATGAAGTCAATCATCATCTATCCTATCATTGACTCTCATCTATCATGAGGTCAATCATCATCTATCCTATCAAACATCATCAAAACAACAGTTGACGCAATCATCAATCATCAAAAGAAAGGATAACAATCAACATTTCATCAATCCTAGTGTCAATGCGCCAAAACAACGTGCCTATACGCTGAAACAATTTTGACTTAAATTTATGAATTGATTTAAATCAAAATTGAGAAGAAAGGTTTAATTAAATAAATGATTTGATTTATTTAACTAAAGGGGATAATGCTAGATTAAATTAAATAAGGTTTAATTTATTCAATTTAATAAGAGGACTTTAGAAATTCAATTTAAATAAAATGGATTATTTAAATGAATAGAGACTTAGGGTTAATTAAATTAAATTGGTTAATTTAATCAAGAAGGAAGAATGACTTAATCAAATAAATAATGATTTATTTAATTAAGAGATGAAAAGTGATCATAAGCTAAGAAGGTGATCCGAGATGAAACGATGTTAGTAGTTAGGATCAAGTGTGGCGGTCAATTTTCCATGTTCACATTTTGCCCCTCTTTGAAGCAATACACTTGTTGCATTGGTTCAAAGAATAAACTAATGTGATCAAAGTTCAAAAAAAATCTCAATTTTTAGATGCCCCACTACTGCCCTAGTGAGAAGGATTATGTTGGTATATTGCCCCCTCGAGAGATCAAACGAAAAATTTGGATTTTTGGGTGATCTCACGAAAAAAGAGGACAAGGTGCCTGACGGGTCATAAATGCCTCAGGATGCCAAAAAATGCATTAGAACACCAAAAAAAAATAAAAATGGCCCTCATTCGGGAAAAAGTTGGATTAGGGGACCAAAACCCTAGCTGGACGGTCATATTAAGTCAAAAAACCCTAATTTTCAGGCTTAAATAGACCTTGAGGGGTCACTTTCAAATCACTTTCACACTTTAGCCTTTGAAAATTTATGCATTTGAGCTTTGGGTCTTGATTGATATGGCGCAATGATATGTTCCCTGGCACATGTCAAAGAGGGTACAAGTGCACCAATGGCCAGCTGGTGCAAGACCTGTGGTATGCACCCCTATCTCGACTTTTCATTTTATCATTTTACATGCATTAATTAGAGTCAAAGTCAGTCAAGCGGTGCTATATAGCGCTGCTACAAATGCTCAATCGACGTCACGTGGCCTCAAAGAGCACTGCATGCATGAATTGTCTCACCGCGAGCCATTTAGGAAATTAGGGTTTTTGTTCAAACCTAGTCACATATGCAAAGAGAAACGTACAACGCACTTTGGAATTAGAGTTTAGGTTCAAATTCAGTGGCATGTGCAAATAGCACTACGTGGTGCATTTTAGGACCTAAGGGTTAGCAAACTTTGACATCGCGGTGCAGTTTGGAACTTTTCAAACTATGTCACAATTGCAAACAGCACCGCATTTCCTATTTCAAGTGAAAAAACTTGGCACATGATCCTGAATTTTTATGAAACTTGATGTGATGGTTTCCCTTATGCGGGAGGACCTTGAGATACTCCACTTGAGGGAGCACAGATGCCTGATACTGCAGAGATTGTAGGGTATGCACGTGTTTCTTCAGGAGTAGCTTGGTGCTCTGGGCCTTTGGTTTGTTGCATACATTCACCTTGTTCGGACCCATCTAAGGATGATGATAGCCATGGAAAAGCGGTGGCATAGCGAGACCTCCTCCTTTCACCTTCCCACCAGTGAGGCTACAATTACACTCGAGGATGTTTGGCGCATCCTACGACTGTCTATCCATGGAGTGAGAGTTATCTATGATCCAGATGTTGGGAGGGATGCTTGTTACGATGTGATGGGTCTTTATGAGATCCATTTTTCTGAGGGACGAATTGATTTGGAGAGGTACCAAGGCATACTGCCCACCTATAGGTTGATTGTTGTAGCCATCATTTCAGGTCTCGTGGCACCAAATCGGTGGGGTCGATATTTCAGTCCAAGTTGGGGGTTGGCATGGGAGTGGATGGTCATCGGCAAGGAGTGCTTTGCTTGGGGTCTAGTGATGTTGTCCTCATTATATATGGATCTTCATGAGTTTGCCTACCTTGATAGAAGGGTCATCGGGGTCAGGGTTACCTTATTGCACATCTGGGCATGGGAGCGGATTCCAGTGCTCCGTCCATAGGTTACACCGGTGGTATTGGATATAGATGATCCAATTGTCTAGCGATATGGCAGAGCCCAAATCACCTTCACTCACATAGGTACAACTAGCATCGCCCATTAGCGACAAGTTCTAGATGAGATGAGAGAGTTTGTTTGGAGTCCCCGGCTCAACATAGGCCCTTGGTATGATGATAAGAGCAACTATTATTTTCCCAATAGGACAGATGGATTTAGGGCAAAGAGCACACTATGATAGAGCACTACCTCCCTAACAGAGTGGCCTGATAGTTTGGTGAGACTCAGGATAGGCCAAATGATCAATACGTGGTGATCTTCGCCCATACCACTAGAGAGATAGTATGGGGCTAGCCCATTCCAGCACCGAAGGCAGTAGCCTCATTCAGATAGCTAGTGGCCAAGTCGTGCCCAGATGATCAGGGACCAGTAGATGCAAGGGTGACCCAGGCATACAGAGATTAGTTTAGGCCTCCTCTTAGATTGACAGTTCTAGGTGTGGCACTCCCATGATGGAGGCCAAGAGGTACGTCAGCTGGCAGGGGTGACTATGACAGGGATGGGATGGAGATGGGGGAGGAAGTGGACCACCTCCACATCAGACACCACCTAGAGACTAGGCATAGCACACACCACCATGGGTGCAGACACCACCATAGGCACAGACACTGCCATGAGTAGAGGTCCACTAGACCCCTTGTCGAGATGATCAGCCCAAAACAATAGCCACTAGGGAAACCAGACCACAGAGATACCCTGATCAAGTAGTTACAAGGTTAGGTACAAATTTTGACGGTTGAGAGAGATCAAGTTTGGCAAAAAAAATTGACAGTGATAGTAGAGAGGGACCAAGCCCTCTCTGAGAGAGATCAAGTGATAGGTCGACGGAGACAGCTAGAGAGCATGGCCTCCTCATCACAGGGTAGGATAGTATCTTTGAGGGCATATCAAGACGTGGTGAGAGAGGTTGAGTACTATCGGCAGCATTACAGGGAGGCAGTGTCGCCAGCCAGTCGGGTGCCATATTTTTCTCAGCAAATAGGGATGAGGCCTCTCGAGGATCACGGTGAGAGACCAAAGGGGGAGGGGCACAAATAGAAAGGCTAGTCCTCGATCACAGGCAGTCATTCATTTTTTAGTTCATGGGCTCCGATTATTACCCCTATTGTATCATATACTTTGATTTATACACTTGATCTGATTTGTGTACCATGACAATTGTACATTTTGATGATATATATGAGATGTTTTGATTATGAGATGTCTTATGATGTATGGATGCATTTTAATTTCCTATATGTGATGATATTTTGTATGATGTGATGCAGTGATTATGGGTGCATTTCTTTTTGTATTTTTCTATGCATTTTATGGTGAAAAATGTATGGATGCAGTTATGATATGAAAATGATTTATATTATGCCCCTAATGATTCATGTGATGCATTATGAGTGATAATCATATTTTTTTCTTTTCCTTATGCAAAATCATGATGTATGATATGCAATGATTTCTTAATATTCTTAGAATAAAAAATCTATATTATTATTCATAACTTAAGATGATGATAATGTGAGATGAAATGACCCAAATGATATGATATGCATTTATGTTGATGATTTTTGGATGCAGGATGGATGCATTAGTAAAGATCTGATTAACTGTCATGGTACCTTGTCAGTGTGGAAAGAAGATGGAATAAAAGAGATTCAACAAGCCATTTCTATTAGAGCCGATGATAACCGTTTGCTTACCAGGAGTTGGGATTTTAAAAGAGCCAATTACTTTATGTTTGATAACACATGTAGGTACGATGCATCAAGGTATAAAGAAATAGGATGGCATGGTACCTAGTGTGATGGACTTTGACTTGATAATCAGATAGGAGTATTCTTGTTCACACTTGACATATGAAACCTTATTCAGAATATAGTTCAAATATTCCAAACATCTCAGACCAAAACATAGAAAAGCAAGCCTTTCTATGTGGTCAACAAGACATCTAAAACACCATCCCTACAAACCAAACAAAGCACGCATGACAAAGTTATTTTACAAGACTATCTAGCAAGCACAACAGATAAAAAGATATTGATTTTTGCCCCATTCCTTCCTCTCTAAATATTTTTGTTTAGACATCATCAAGAGGTCCTTGGAATGCACACAATAAGATAAATCCAAAACATAGATAAAGTAAACAAGCAAGCTAATGTTCTTCATATCGCTAGCCAAGACTAAACTATGATGATGCCTGATGTTGATGTCCATCATAGGAAGGTTGCATTCCTAGGACATGTTGTGATCAGGTGATGATGAGATTTGATTGGATGATAAGCTATTGATACTTCGAGTTGATCAACTTGCTGACTTACTAACCTAGACTTAAGACTTTGATGATTAGGTGTTCACTTTTGAAACTGCTAGACTTGCTTCTAATTGACTTTCCAAAGGGTGAAGACAACGATGATTTATCATAAATGATGATTATTGCGGGTGAAAGAAAAATGAGACAGATGCACCATTTTGGGTTTTTTCAACTATTTGGATGTTTTTGGTTTTTTTGAAATGTTTTGAGGCTATTTTTGGGATTTTGAGTTTTTTCAATGTTTTTGGTATTTTTGAGATTTGACCAATGGACTAACTTAAAGACCTATCCTAGGGGTCTCGAAAGTTGATCAATAGATTAGCCTTGCCTACGTTATACATGCAAAGACCACACAGTTCGACTACCGACAAACTTGATTACTGATGAGATAGATGGGCAAACGGATTGCCATTTCTATTGTGATGGGTACCTAAAAGACTGACCTAAAATGTCTTGGGGGATGATCCAAGATCAACCTTTCCTACGTTCAAGCTCAGAGATGACATAGTTCAATAAGACGACTCTATTTTTTTATTTTTCATATTTTCGACATGTTTTGGATTTTGATATGATTTGGATATAGATATGATATCAGTGCTCTATTTGGGATTTTGTTGGAAACCAAGCTAAGGTTGATTGATCAGATTGATGATGATAACATTGTTGAGGATGCACAACAATGCAAGGATAGTGTTAAGAAAAATGAGGATTGGGAAGGATATCCCAAGGTGATGATGAATTCATGATGATAACATTGTTGAGGATACACAACAATGCAAGAATAGTGTTAAGAAATACAAGGATGATGATGAATTCATGATGATAACATTGTTGAGGATACACAACAATGCAAGGATAGTGTTAAGAAACACAAGGATTGGGAAGGATATCCCAAGATGATGATGGATTGATTGGATTTGATTGATCAGGATTTTGAAGCTTGATTTGGAACAAAATTGTTTGAATGATTTGATGTGATGCTGAAGTGTAAGATAGATGCGATTGATATTGATTGTTTGGATTGATGTTCGATAAAAGATAAAGCTTGATAAGGAACATCTTCTTGTCAAAATATGTCATGGGTTTTTTTATTTGCATTTTGGCTCACAAATGCTTGACCAATTTGATTTTACATTTGCCAATGTTCAAGTCACCACATAAGTTGGAGGATATATATCAAGATTTATTCCCGAAGCAAGATGCAAATATCTGCCCCCAGTTTCTAGCTATGTATGGAATTCCATGGGTGGATGCTTGGATAGATGTATGTATGGATGGATATGGTAAGCATGCAAAGGATGCCAAAGATTATCTTTCCATAAGATAAGGTGTTCGAATAAAGAATGCTCCATGGCTCAGATAATGTTGGATTGGATAGGATCAATGAAAATGACCCATGTCAAAATAACTACAATAAGAAAGTGTAAAGTGTGCACCAAAATTGGTCAAGATCAAGATAATTTGGAATAGGGATGCAAATAGATGAAAATGGATTGGATAAATGGTTCATGGATGAATGGATTTATTATGGATAAGATGGATGGAATGTTGGATTTATTATGGATGGGATAGGATGCTTCCACCTGAAATGGCACACGTAGATGCTCAATTCTACACATGATGCCTATTTTCCAAGTTTTCATCATGGTAACTGCCCAAAGTGCCACCGTAGTGAATTTCATTAGAAGATGATTTTTCTCTTTATTGTTTTTAATCCTTTTTTCAAATTTTTTTGGATTTTTATTTTTTTTTATTTTTTTTGTATTTTTTTGTGAAATATTTTAAGCTCATGGTGAACCACTATTGGTATCAATGTAGATACTTTTGTTATAATTTGTCATCGATATCCTTCTTGAAGAAGCTGCTTTGCCAAGATGCGTGCACTTGAATACAACTTTTGAGATTCATGATCTGCTTTGTTGATACCAGAGTTAACTCTATCTTTGTGTGCACATCGCGATAGAGTGCCCTCTAAATCCTTATGATGAAGGTTTGTTTCCAACACATGGTCAATGTGAGAATTGGATATCATTCATGGAGGCATGGATGGAGTGTTTTTAGGAATAAAATATGGATTGGTTGACATTTTGCAACCTTTGACTCTCCAAACTTGGGAAGATGAGAAATGATGGATGGATATGGAAGTGTGCATGGAATTAGGACCAACTACTTGATATACTTTGTACATTGCTTGAGAAGCCTATTTTTTCCTTTGTGGACATTTTTGATGGATACTTTTCTCTTTTTTGTTTTGCCCCATAGTTTCTTTGACTAATGGAGTTTGATAGGGATAATTTTTCTTTGTATTTTTTGGTATCCACGTATATTTTATTTGTCCTTCATGCTTTGCTTCTTCTTTTTCTTTTATGATTTTCTTCATGCTTTGACTCAAATCTTTCTTTTGATGTTGGTCCCAATTCATGGATGGGGTGATGGGTGGATGAAGATTCATGATGTGGATGGTTGTAGTATTGGCATCGGTTTCATCATAAAGATCCTCCGTGCCCCCTATGTTGATGTTTTCTTGAGATGAATTTGCCCCTAGTATGGTGGTAGTAGCATCTTTGTTCTTTGATTCTCCCTATTTTGAGATGTCTTGTTCAGAATGCATTCTCTGATAAATGACCACTGCAAATGACATTATTCCAATTTTTTGCATTGCTAACTTTGGAATATCCTATTA
The DNA here is from genome assembly GCA_007115665.2 of Sequoiadendron giganteum. NCBI lineage: Eukaryota > Viridiplantae > Streptophyta > Pinopsida > Cupressales > Cupressaceae > Sequoiadendron > Sequoiadendron giganteum. Next base: position 1,926,643 of record VCHN02000014.1, on the reverse strand, counting down.
TGTCTGACATGTTCCCTTGAGTGGATAATACTGGATATATTCTTACATGATGTCCTCAGTCTGAATTTGGGATATATATGATCTTAATGTTGACAACTAAGTTTGACTATAGGAATTAATAACTTGCTCCTTTTGTGTAATAATATCAGGAGTAAAGGAATCATGTTCTAAATGAAGATCATCTATGTGTCCATCCAAAGAAAGCATCCTGTGGGTAGATGGATTATGTGCTATGTGGATATGATTATCATTTATAGATAGGAGAGTGTCCATTACATCATTGTAGTAGGTTGGGGATGCAAATTCTTGATCTTGATTAATTTTAGAATTGTTTTTGACATGCTTTGGATCAAGTTCTTGACATGGGTCAATTTCAAAGAATGGATTGCTTATAAAGGGTTCTTGGATATCTTCATTAGGCATAGGAAGTTGCTCAAATTTCATGAGGTCAAAGGATGTCCATATGTTTTGGAAAGGATCATTGCTAGACCTTGGTGAAAGATGTTGATCATGCTTTGGAATAAATTCTTGAGATATGTCCTCTAACTCATTAGGTTATGTAGAGACATTTTCAACATGATCATCGGTCGAAGGATCTTGATCATCATGTTCAACGATTGTGGTGGGAATTTGTTGCAAGATTTTTTGAACGAGTAATGTATGTGTTTTTTTTTGAGCCAACAATGCTTGTATTGGTCATGTTGTTGTGCCAACAATGCTTGTTGTTGGTCGTGTTGTTCTTGTACTTGATAATCTTGCAAGGCTTGTTCATATGCTTCTTGTTGAGCTACTTGCAATTGTGCTTTGTATTATGCTTGTGCTTGTACTTTTTGGGCTTGATATTGGGCTCATGCTTGAGCATGCACTTTTTGGATTACTTGTGTGATTTGAGAAGCTTGAGCTTCTTGTGTAGCTTGGGCAGCTTGTTGTTGCTATGATAAAGCTTGGACTTGAGCAGCCTATTATGCCTGTTGTGTTTACTGAGCAACTAGTTGTGCAGCTTGTTGGTTTTGGAGCACCTTTTGATAGGCGGCTTGTTGAGCAGCTTGTAACTTGATGCTGAATGAATTTTCCATGTTGTGTTTTGGCGATGCTGGAGGCGGATTAGGAATGTTGTTGACCTTTGTGATGAGTGGAATGGTTGCATTAATTTTCAGGGTTTGAGCGGTGGATGGCGTGATTGTGATGCTTTGAGTGATTTTTTGACATGGAGGTATGGGTGGGATTGGAGGCATGATCCCAAGAGGTCTTTCCACAATTGTGCTTATGTCATAGTCCGAAGGGAGTTTAGCCCCTTCTTTTTCCAACTCAAGCATGTATTGGGAGGGATATAACTTTATCATAGCATTGACAATTCGATGATTTTTTTAATTTTGCACCATTGCTTGGATTTCATCTTGTGGCATCCCTAAGACATTGTTGGTGATGTCCTCTACTTAATCCTCCTCTTGAGGGGTTTACAATGATAGAGGGAAATTTCTTGGAGGATTGCTTGATCCAACAAGATTTATTTCTGGAGCAATTTGACTTATATCACTTGAAGTTGATGTTTCCTTGGTGATTTCCATATTCTTCTTGTGTTGAGATCTTGTTTGCATCATAAAATAAGGATCAATTGATCTAATTTTAGGCACTAAAATACAATAACTAGGATAAATTAAGGATCAAAGTGATGATGAAAAATGAAGGATGGATGATAGGGATGATAAAAACTCTTGAAGAACTTTGAGGGAGATTCTAAACTTTAGGGCTTGATTTGATTTGATTTTGATTGATTTGGATAATGAACTTGTAAACTCTAGGAAGTTGTTTTATCCTATGGTAAACTTGTACACAAGAGGATAATTTGACTAAGTGTGTTAAGTCAAACAAAGTGGTTTTGGATAATGAACTCCTAGACCCCAAGATGTTGGATTTTATCAAGAGGTAATTCGGTCACAAGGATAATTTGACTAAGTGTGTTAAGTCAAACAAGATTTTGATTTTTCCTATAATTTTAGCATGAATGATGTTTTCAAAGTTTCCAAGAGTTTGTTGGTGAGATTATTTTGATTTTTGATGGTTGAGAGATGGGTGAGAGTGATGACTTTGATCCTAGATGAACTTAAGAGGACTTTGTTTACAAGACCAAGGTAGTGAAGAACATGCTTTTTCCTAAGAGTATTTAAAACCAAAAGACCAATGTTTGCATGGAAAACCATATGACCAAAAGATGACAAGCACGTGTGTGGGGTTCAATTGATTTAACTTTGCTTTCATGAGTTATTTTTACCACAAACACTCTCTTGATTAGATTTTCAAACTAAATTTCTAATGTCCCAACTTCTTATCATCCCACAAATTCCATTATGTGGGAATCAAGGAAATCAAAGAAAAAGTTTCCTATTTGTTGACTTTAGTATGGGAAAATTATGATGTAAATGCAAATGTTTAGAAACCTCTAAGGATAAAATCCCTAGGGAAAGAAACAACACTTGGATTCAGTCAAATGTATTTTCCCCTCCTAAAGGGTTCGAAATTTTGAAGATTTTATGAATGTTTTTTTTCAAAAAAAATCGATCAAACCAATGTGTTTTTTATTCCAAGAACATGTACAATCCTAGGATGAAGAGACAATATTTGTTGGGATCCCACTTGGATAAATCCATATGCACATATTCAGTGTGGATGATTAGATGCTTGACCACACAGGCTCCCCCTTACAGTGCACTCACTTCCTGGGTCAGCCAAGCATCAATACCCATGAATCTCCCATGGCATATTTTTCATCTCTACAGCAGAATCACATGTATATGTGGAGCGACTTCAAAGGACATGACCTTTTGCACCAACAAATAGATTAGAATTTTGGTCTTTGCTAAACAAGGTTTTTAATGTGGGTATTCTATTTGTGGGGGACCATCCATATGGCAAGAGACCATTGCTTCCCTTCTCGTCGGAATAATCCTCGTGATTCTTGAACTTTCCTCGAAAATACACACTTATATACCGATTGGAAGTCATTTGGATTTAGCGTGTTCCCAATTGGGTCATTCCCTGGGGTGATTACTTTTTTCCACCAGACAGGCCCTCTAAGATAAACAAAAGCAAGCAAGCATATCCCATAGTTCGATCAACCTTTGTTGGAAAACAAAGGGAGAACAATCACAATATGCCCCACTCACACTCGCAAGATTGGTTCATTTTTTCAATCCCAAATGAAATGTGGAGGCAATCACTTACACAACTTAAGATCATCAAAAAAGACCTTTTATTCTCAAGATCGCTATAAAGCATGAGAGAAGTGCATACATCCTTTTGAAGATATTATTTTGGGTAAGTGATTACAAGACGAAGATGCACATGTTCATTTTAAGTCCTCAAAGCAATGATTTGATTCTTTTTAAGAAACCAAAAGGAAAGATGAGATTTGTCTTATTCAATTGTTAACCTTGAACAAAATCTATTAAGTTGTTATAAAGTTCTTTTTAACCCTTTGTAGAAAAAATGAAAGCTTTTGTGGTGTTCTTTTTAGAGCCCAATAGAAATTTAGTGTGTCCTAAAAGCATGAAGGTAATCAAATCCTTACAAAGGGATTATAAGTTCTCCCAAAGTGTTTAAAAACACTTAATACAATAAGATCATGATTCCATAAAGAACCCTTGGCCTTCGTTTTCCTTCCTTCACCTTTGATCAAGAAACTTCCCTTTTTGACAGTTTTCAACAATTGTTAGATTTTGTCATTTTTGAAAATTTCGCATGCATAACCTTGAGAGTCCTATTTTTTCCCAAAAACCTCTTAAAACTAAGATAGGATGAATTGCCAACTAACATCCTAAATTCAAAACATGGGTTTCGAGTTATTAACAAAAATGATTTTTTAAAAAACTAGAAAGCAACACTAAATTGTCATTTTGAGGGCCAAGATGAAAGTTTCAAGCCCCAAAAAAGTGCCAAAATGGCCACCAACCAACTCAAAGTTTGTTGGCAATCCACATGCCACCTCATAACGAAACCAACTGTAAAATTTTAGCCAAAACCCACATCTGAGTCAAAAGTTATGACCTCCAGAAGTCTTTGCATCAAAAAAACTCATTAAAACTGCAAAAACAGAGAGTGAAGACTAGTTAGAAGTCAAAATAACCAGAATGAAAAAAAGCACATGTCAAAATAACTAGAAATATGCTTTTTACCTAACTGTAGAAGTGCAATTTGTGGGTGCAGCATAGTTTGGAAAGGTCAGTAGCACAATATAGCGTCGATGATGACTAAGAGCAACACTCTGCACAGAAATAGTGACTGCAATTGCGGCGTTGTTTGGCAAACAACATAGTTTGAAATTTGGAAAGCCAATGACGAAGTTTGAAATTTGAATTTTTTGCGCAGCAAGACACCAGCGGCGGAGTATGGAGATTAGAGCGGTGCAATATAGCGTCGCTTGAGAGTCAGCGGCTGTGTTTCTTGGAACCTGCAAAAAAAATATAAAAACATGAAATTTTCTAAAAACACGTGATTAGAACTCAAGATTTTCCCTCCTAGCTCCAAAATGTGAATACCCAATCCTTATACCTGGACAAACATAGCAAACAAACACACAATTAGATTCATATGCAAGTAAGAACAAGGATTCCCCATGAAATCCATTTAAATTGCAAAGAACAAGAAATGAGATGAAGAACACAAGCAAACATAAACAAAAGCTATCAAATCTTATTCAATGTAAATCAAACTCTTGATCCCATGGGGGAGTTGGTTCCAATTATGTGTAGAAATTGGTTTTTTTCTGAACTCCTTTGCAAGCTTGATGATATGGTGGAGATTGATCCACTTTGTTGATGAAGAAAAAGATGATTCCTTAAGAAAAACCTGCAATAACCTAGCTATGGTGATGGCAAATACTCAAGAAGATAGATAAAATTGCTCTAGTGTGAAGATAATAACTTTGCTTTCAAATTGTGGATGAAGATTGAGGAGAAGAGCCTCGTATTTATAGATTTCAAAATTGGAAGAATGAGCAAGATTGAGCAATGTGGGATTATTCAACATCCAATGGCCAAGTTCCACTTGTCAGAATGTGAATGGGGGAAGCTTGAGCACATTTTGGTGATTGTGCACAATAAATGATACTAGGTGGAAATTCAAATTTGTGAAATGACATGTAAGAGGGGAAAAGAATGAATTAAATGTCACTTGGCTCAATGCACAAAGACATGTAAGAGGAATGAATGTCTTGTTGGATGTACAAATCCACTTGGAGGGATTTTCAAATTTGGAAGAATATTCCCCTCTTTATTCCATGTTGAGATAAAATGGGTATTTAACAAATCAAAATAAATGATTTATTGTGCAAGTTGCATTCTCTAGAGGATGTGACATAGATTAGGATTAAATTAATCAAAGGTTAATTAATTTAATGAGGGATTAGGGGATGTGACAATTTTGACTTAAATTTATGAATTGATTTAAATCAAAATTGAGAAGAAAGGTTTAATTAAATAAATTATTTGATTTATTTAACTAAAGGAGATAATGTTAGATTAAATTAAATAAGGTTTAATTTATTCAATTTAATAGGAGGACTTTAGAGATTCAATTTAAATAAAATGGATTATTTAAATGAAAGGAGACTTAAGGTTAATTAAATTAAATTGATTAATTTAATCAACAAGGAAGAATGACTTAATCAGATAAATAATGATTTATTTAATTAAGAGATGAAAAGTGATGATAAGCTGAGAAGGTGATTCAGGATGAAACGATGTAAGTAGTTAGGATCAAGTGTGTCTGTCAATTTTCCATGTCTACAGGATGTAATGCTTGGTGTACAGGATTGGGTTTGATGGAAGATATATGACAAAACAATGGAGAAGTAAATGGATTAAAAATATATCTTCCTTTGATGAAGTGGGGCTAGAACTTTCTCTTTTCAAATGACCTAAGTGTGTTCTTTGGTCTTATATGTTTATGTCAATCTTAGTTTAATTTTAATTTCTAGTGCCTCTCATTTTTGTAGAATTGGAAGGATGATTTCACATAGAAAATCATCTCCATGATTTTAATGATCCATAGTTGGTTGAGAATTTAGGGGATAATTATATCTCAAGGGTTAAATTTGCTAGTTGTTATTTTTTATTAGCTAATTGTCAAAATGGTTGTAATAGCTTTTCAATGCCTTTGTAGACTCTATTCATAATAACGTATGAGGTTTATTTGATTAGATTGGGATTGTAAAAGTTAATTTGATCATGTAAATTTTATGATAGTATGCAAATTCGCATAAACAAGAAATCCTATATATCTATAATTTAATTTTATCTTAAGTTGACTATATATCTTTAAAATTTAAAAATATTTATATCTATATAATAACTTACATCATATTTAGGAAAAATAAAAAATAAAATATGAACCATCTATTATGTATAAATTTAATAAATTTTCATTTAAAATTTATCACTTTCAATTAAAAAAAAATCACCATTAAAAAATTAATTATGAGACTACTCATTTAAGAGAAACCTCTAATTGTTCTCCATAACTATTTGTAAGAAGTTTTAATTAGCCCCTATATAAGATAACAACTTTAAATAGAAAAGGAAAATGATTAAAAATCACATATTTTAATTTGAATAAAAAATAAATTAATAAAGAGGAAAAATATGGGATGGACCATGAAGTGGGCTTAGGCTTCTTTTTATGTAGAGGGATTTTAAGCCAAGGTGATTTTGGACGTATCAAATGAAAGTGGCTTGAAAAAAAAATTAAAAATAAAAATTATAAAACATTTATTTTAATGGTTTAATTTTCAAGTTTGTCATGAAGCTACATTCATATGAATTGATCCTAAAATTTATGAGCATCCAATGAGGAAATATAGAAGCTCTCTACCATTAAACTACGTGCAAATTGAAGCAAAGATATAATACCAAGGAGAACTATAAATGAATACTATAGTAGATGGGTGTGATTACTTGAACATTAGAATTAAGTGTTGGTAGGCAAGGTGCAATTGTAGATACCAAAAATTGGTCTAGACTTGCGAGTACCACTATTGACATAATTTTCTAATGTCCGCGGTCATGATTAAATAATGTTTATTATTTAATTGCCTTTTCTAAACACATATCTCCTCTATTAATTAAATACCCATTTTTAATTAATTCATAATGACCTTTATTCAACTTGATTAATTAAATAATCATATTTATTTAATTATGTCGCTAACTAATAATTTTCATTCTTAATTAAATAATTTATTATTTAATTACCCCATTTATCATATTTCAACTATAATTAAATATTTATTATTTAATTATTCAAATTTAACCTTTTTCAACTATAATTAAATATTTATTATTTAATTATTCATTTAATCATTTTCAAACGGTCAATTAAATAAATTACATTATTTGTTTAATTATAATCTCTCATTTTTGAATGTTGAATTAAATTAACATTTAATTCATTATTTAATTATTTATGTCACATTCTTCTATCGTTCAGTTATCTAATCATTTACTCACCTTCTGACTCAAGATCTATTTTTAGTTCTCTAGTTATCTTTGAATTCAATAGCTGATCATCTCTGGGAGAAGACACTCTATCACAACTAGTCAGTTAATTAGTTCTAACTCATATGCATGATGTGTTTATTAATTAAATATCTTTATTTAATTAATTAACTCATGTTTGCATTCGAATGAATTATTCTTTGAGTTCTAACTTTGTCTTTGACATTCAAAGTCTCTTTCTTCTATTTTCAAAGACTCTTAATTGTTTATTTAATCTTGAACTCTTGTTCTTCCTATTTTTGAACAGTCTTGACACAAGATTAAGTTATCGTTCTAACTTAATCTTTATCCTGCAGTCTTTCCTGAATCATGTTCTAACTCACGTTCTAACTGACATGGAACTCACATCGCATGACATTCATCAATCTCATCCATCGATCTCTCTTTTCAATCTGAGTCGATCATTCAAAAACCCAAAATCTATAAAATGGCTTGTCATTATCATTATTCCTCCTCCTGAAATCATACACTTTTGAGAAGAAACTTATCTTTTGATATTTTGCTTAGACATTCAACACGGTTATGCTTGCATAAATACTAAAAATTTGAGGGAAAGAATACTGAAAAGGCAAAATGGAGAAGGGCAATCGAGATAATTCGAAGGAGTGGACACATATTCGGTGAGATTGTTTCATTGTAGTTGTTATTGTTATTCATTTTTACTCATTCTTTGTTCTTTGATATTTAGATTAATATTGATTTTAGATTAGGATTAACATCGTTTATTCTAGTTGCAGATTTTTAGATCATTTATTTCTAATGTTACAACAACAATATAGTAACACTATTGTTACTGGATGATAGACAAAACAGAAAATTACAAAAATATAGAGTACATGCTTTGTTTAGCAATACAAAATATGCCACATATAGTTTGGACTATGTTATTGTCCAATACTTGGTGATGTATATTCACCTAAAGTAAAGCTTGACTATTATTTTTTAGCTATTGTTGTTCGTCCCCTATTTCTGTTGAATATTCCTTTATGTGCATTGTTGTTGTCTCTTTGTTCTCAGCTGCACATTCTCCTTATGTTGCTACAAGTTCACCTTCTCAATGCAAAAACTGACTCTACACCTTATGAGTGCATTCCTTTCTTTTTGTCTTGTTTGAAAAATACTCATGAAAATTATCTTTTGAATTCAAAATTACCTACCACAGTTATTGTTGGCAAATCAAACATAACTGGAGGAATATTACCTTGGGCAAGGGAGAAAATTTTTCTAACAGTAAATTAATAATTATTCCAACACTCCTCCTTAATAGAAATTCAGTTGTCATTCTGTGATTTCCTTCCAGAGCTGATCTCTGAAGTTGTCTACAATGCCAAGCCTATCTCTTAGGTGTTCAAAACTATCTTTTGGAAATGCCTTGGTGAATATGTTAGCAAGCTATTTCTTGGATCTGCAATACTATAATTCAATCTCACCATCATTTTTCAAACTCCCTTATGAAGTGATAACGAATCTCAAAGTGATTGCTTCATCCATGAAATACTAACTTCTTTATCAAATCTATTTAAGAAACATTGTCACAATGAATTATTGTGTTGTGTTCTTCTTGTTCCTTCAAATCTACATGGATTTCTCTCAACCAAATAGCTTGACATGCTGCTACATTTTCTGCAATATACTCATCTTCTGTTGTGCTGAGAGAGATAATGAATTGCTTCTTCGATGCCCATGAAATTACACCTGATCCCATGTAGAACACATATCCTGGTGTACTCTTCTTATCATCTGCATCACCTACCCAGTCACTATCTGTGAAACCAACACACTTAAACTCATATGATGTAGTATACAAAATGCCATAACATGTTCCATTCACATATCTCAAAATCCTCTTTCCTACTTGCCAATGTGTGTCCTTAGGTTTCTCCATGAACCTAGAAATCAAGCTTACTACATACATTAAATTAGGCCTAGTAGATTCCAAGTACATAAAACTTCCAACCATGCTCTTGTAGAGGATTGGGTTCACATCATTGTTGTTGTCTTCTTTTCTCAATTTTAGACCTATTGTTGTTGGTGTTGAGGTAGGTTTTCTAATCTCGATTTTAAATCTCTTTAAAATATGTTTGGCATAGTTAGTTTGTGAAATTAATATGCCATACTCTATTTGTTGAACTTCAATTAGAAGAAAATATTTCAGAGAACCTAATTCTATCATCTCAAACTCATTCTTCATTACCTCTTTGAAATCAGCAATAAAATTGTCACTATTACCAATAAAAATCAAATCATCTACATACAAAATAGCAATTAAAATATCACCTTGAATTTCTTTGATGTAGAGTGTGGGCTCATTTTTGTTTTTGCTAAAACCATTACTCACTAAATATGAGTCTATTTTGTTGTACCACATCCAAGGTGCTTGTTTTAACCTATAGAGATCTTTTCGAAACCTATATACCTTGTCCTCTTTTCCTTAGAATTCATAACTAGGTGGTTGCTCCACATACACTTCCTCTTTCAACACTCCATTCAAGAAGGTTGACATCACATCCATTTGAAACACCTTCCAATTATGTTGGGTTGTAATTTCTATGACTGACTGAACTATTTTCATCCTTGCAACTGGTGCATATGTCTCATCATAGTCTTTGCCAGGGTGTTGTTTATATCCTTTAACAACTAGCCTTGATTTATGCCTTTTAATCTTACCTTTAGTTGTACACTTGGTCATGTAGATGCACTTCACTCCAATCACTTGTTTACCTTGGGTAAATTGGTTAGCTACCATGTTTCATTCCTCTCTATAGAATCCAACTCTTCATCCATGACCTTACACCATTTCTCTTCTTTCATAACTTCCTCAAAGTGTGTTGGATCGCTATAGGAAAATAATGCAAAATCCAAATTCTCATCAAAATCAACATACCTTGTGTTGTCATAAATATCCCTCACACTTCGTGTCCTTCATGGTATTAATGATGCAAGTGTAGGGTCTGAATTACCTTCAAATTTGTTGTTCTGGCTTTTGGAGTTTCTATACTGCTAACTATTGGAGCTACTACTCTATTGTACCTATCCAGAGTTTTTATTTTATTGAACACCTCTAGAATTGCTATTCTACTGAAGACCTTCAAAGCTACTATGTTCTGATTCTCTATGGTATTTTCTCCCTAATTTGTTTCTCTCTTGAGCTTCGCCTAATTTGTCCTCCTGAACTTCTTCATCTTCAATGGGTATTGTGATTGAAATACCCATGGTGTTGTCCATTGTTCCATCCCATGCTTCATTCTCAATGAACTCAACATCCCTGTTGATCACTACCTTATTAGTGATGGGATTTTACAACTTGTAGGCTTTTGACTCTACACTATAGTCTATAAAGATACATTTTTCACCTTTGTCATTAAATGTCTACCTCTTCTCTTTTGGTACAAATGCATATGCCACACACCCGAAGATTCTTAGATGTTCAACAGTCCACTTGTTTTTTTCCCAAGCCTCTTGTGGAATCCTATCATGGATAGTCTTTGTAGGGAACTTATTAAATAGGTAAACTATTGTTGCTATAGCTTCACCCCAAAAAATATGTGACAACCCTTTTTCTTTCAACATACTTGTTGTCATCTCTTGAATTGTTATGCTTTTTTCTTTTAGCCACTCCATTTTGTTATGGAGTATACCTAGTTGTGAATTGTTTTTCAATGCCCTCACTCGTACAAAAAAATTGAGATTATTTGGAGATGTACTCTTCCCTCTATTTTTTCTAAGGGCTTTGATAAAGTGGTTACTTTTATTTTCAACTAATGCCTTAAACCATTTAAATCTTTCAAAGGCTACTGATTTGTTTTTCAAGAAATAAACCCATTATTTTTTGTTGTAACCATATATGAATGTCATGAAATAAATTTTTCCACCTAAGGTAGTGGTTTCCATGGGTCCACACAAATTTGAGTGCACTAACTCCAATGGTGCTTTTACTCTCCTAGAATACCCTGATTGAAATGGTTTCCTATGTTGTTTTCCTAAAATTCATGATTCACATTTTCCATCGTGTTCTACAATAGATGGTAACCCTCTAACCATACCTTTCCTAGACAATAAACTCAAACTAGAAAAGCTTAAGTTCCCATACCTTACATACCAAAATTTGGATGGGTCTTTGATGACTATTCTTAAAGAAGATTGTTGTTTTACTGTCAAATGTTGTTCTACTTCTATGAGTGCCAAAGAAAATTGATGTCGTTGTTCTTCTATTGTGAGCTCCTAAGATACTATATGCATCCTAGGAGGAAAAAATTTGTTTCTTGTCATCTACACTGCTACAATCACTTTCTTGCTACCTCCTTTGTCAAATATCATGCAATCACCATTCTCCATTAAGATTTTATAAATGTTTTGGAACATTTGTCCAATGCTCAATAGGTTATGCTTTATGTCAGGGGCATGAAAGACATCTTGGGTATTTTTCCTTTCACCATTCTTGGTTTGGATGTTGACTACACCTTTTCGCATGACGAGAACTCTCATTATTTCCCATTTTATTTTTATTTTTTATGTTTTTATCTATGGAGGAAACAAATCTCTTCTTACCATTCATGTGGTTGTTGCATCCATTGTCTAAGTACCATACTTCATCACTTTTTCACTCAACAAGGTTGCAAATAATAAACACAGTTGATTGTCTCATTTTTAGCCTTGTTCTTATTTGCTACATTAGATTTTTGACTCCCATGATCACGTTGTTTCTTCCTACACTCACTATCATAATGGCCATACTTATGGAAGTAATAGCATTGAACAATTTTTTTTTATACCTTTGATTTGAACTATTTTTCTTCTTCTTGTCTTGGTATGTTGACTATGAGTTCCTTGGATCCTCTTGGCTATTTGAATCTCCTCTTCCAAAATTTCTTCTTCCTCTACCTCTTTGACCTTTTCCTCTATTGTTTCTTTCTTTCCCACAACCTCTTGCATTGGTCTAAGCCTTGAAGGCTAGCTCTAGGGAAGGAGTGGATCTATTCAACTATTGCTTATGGGTTTGTAGTGAACCCATCAACTCATCTACAGTCATATTGGACAACTCCTTGGCCTCTTAAATGGAAATGATTATAGGATCAAACCTAGAGGGTGGAATTCTTAGTATTTTCTCAATAATCTTTTGTTCTTCCATTATTTCCCATTAATTCTTAGCTTATTTATCAAGGTAAAAACTTTAGTGTGAAAATCTGAAATGGACTCACCATATTTTATTTGCAAGGTCTCAAAATCTCTTCTCAGAAGCTACAAATTTACCCATCTCACTTTATTAGTCCCCTTATAACTATTTTGCAATATTTCCCAAGCCTGTTTTGAGTAATTTGTTGCTAAAATACGGGGGGAAATGGCCTTTGTCAAGGTTGCCTCAATCAAACTATGACCAACTCCCTTAGCTCATTTTCAACCAATATTGTCTTCATTTTCTTAGCCCATCTATCATAATTTTATCCATCAAATTTTTGTGGTTTCTTCCAACCTTTTTTGTCACCACCTGAGTCATTCTTCTGAGATTTGAGAGGACAAATTAATTCCTAGAATCATATGGATTTTCCACAACACCCACAATAAAATAATTTCCTAAAAAAACATGCCTTTGATACCACTTGTTGGTAGGCAAGGGTGCAACAATACAAACTCATTTCTATTATTGGATGATGGATAGAACAGACAAAACAAAAAATAATGTACATAGACAACAAAATATCCAAATGTAGAAAACACAAATTTATATATTCCTTTTGATTTCAAAATTACAAAAATGCAGAGTACATGCTCTGTTTAGCAATACAAAATATGCCACATATAGTTTGGACTACTATCCAATACTTGGTGATGTATATTCACCTAAACTAAAGCTTATTGTTGTTTTGTAGTTGTTGTTGTTTGTCCCCAATTTTTGTTGAACAATCCTTTCTATGCACTGTTGTTGTCTCTTTGTTCTCAACTGCACATTCTCCTTCTGTTGTTGTAGGTTCACCTTCTCAATGCAAAAATTGATTCTCTACACCCTACAGTTGCATTCTTTTCTTTTTTCCTTGTTTGAAAAATGCTCATGAAAATGAGTGCTTAGATTTTGAATTCAAAATTACCTACCATGGTTATTGTTGGTAGGTCAAACATAGCTATAGGAAGATTACAGAGGGCAAGGGAGAAATTTTTTCTAAATATAGATTAATAAATATTCTGACACTAAGAGCCCAAAGAATTGGTATTGCTTAAATCAAAGAATCTTCTTCACTGTCAAGATGCAAGCATTTGTGTTATCAATGTCTTCAGGTTGCTCAAAATTTTGAATCTTCTTTGGTCGGCCAAAAATATGTCTACCATCCCTTCTAGAAGCCCATATTTGGAATGTCATACCTGTGTACTGTTGATTTTCAAAACTTGCAATTCTTTAAATTCAATAATAGTGTAGGGAAAGGAGGTTAAGAATGTGCAGCCACTCACATCCAAAAGCCTCAAAGCCTAGATTTTGCATGTGTTTGTGGGTAAGTATTTTAGCTCAGTGTAGCAAGAAAGAAGAGATGGCAAATTTTTCAGATTTCTTATATAAATATCCCATAGCTTCTATATTAAATGAAAGGGAATCCTAGAAGCTATTCTTGATTTTATCTCTAAAAATACCTAATGAAAATTTATGTGAGTTATTACAAGAATTGATGAAATGATAGAAAAATGTAATAAGCATTTAAAATTGATGTGATCTAAGACATAATACTATGTAAAATTTGTATTAAGAATTAAATTCATGACAAAAAATTAAAGCACAGGTGGTGACTCTACAAAGTATGGATCTTAAGTCACAACAAAGGGTGGATACATTCTCATCACGAATTGAGGAGGGCAAGGTAAGAGTGAAAAGGAGTTATACTGCAAGAAAATGCTACCATTTTTTATGGTAGAGGAAGAGGGTGTAAAAACACTCTCAACATCCACAATTGAGAAAAGAGAGAAAATAATTATGGGAGAAAATAAGGGAACATAATATGGAACAAACGGTATAGCAATAAAAGATTTATTTCAAGTGGTGAGTGGTGATGAAAGAGGAGAGGATGAAACATGGAAAAAGAAGTCATGAAAAATACATCACCACAATAAGAATTAAAATAATTGAGGAATTTTTAGAATGATATGATATCTTGGAGAGTATCATATGAACACAAAGAGAAGAAAAATATACAAAATTAGAGGAAGACATAACGAATATAGATTCAAGTGATGATGATCTAAATCAAGTGTTCACAACCCCTTTATCATAAAAAATTGAATGATCTTATGGATGAAATCAAGGGTTTTATTATGAAGCACAAAGAATTCCAACTAATCATTACTTTGGCACATAATATTATTACTACTACACCTCTAGGGTTACAAGTAGACCTTACACAAATCCTCCATATATAAAGGTTTAAACTAGGCAATATATTAGAAAGTAATGTAAGAAAGCATGTGCTCCATAAATACAGGATTATAGAAGAAGAAATGGAAAGAGAGATGGATAGTATATGGAAACAACTTCTACAAGTTACGTTGGACCATTATTTAAGCATAAAACAACAAATAGGAGAAATAGATAATATTTTGGTAAAGATAGGAAAATGGGATAGTTAAAAATCAAAGTTCAAGGAAAAAATAATTACAAAAAATGAATAATAAAAAAATTCACAAGCGAGAAAATTTTTAAGAAGGAGAAATAGAGTTAAACATCACAATTAAGAATATGTAGGATTTGTATGGCAATGTGAATGCCTTATACAACTAGTGCCTTGGGTTGCCTACTTCTACTAAAAATTTGAAGGCTATGCTAGATAATGTGGAGCATAATATTGTTCAGTCTTCTATTTCATATGATGTCACAAAATACTTGGATGGAGTCTATTGGGTAGAATTAAAAATATTCATACTTAGTTTCACCATTTGCAAGAGCAATGAATAGGTTTCACTAACCAATTGATGTAGTTAAGGAATGTGGGTATTTTGTGATTGGTACACATGACAAGAACTTTGGTGGATGCACAACAATGGAAAAAATCTCTCCAAGTACCTTATTCTATTAATGAAGTATTTTTTTGTGGAGATAAAGTCCCAAGTGCAACACCTTCAATAGGATTTTATTTAGTGGAACGATATACTTACATCTAGCTCTACATAAAAAAATATGTCACCTTAGGCATTTTACGTGGAAGAAACATTTTAAAAGTTTTTAATAGTACAACAACTAGTAGAATGAGCTAATAAGATATCAAAAAATTTGGGAGAAGATAGCACTCACGATTTTACATATTTTTCCTTTTTATTGATGTTGGTGGATAGAGCTAGCGTGCCTTGAGGAGAAGACATGGTTTAAGTTTGGGGATGATATTGGAAAACACAATGCTTACCTAATGTTCATAATAGATCTAGTTAAAAAATTTAAAGGGTGGGTAATATATTATCATTAGGCTGAAAACTCAAAAGGGTGGCCTAATGGAGGCCAATGGTGAAAACCCACAAAGGGAAACAAATGATGAATTGGAAGGATCATTCCGTGGAAATGGAAATTTTACTAGAGCTCCTTAGAGATAGTAAAATCCCTTGCCTAATTTGACCTATTTTTGTACCCTTACATTAAATACCCTTTAATTCATCAATAATAGGCCCCTAAGACCCCTTATTTTGGATCTCGAGGCTTATTTCAACTAAAAACCTAACAAAATCTATAAAAGCATCAAAAAAATTAACAACCCACCCCAAAAATATAAGGTGGGACTCATATTCCACCTTGCACGTATGAGTCCCCCTAAGTGGGACCCATATGCCAAAAGTGGCATATGAGTCCCATTTGGGGCTTTTTTAGGGTTTGAGCAGGAAATTCAACTTTTTAATTCAAATGTTTGGTTGATGTCGGCTTTCGAAATTTGAATAATGGTAAATTAGGTGTAAATGCCTATAAAAGCAAGCTTCTAAGTCACTTTTTAATCTAAGCAAGCATTTTTTAGAGCAATTTCAAGATTCAAGCATTCTTTCACAAGAGCATTCAAGTTTCAAAAGCAAGTAAAGTCAAAGTCTTTGAGAAATATTAAATTGTTTTTGTAGGTCTTCAAGCTCACTTTCATTCAAGATCTAGCATTGTTAAGGGTTGATTATGGTTGTCTATGGTGAATCATGATGGATTCTAGGTTGGAGAGATACAACTAAACATCAAGCCAAGCCTAATGACTTGTTTCTTAAGTGCTTACATCCTCCATTATCACTCTACTTTCAGCCTAAGGAAGATACATGCATCATCATGACTGATTAGAGTAATTTGACATCTCTCAAAGTGAGTCATTACATTCAAGCTTCATTCATGCATCTCATTCTTACACATTAGAATAGGGTTGCATTGCATTTTCGATTTCCTAATCTTAGACACACTTAAGGTTAGGTTTTATGTTCACATTTACATTCAAGTTTCATTATTCATATTAAGGTTTAATTACCAAACTAGGGGTTTGAACGAGGAAATCCCCCATAAGCAAATCAAGTCTATATTATATTTTGTAGGTTTGGATCCAAAAATCAATTTGGAAGGGAAGAGCAGAGATTGGAGCACATATCTAAACTTTGAATTCTTGAAAAAATAGAATGGGATTGATACACCAAAAGTGGCATATGAGTCCCACTATAGGCATTTTTCTAGATTTTTGTAGATCCTGATTCTACATTGCCAGAAACCTGTTACAGACCAGAAACGCTAATCTAGGAATGATATGCCCAGACTGGAATATGAGTCCCAATGTGCCAAAATTTTAGGATTTTCAACATTTCAGAGCTTCATTCAGTCTTTGTCATATTTCTAGGTGCATACATTTCAACTTGCAGTTCTCTATTTTGTTTTACATGTTTTTCTAGGTCATTTAGTGAAAGATTGCATCATATTAGAGTTAAGCACTTGATCCTTCATTTCATTTTTCTTTATAAGACCTATCTTGATGGTGAACCCCTCCTTAGTTCATAATCAAACCCTAGGACATCCCTATTGCATGATCTATTTCTCCTTTTCCTATCTTGGTTTGAGATCTCTAGGGTTTCCCTTCAATAAAATGATTGTGAAGTGTGTTTTCTCTATGTCCTAAACCATAAGTAGAAAATCCATTTTAATTTGTTTCAATTTTGTGAACCTACATTTATAACATCATAATTCTAATTTGGAGTGCATCATCAGCCTAGATCTTTCTTGCATTAATATTTCATTAGGGTTTACATTAGTTAATTGGCATTCTAGGGTTTCTAAATTTTGCATTAGCGAAAGTGCATATAGCTTGCATTTTTTCATCTCAAATCATTGAAAATCATATAAAATATACATTTTCATTTAGTCTATAGATCATACTATGTGTAGTGTTTTTACCCCATCGAAAATGCAAGAAACAAACTCAAGTAGGAGATAAAAAACCAAAGACAACACTCAAGATTAGGCTACAAATAAAAATCAAACAAGAACATGAAAATAACATTAATTTCACCTTGTATGAGCTTTATGGAGCTTTTTTCCCTCATTGATGGCTTGATATGTGTGCTCCTAGATTGATTTCAGTAGCATAACAGCTTAATTTTTCTTGATTTGGTTACAAGGATGATGGATTTGGCTATGGATGCAAGATGGTAGTGTGTGAGAGTAGAAGGCTTGGATGTGGTTGCATATGGTTGGAATGGTTGAAAATGGAAAAATTCCTAAGTGTTAGTCATTTAGCTAATGAAGATTGAAAGAGGACAAGAGATCAAGAGTTGGCCAAAGGAATTTAAAATTCATTTTTAATATGCATGGGAAGGATAAAAGGAATTAAAAATTCCTCGGGAAAGAGAAAAGGAATTTAATATTCATTAGGGGATGAGAGAGGAATTAAAAATTCCTCAAAATGACCTTGGGAATACAAAAAGGAATTAAAAATTCCTTGGGGGATGGGGAGAGTTGACCAAGGGGTAGGTTAGGATAGCTAATCAATGATTAGGTGGGTAATGAGGATTAATGATCTGCTTGCATACTATGGAGGATGTGACATCTGAAGAATTAAATAAATAGATTATTTATTTAATTTTTGGAGGAAAGGGATAAGTGATGGGAGTAAATAATTAAAGGTAATTATTTACTTTAGGTTAGGATTTAAAGATGATAGAAGAAATAGATTAGGATGAAGGGTGATAATAAATATTTATTAAATAATAAGGTATTATTTGATTAATATAGAGAATATGAAATTGGTTGGATTAGGGGTAAATTGACCAAATAAAAGTGGTCAAATTTTAGTGTCTACTTTTTTCCTTCTTTGAGATGGTGTTACGAAGT
Source organism: Sequoiadendron giganteum (assembly GCA_007115665.2). NCBI lineage: Eukaryota > Viridiplantae > Streptophyta > Pinopsida > Cupressales > Cupressaceae > Sequoiadendron > Sequoiadendron giganteum. The sequence goes on along the minus strand of VCHN02000014.1, from coordinate 1,907,791 downwards.
AGCATCATTTCAAAGAAGATTAAAACATAGCACCTGGAAGAAGATGGTTATATTGTTAGAGATGCCCCAGTCATTCAAATAAGTGACTAGGAAGAAATATTATGGGAGCGAAGATGAAGATTAGGGATTGAAAGAGGACAAGAGATCAAGGGTTGAGCTCAAGAGTTGACCAAAGGAATTAAAATTTTCTTTTTAATATGCATGGGAAGGATAAAAAGAATTAAAAATTCCTTGGGAAAGAGAAAAGGAATTTAATATTCCTTGGGGGATGAGAGAGGAATTAAAAATTCCTCAAAGGGACCTTGGGAAGACAAAAAGGAATTAAAAATTCATTGGGGGATGGGGAGAGTTGACCAAGGGGTAGGTTATGATAGCTAATCAATGATTAGGTGAGTAATGAGAATTAATGATCCACTTGCATATTATGGAGGATGTGACATGTGAGGAATTAATAAATAGATCATTTATTTAATTTTTGGAGGAAAGGGATAAGTGATGGGAGTAAATAATTAAAGGAAATTATCTACTTTAGGTTAGGATTTAAAGATGATAGAAGAAATAGATTAGGATGAAGGGTGATAATGAATATTAATTAAATAATAAGGTATTATTTGATTAATATACAGAATATGAAATTGGTCGGATTAGGGGTAAATTGACCAAATAAAAGTGGTCAATTTTTAGTATCTATATTTTGTCCCTTTTCGAGATGGTGTTACGAAGTAGCATCATTTCAAAGAAGATTAAAACATAGCACCTGAAAGAATATGGTTAGATTGTTAGAGATGCCCCAATCATTCAAAGAAGTGACTAGGAAGAAAGATGATGGGAGTGAAGATGAAGATTAGGGATTGAGGATGCCCCCTCGAGAGGACATGCGGGTTCAAGATAACACAAGTGTGCTCTCAAAATGGATGAGATAATGAAAGGGTAGATGGGGAAGATGATGCAAAATGATGGACAAGAGAGGATGATAAGTGATAGGAGATTAGGAAGAGAAGATGGGAAGGAAAAAAGCACAAATGGATTCAAGGACAAATATGATGTTGCCCCAGTCAAGCTACAAGCCAAGATGGATTGATGATGGATGGAGTGTTGTTGATTAGGGAACAATATATCCTGAAACAACACAAGGATAGGGAAGGATACATCTCGGTGATGATGATGAGAGTGTTTTCAATAAGGGAAGGATATATCCAAAAATAACACAAAAGGATAGGGAAGGATACATTTGGATGATGATGACGATGATGATGATGATGAGTGGATCAAGGCTTGTAGCAAGGCGAGGAACAAGACCAAGGATGTGATTAGATGATTTGTGCTAGATTTAATGGATTAGGATTGGATTGAGATGTGAGATTATTCAAATTAATGAAAATAATGGAAGAAAAGTTGCTTAGAATAAAAAATCTATATTATCCCAAGCAAATTGAAAATATGATGATATTATGAGGATGAAGATAGTGGAGTAATAAAAAAGATAGGATAGATAGATGATGGAGAGTGATGTAGGATGAATGGATAGTAACCAAATCAAGCAAGTTAATTGTTACATGTTATGATACCATTGAATGAGCACTTAATTTGATATAGAATGATATACTCTGCACCAAGGTATGAGGAACCAAGGTGACTGTGTATCGCATGCATAGGACTGATGCAACAAACAAAAGGTTAGTCCAACATCCCAAAGTCACAAAGGATTTGGTAGAGCCAATGTTGGAAAACCACAAACACAAAGGATGCCCCAATGTAACACAAGACCCAAGGATCTTCGTGGGTACTGTTAGAACTGTAAAATTTTGAATTTTTTACAATCTATTGCATTCAAGAGTTTCCAGCATTAAGTCCTTATCATAAGCATAAAATCCCCTCTTTGCATTGTCTTGCTTATTTTTCGTCATATGACCCATTTGAATTCATCTACCTCTTCATATTTCATTAAAAGACCCATATTGGCAAGACATAGTAAAAGTCTCCCCGAGCTATATTTTTCACTAACATGTATTTGTTGCAAACAATCGGCAAGACTTTTCTTTTGTTTCAACGACTGAGAAGATTTATATCGGCAAAATAGGAATTTCGGGGTAACGTTATAGCGAAGTATTTTTTCTTGCCGACTGGCATATAGAAAAAATATATCGGCATATGTTGGGGCGTCATTGTAGTGTCTTGGCGAATTCAATTTGTCTTACCGACTAACATGTGGAGGGGTCATTTCGGCTAAACCGATTGGTATCGGCATGAAGTCATAATGAAATCATTTCGTTTTACCAATTGGCTTGCAAGAAAATGTCTCGGTAAGTCTTATGTGCATCGGGGAAGGTCTTGGCGAAGTGACCCCTGTCTTGCCGAACTAATATAAGGGGATTCAAAAGGCAATTGGAGAGAGTATTGGGCTCTTGCCGATTTGAAAGGTATGCCAATAGAGATATGCATCGCTAGGAGAAGAACTTTTCGACATAAGTTTCACTGAAGTTTGAATGTCATACCAAAATGAGAGTTCATCGGTGAAAGGGTGATTTTGTCTCAGTGACTGGAAAATGACTTGAAGAACGCATATCGGTACAACACAATGAAGTCTATGTAACATCTCCCCAACTCAGAATTGTTATAGTGACATAAAAGGAAGTAACAATCATCATTATTTTTGATCCCAAGTGTCGGTAAGACCATGTTATGTCTTGGCGAAGGGTGTAATAGACGTTGCAAAAGGACTTCACCCCAGATTTGAAAGTCTCTCATCGAAAGGATATTTGATGTGACAGTGCCAATTTCAAATGGGTTTTCATTCATGCTTCATTAATGGCGTGATGGGATATAACAGGAAAGTTTGTATCAATTCTTCAGTTCTGAATTGATTGCAGGTGAATTGGCATGGTGAACAAAGAATCGGGACATTTTTCAGTATGAGGAGCTTGAGCGGAATACTGTAAGTGATTGTTTCTTGGTTTTTTACATTTTGATTATGAAAGCTTGAGAATGGAGTCTTCTGGTTATGGAAAGGGTAAGGGTAGAAAGCCTGGTGAGAGTAGTCTGTCAAAAGGAAAGAAACAAAAGGCTGATACAAAGCATGAGGGCACTGAAAGGAGGTTGAACCAAGACCTTATTGATCAACTACCTAGCTCGGGGCCTAAAGCTAGAAGGTCCGCACAACTTAGGGTAGAAGTTGATAAACTAGATGACAAGTGCAAGTTCATAGGTGATGTTTGGACTGCCATAAGAGGATATGAGCTATTTAGTTTCCATTACCACATAAGAAATCGCTTTGAACCAGTCTGTAACCCATGGAAGTTAAATGTAGGGAAACTGGTGTGCTCTAATATTTTTGTAAATGCAGAATTAGTAAAATTGCTTGCAGATAATTATGATCCAAAACATAAGGCTATATGTGACCCATTTGGAAAACCACAGATATATGTGTCTAAAGAAGCAATGGGTGAGGTTTTCAAATTGGAAGGGTTTTGCAATGAGGAGATCAATTGTGAAGAGTTAGAAAAAGAATTTTCAAGAATGGATACAATCTATAAGGGTTGGAGGTTGTCTATTCATAGAATTAAGCAGGGTAACAAGTCGGAACCTCTGCAAGATAGTGAGGGGCCTCCTTATCATGTAGATTTGTTTGAGCCTTATATGAAATACACATATTTCTCAGTGTGTCAAGTATTGGGGATGGATGCCCCAGAACTCATGTCAATTGTGCCAATGATTATCATAGCAGATATTCAGTATCATAACTCCAGGCCATTCGACTATGCTTCATATATTGCTAGGGAGCTTGATTCAGGATTGGTGGCTATAAAGGGTGGAGCTTCTATTGTTCATCTCAGACACTACTCATTTTTAATGCACTTGGTGCTATATTTTGGATAGGAGTTGGGAGTATGGCCTCCAGAAATGAGAGTTTCTCAAATTGGTAAGGAGGGTGAAGCATTGCTTGTTCAGTTGTGGACTGCTATTTGGGATAGCAGGTTTGCTAATTCTAGTTTCATCCACTTTGAAGAATATTTTGTGAAAACTTTGTACAAATTGTATAAGTATCCTTATAATTATTCATTGACTGATGAGATTAAAAGGTTTCTTCGGACAAAAGATTTCAATGGTTCAATTGATCATAACTAGGGTGATTGGTATTGTTTGGAGGGAGCTACAATGATCAGAGTATATGGATTTGAAGATGCCCCTTTTATTCTACCAAGGACAGTTCCAAACAGAGTTGCATATTTGGAAATTGTCAGACAAATGGATTTCAGCAGTGTGATGCTTTTCAATTCTTATGGGAAGTAGGATTTTATGCCTAGTACATTGTGTTTTGGTGATTTCACTATGTTGGCTAAGGAGGGATATAATTCAATCCTTGATAGATTGTTGCATTATAATATGAAAAGGGGACCACCCAGGAAAAACTTTGACCCTGAAGGATATATCAATTCAGCCAAGGAAAGGATTAACTTTGGAAGGTATCAGCATGTACTTTATCCTTTTGATGATATGATCAGGAATTTGGATGAAGAGGAAGCAGAGGTGGTGGTTAAAAGCTATAGCCAAGGGTTACAAGATATGGAGACATTGTCTTCTGGAGATGAGGAAACCCCAATGGATAAAATGCCACAGAGCAAAATAGAGAAAATATTTAGGTTAAGGACTCAGTGGTATGTTTGCCCAACTAGAGAATAGAGTATTGAAAGTGGTGATATTGATGCAAGGCATATGGAATATAGATCATTTGTTTTAGATGATGAGTTTATAAATTCTCTAGAGTTCAAAGCATTCTTGTACAAACAGAAGGGGAAAGAAATAAGAGAAGATGTTGGTGTTGTCACTTCTGGGAATGAAGAGCAATTATTGGGTCAATTGAGAAAATGTGTGGATGATGAAATGACAAATATGACTCCTGAAAAGGGGAGGAAAATGTTGGAGAATGCTGGTGTCATGATTTTTCCTGGACTTGATTTGAACTCTGCATTAGTTTTTGATAGTTTCTTAAGAGATAGTAATACTACACACAAACTTGATAAGGAGAGGGTAACAGAGGTGTATTCAAGCTCTAAGTATAATACTAATGAGGGATCATTGATGATATGGGCTTTGTACCCACCCCACAGGAAATCAGTGGTAATTGATATAGAGAAGGCATTTGGCCATGTTATGACCCTAAAGGTTGGAGAGGCTGATCCTATGGTTATTGTAGAGATTGGGATAAATATTGAAAAATTGAATAAAGCACAGATCTAGACACTGATAAAAGAAAGAGAAATGTATAAAGCAAGTAATGAAAGAATGTTGAGAGAAAATGATAGATTGAAAGACTTGGTTGGTATTTCAATAGATCTAGCCAAAATGCTCACTCAAGGAGAAAGCTCTCAAGCAAAAGATCATTGGATAGGGTCAAGTGCCTATAATCAGGGAAAGTATGATGCAATTGTAGCAATTGTTAAGAGGAGGCAGGATAATTTGACATCTTGGTTGAATAAATTGTGGGGAAAATATTCTAGTACTCTGACCACATTGAAGGAGCATGAAAGGATGGATGGACGAATTATGGAGAAGTTTCATGAATTGGCCTAGAGTGATGAGGCTAATGGTACTGCACTTGAAGTTGCAAATCATATTATCAGTCACCATCGATAATTCTATGAGGAATTGCAGGGGGATAAACAAGGATTAATTGAAGTTGCCAAGAAAACTATGATCACATTTTTAGATAGTAAAGGGGAGTTGAAAGATGCCACTAGATGGAAGAATGAATGTGACACAATACTGAATGGAATCATGAAGATAGCTTCTATAGAGGATACAACATTAGAGGAAGTGAGCGAGCAAAATGAGGAAATGGTCAAGATGGAAATCACGATCAGGAATGCTGTCGAAGATGCGGATACATATAAGCGCCAGGATTATTTGGACCACCTCGCTATGACTCACTTGTGGCTAACTAAAGCCTAATTATTCTCTATATTTTGTTTTGTATTTTGTTTTTTCCTATTTCTGAAAGGACGCGTCCTTTCGTGTTCTCAATGTATAAATGTCCATTTTGAAAACAATATGAAAGGTAGAATTAGATGGAGGATAGAGAAGAGACAGCAGCATACAATTTTTTGGGCGAAGATGAGACTAGTTGCATATGTAAAATCATGGAGATATCAATGAAAATCTAATACGATGGTGCAATGTTTTCTGGTATCGGTTGTTTATGATGTTTGTTGAAAGTATTATTGAAGTTGTCTCCGTAATGGTGTTTTCTAGTTATTCGAATTGGTGTAAAAAAGTTTATACCTATTTCGTCAATGCATATTTGCTGCATCTGTATGATCAATTAATTGTTTCTTTCCAGTAAAGATTAAATTATTTGAATTGATCATAGTAATTAGGGAATGTCAATTGGATTATTAAGAAGAACTCAATAATCTTAATCCTACATGTTTATACAAGTTGTAAACCAAATAAGATGCTAAATAACTTGAATGTCTGCCAGAACAAATAAACTCATTTCAGATTTCTCTCAACTCCGTGAACCCTATAAGGCACTGGTCTTTTCATTTTCATTCTTTAGTTTCACTCACATTTTTACATCTGTTAACTGAGCATATTAGGTTTTAGTTTTGAATATTGGTATGCAATTTATACCAAATTTGATTTATTTTGTCCATTTCAATTTGCCATCATGTACAAACTAGGGCAATAGGGAAAGATCAAAAGTCAGGTCTATTCAATTCGGTGAGGTACACCCGCCTAGGTCTAGTAGTACCTAAAGAGTAGAAGGTTTAATTGTTTCAAACCTTGTTCTGTTACCCTGAAACGTTGTGAAAGCTTGGAAAACTTTCATGGTTCAAACCTACGTTTTTGAGAGCTAACAGGTACCACACGAGACAACCAAGAAGATAGAAAAGACAAAAAGATCAAGATATGCTCCTATGTTTACTAGTCAAAGCACACTATGATATGATAGATCATGGTGACCCCAATGAGATATAATAGGAAGCTCAAAGGATAAACAAAAGCCAAAAGCATCAAAAGATAGCAGTAAATATCAAATGTCCTTTGCCACAAGATTGAAAGGGTGGATGGGATTGATGCAGTCTGATGTAGGAAGGATGCATCCTATTAAGACCAAAAATGGAGACTAAACTAAGTGATCGACATGACTCAAGATATTTGATATTGATTGAACCTCATGATACAAGTGAGCTCGTTTGTTAAGAACCAACTAGATAGGGACATACTTGATGACATGACACAAGACAGAAGACACAAGATAGACACGCCCTAAAGACCTAGGGGCACAGGGTTGATCAAATATAAACCTTGCCTACATGAAAGCGCAGAGCCCTCAGAGTTCAATAAAATACTGACAACTAAGGGGTGATCCCACAATACTAGTTTACAATTTTTGGGCAAACTAGACACTGAACTAATTTTTTTAACTAAATCTTCACTTTCAGGCTCTTATAGTGGCTAAACTATGAGGAATTTGAAGATGATGAAAACTAGTGATTTGTGACATTTTGTCTATAGATTCTAAATATTATTTTTTCATTTTTTTTGGAATTAGATTGCACTTCTTTTTCCATCTCCTTCAAAAACTAATTTTTTTTAAAATAACATTTTTAAGGAGTGACGTGCAGCATATACAACATAATTTATTTTTTATGAAGGATAAAATTCTATTTTTTTGAATTTAGATTCGTAACTATGATATATAGCCAGTTCATTTGGTTTCATAGTGTTTTATTAAATATTTTTTCCTTAATCAAGTTTCGAAGTCAAACCAATTACAATTCAGACATAGGCGAACCGTGTATAGCATAATTTTTTCTGTATGTATCAAAATTCAAAAAAAAATTAATGGATCAAGGACATCAATACTCAACCTCAACATATTTTTCAAAATTTTATTTTGATAATATGCTATTTTTCCACGTGTAGAACAGAGAGCTTGATTTTCGGTGAAAAACCTATGTTTAATAAAACTAAAAAAGAAAATACATAGCAAAACCAAAACATATTAAAATTATATTTGTTAGATAGCTTGTTCCGAGGACTACCATCATCTAGTTGGGTTTGTGAAGTCTCCTTCATTTTAATCCTCAACCTGAGCTTTGAAACGCAAAATTCTGGAATGTTTTACCACCTGAGGGGGAGAAGGAGGGAAATGGGGGGTTCATTCGAACCCCCTTTCAAAAAGGGTTTCTTTTGGGTTTTTTTGCGGGAATGGTGGGAAGTTAATAAAATGGGTTCACTCAAACCCTCATTCATTCAAACCCTCTTTAGGTTAATTTGAACCTATTAGTTCATTTGAACCCCAAAAATGATTTTTTTTGGCATGGGGTCATTTTTTTCAACTTTTCCTTCCTCACTCCAATAGTAAACCACTTTTGTGGGTTCACCTTGACCATGGATAAAAGAAGAAAAAGGAAAATGGAGACCATGATGAATGACTAAGACCGAATGGACAAAAATCCCCAGGGGCGGATCAAATGATCGACCTTGCCTATGTGAAAGTGTAGGGGCAATGTACTTCAAACAAGGACCAACGATAGACAATGGATAAGTGATGAGGATATGGCCATGATAAGGAGATACAATGATGGAGCCGATATGATGAACTAGGATAGGCCATGTGGATGGGATGGTCAATATGAAAAAGATGTGGATTATATGAAGCTTAGAGATGGGATAATTATCCAGATCATCAAAAGATGAATTGGGATGATCATATGATGGATAGAGGAGTGATGAGATATGATAGGAGATTAGATAGATGTAAGAAATAGATAGGAGTGTTTATAGTAAGATAGATGGCATTGGAGAGTATGGGGGAAGCCTATAGCTAGATACTAATGACAAGGGATTATGAGATGGAATGAAAATAGAGATAAATGGATGGGATTGGTAAAGATGGGGAGATAGAAATATTATAGGATGGATGGAGAGAGGAATAAGGATTTGGAAAGATGGAAGAGATTACTGGATGGATAAAGAGATAAGGATGGGGAGATGAAAGGGATTGTTTGGATGGATAGGGAGATAAGGATGAGGAGATAGAAGGGATTCTCTCTTGGATGGATAAGGAAATAAGGATGGGCAGATGATAGGATCGATGAATGATGTCTCCAAGGACTATTTCACAAAGAAGGAGATGCCCCCCTCTAGATATGTCATGTGTAATGAGGCAAGAGGGATGGGATATAGGAGAATGGATAGATAAGGAAAGGAGATGGATTGTGGCATGATGGGTGGACAAGGGTGGACAAGGAAGGTAAATGGATATGGACAAGATGCATGCATAGGGAAGGTGGATGGAGTAAGATAAGGGATATGGTAGTGTATGGATGAGGGGAATGTATACCAAGAGGTGTCCAAAGCATGTATAAATAGATTCCCCTGTCTTTATCAAGATCACAAGGAGGATGGAGGGATTGGAGATAAATGGGATATGATGGGTAGGATGTGGAAGATAGGTGGGATGGAGGAGATGGATGAAGGGAATTCATAACATGGATTTTCCCCCAAGTGTGGAAAGGAAATGGATGGGGATTTATGTATGACACCTGTTTGCCAATTTTTCATCATGGTACTTATCCAAGGCACTTGTTTTCCACATTCTCACCATTGGACATATTTTTCATTTTACTTTTTTCTTTTTGACTTTTTTGATTTATTTTTTATTTTTTTGGATTTTTGGATTTTTTGGATAGGATGTGGATGGATGGGGATAAGGATAGGGATGTGGATTAATGGATTTAGAAGACATGTGATAAGTGTTGGAATTTTTGACTCAATCTCACAGGCGGGAACCTCTGGAAGAGAAAAGTTGGTGTGACATTTCTTTGGTTTGGCCGACTATTAGTTTGGGATCCTTGATATTATGGTCACTGTGACATAAAGCAGTCATTGTAACTTCTCACCGTGTGAAGATCTCTGGCCGATAGGCCATTCAATCGGGTGTCAGGGAGACTCATAGCGACCGGGGGTTTCGGAGTGACTTCAACACTCAGGAAGAAGTTCCAGCGATAATGGAAGATCTCGCCGACAGGGATACGCACTGAAGTCATCACCATAACCTATGGTGGCTCAGTGAGAAGTCTTACCAAAAGTATCTTGTCTCGGCGACAGTGTTGGAGCTTTCGAAGAAACACTTGGGTGATCAGTAAGAAGTCTTACCGAGAGTGATATGTCTCACTGACAGACACTCAGAGTAACTCAAAGGCTTTGGTATGAAGTCTTGGTGAAAGCAGTAAGTCTAGCCGACAAGATAGACTCGGGGTGACTTGGAACTTGCGGGGTGATGTCTTGGTAGAAAGTAATTGCCTTGTCGATAAGAATGTGATGGATGTCAGAAGTCTCGGTATGAATTTGGAACCACGATATGATCTCCTGGCGAATGTGAAATGTCTGGCCGATAGTGATATTGGTATAACATAGAAGGCTCAGTATGTTCTCTCAGCGAATGACTAAAGTCTTGGTGACTAAGGAAGACTTCAGAATGACTTATGAGCTCGGTGTAATGTCTGGCAAAGAGCGATAGTCTTTCCAAATGATGAACTCTTCGGAATACCTTGTGATCTTCAATGTGAGGTTTTGGCGACATGACGAAGTCTAAGCGATAGCTCTCTAGAATCGATGTAACCTCTTGTTGATAGTGAAACCTAGGCAGTATTGATTGTAAGGACTTATGGCATTAGGGAGACATGGTTAGTGTCTCATCAGCATGCCATACGTTCGAACTATTTTACTACGTGATGTATTCTGAGCCAATGTGACAACGCCGAACGTGAACCTTTGGTAGTTGAACTGTTGCGACCATTTTTGGATGGGAGTTCAACAGACTGTGAGGAAAATGATGATGCCCTGTATGGTATCAAAAGAAGAATAATGGTTCAGACAGATAGTGGAGTGAAGAACAGAGAGACGAGAGGGATGATGTTGTGAGAGGAAGATTGAGGTAGAAATTATGCTGCTGAAATCTCTCTCTAGATTATGTGTCTGGTTAATCTCTCGGTTTGATCTGCATTGTATACTATGAAATTATTGTAACAATGGGAAGGTTGAATGGACAAAAAGGTTGAAGGGTTGGCTGTATGGCCCAGGGCCTTGAGGCCTAAACAGATGAGAAGAGAGAGCTCCTGATCAAGAAGCATGTTTCTGATTTCTCTTAAGTTGATCTGCACTGTATATGTGATGATATTGAAATAGTGAGAAGGTTGTTTAGTGTGAGAGGGTGATTAGAAACTGTATAGGGATATGTGTTGTTACCAATTGTATCCAGATGAACAAGATGTAATCTCTTAAAAGGCTAAGAGCTTGAAATTGTATTGTAACTGTTTTGTTGCTGAAAATACAATGGCTCGATCTTTGGAGTGTGGGGTTTTTTATCCGAAATGATTTTCCCCACGTAAATCTTTGTGTTCTAATTTTATGTTTCAGCTTTCATGTCTGTTGGTTCGTGTAGTAGAATTTTTTAATGCTTGCTACTGAATTTACTTGTGTTTCTCTCAGAGAGATCAATGTGGGAAATAAACTGTGTCTGTTTCCGCATTAAGACATAGTTGTTCATGTATTTGAGGTAACCTAATCGAAATAAAGTTACCGATGGCATTACTTCATGGAGTTTTCACTAGATACGCTCCACCTAAATTTCTTAACAAGTGGTATCAGAGCCTTTTTCTAGTTGTTGGTTCTAGATATTTCTTCTAAGAATATTTCTTAGCTTGATAGGCTGGAAGAAATCTGGAGGAATGGACTGATGTATTGATGCTTTGATGAGTGGAAGCCTTGTGTTATTCTAAGAGCATGCAGCTTGAAGGATGGTCAAGATGGAAATGGGAATTGATCATGTTATGAGTTGTGTCTCTTGGCTAGTAGAGGTTTAACCTTGGAGTATAAGGTGGATGTTCTTTTCTCTGTGGTTGTGTAGCAGTAAAGCTTTCATATTGGGTGTCTGTGTGTCAGGCTCCTGGGTGATATGGAGAATCCTAGGTTGTTTCTCAATCATGGAAGAGAGTGCTTATGCTAGGTGGTAGTTCCTAGTGTTGGAAGGCACACTTTCCTATTAACCTCAAATGCTTGAAGGCTATGGATTTAATCATTACATGATTTGCAAGATTCTGAAATAGCCTTTCTCTCTTTCTTGGATGCATGTACATATTGGTGGTTTAGAGCTAGCCTGAAAGGGGCCTGGATTTCTTGAACTGCTGTTTTTCTTTTGAAGGATGATTTGTACTTGCATGGCTCTGTGGTTTTGTAGGTCTTACATGGTTAAGCAAAACTTGTGATTATGTGGAGTTGCTGTTAAGCTATTGTCTAGACATTGGCCTTCTGGGTGTTGCTGGATGAGATAGTTGTAGGTCTACATGCATGCTTGGTGCATGGTTTTGAGGAGGTATGCTTTCTTCTCTGCATGGGAGTGTTGGTACGTGATTTGTCACTCAACACTCTTGTGGTGGTGCTTGTGGGTTCCTTGACTATGGTGCTTGTTATGGACATGATTGGCAAATCAGATTTGGCATAATCTGGTGTTAGAGTCACATTGTCTACGTGGTTATTCTCTTTGATATCTCAATGTTGCAGTTTTCAATGTGATAATGGTTTTTCATGTTTCGATGTTTGTGATCTACGATTTATGCGGTTGGTGGATTAGCTACCCATTGGCTACAGTGAGATAACTTGGATGTGGACTATCTTTATCCATGAGGTTGATTCATTGGTGGTGCAAATTTGTTAGCTGGCCTTGTCTATGGTCACTTGTGTATTGGTGTGATTGTTTTGAGATCAGAGGATGGATATGATAGAGTACCTGAATAGTCAGTTATGGGAACCTGAAACAGTTGGTCATGATGCTTGGAAAGCTCGGGTGTCACATTTCAGTGGGAGCTCTAGCAGTGACTGTGGATTCATCACATGGTGGTGAATGGTCTTCTTTAGTGTTGCAAAAGGGTTCTTTCACTTTTGCATGGACATTATTTGAAGATTTGCAACATCTTGAAACCATGGAGGACGCTTGGAGTCTTTGGTTGAGGTGTTGGTGGTGCTTGACAGGTGATGTTGTTTTTTGAGTCTTTTTGCTTTATGTCATGGTATACTCTTGTGTGTGCACTGGAGTTTTGGCATTGTGCATTGTACTTGAGACAATGATGAAGTCACTTGGAGCATGGTATCTCCTATGGGGATGTGAAAATCATGGTGTCATGATAAGTTTCTAATTCAGAGGATTGGAGCTTTGACAGTGGTCTAGTAAATTCTTTGTGTATTTGGTGCTTTGATTATTTGACTGATACTTCGTGATAGTGTAGTAAGGCAGTTGAAATTTGGCATGAGATGATCGGTTGCTAGTACTCATGGATACATGAAGAATAAGGTGAGGTTGTTTTTCTCTTATGAGAGAAGTGTTGTTGTTGCTTGTTATTCTTGATGAAGTTGTTTAGCATAAAGTCCGAGTAGCCTACACCTTGGTTGAACGTAAGTTCAATCAGAGACCTATGAGGAGATTGCTCTTGAATTAATCATGATGGTTTATATCGCTTGAAGGAGTATTCTTGTTTGGGCCACTCTTGGTCTACTCGGAAATTTATCTGAAAGGTATTTGGCCCATTATATTTTTCAGATGTGTTTTATTAAGTCCACTTTCATGATATGGATCTTGAGCTACTGTTTAACTTTTGGTTCTGGAGGATTCATAGTGGAAGTTGAAAAATTAGTTTTTATCTCCTTGAGCTTTTGTGTTATATCATTCATTGATGAGAATTGGTAGGAGATGATGTTTGGGCTGATTTCCTAAAATGGGAAATGAAGTAGATTGATCTTCTTTGAGAGGCTTACATCCATGTTGGTTACATGATATTAGAATTTGGTTTGATCTTGGTGGTTGAATGGTTGGATGTTGTTAAGCCTTTTCTTATGGGATGGGAAGGAGATCATTCTTGACACAGCTGGTTGTTAGAAGTGTATATATAGGAGGATATTCTACAAGGATATGGTGTGCAGAGTTTCTCTCTTTGTTCTTGGTTCTCTTCCTGGATGTTTGTTTTCACATTACAATTGTTTGTTGCGTGTGGAGATCTTGGGAGAACTGTGAAGACTTGTGGTGAGAGAAATATTTCTTGTAATAGTTTGTTGCAGGTTGGGCATGTCATTGTGGATATTTTCTTGGTACTACATGGTTACATTTTCTATGTGCTATTATTGGTAGGCTTGCGATGCCTTCTGATTGTTTAGATCTGAATTTCTCAGGTAGTGAGAGTTCCTGTATGTGTCTTGTCTTCTTCGACTGGTTAACACTGGAACTTGTATTTGTTGTTAATGGATTGTCAAAAGTTTACTAATGGTGATACCTATGAGGTATGTGAGATTGGATAGCATAGCATGAGCAGTGGGTGCTATTTTTAGTCATGTGGGTTTATCAGTTGGATGGAAGCGGTCAGTCTGATTGTTTTTCTAACTGGTGTTGTTTATCTTGTTTCTGGATAATGACTTCACTGTTGTGTTCTGTTTGAAGCTTTGAAGTTGATATTGCTTATGTATAGCATTTGAGCACAGTGAAGTGGTAGCAGTATCTTGTTGGAGATGTCACTGGGATCTTTTGCTTGTGTACGTTGGAATGGGGCTTATAAACTTGGGCTTTGTATCCTTCTTCCACAGGTGGCATGTTGGAAGATGACAGGATTGTTGCCTGAATGGTGAACATCATAGATGTTGGAGCAGAATTCTTGATAGAGCATGAGAGCATGTTTGAGATCTATGTGGTTTCTTGGAAGGCTAGGATCATTTGTTTTGTTGGACAGTGAGTTGCAGTTGAATGCCTGGTCTTTGATGCAGAGTGTCTAATGGACTATTATCTATTGAATCATGTTGATTGGGTGTCTTGAGTATTGCAGGGTTTGAACTAGTGGAGCTAGTGTGTTTCTAGTTTCTGGTTGCTTAGAAGGTGCCTGTGTGATCTTCGTCAAGTGGGAGATTGTTGGAATTGTTGACTCAATCTCATAGGCGAGAACCTCTGGAAGAGCAAAGTTGGTGTGACATTTCTTTGGTCTAGCTGACTGTCAGTTTGGGATCCTTGATATTCTGGTCAATGTGACATAAAGCAGTCATTGTAACTTCTCACTGTGTGAAGATCTTTGGCCGATAGGCCATTCAATCGGGTGTCGGGGAGACTCATAGCGACTGGGGGTTTTAGAGTGACTTCAACACTCGAGAAGAAGTTCCAACGATAATGGAAGGTCTCGCTAACAAGGATACGCACTGAAGTCATTGGCATAACCTATGGTGGCACGGTGAGAAGTCTTACCGAAAGTATCTTGTCTCAGTGACAGTGTTGGAGCTTTCAAAGAAACTCTTGGGTGATCGGTAAGAAGTCTTACCAAGAGTGATATGTCTCACCGATGAACACTCAAAGTAACTCAAAGGCTTTGGTATGAAGTCTTGGCGAAAGCGGTAAGTCTGGCCGACATGATAGACTCTGGGTGACTTGGAACTTGTGGGGTGATGTCTTGGCAGAAATTAATTGCCTTGCCGATAAGAATGTGATGGACATCAGAAGTCTCAGTATGAATTTGGAACCACGATATGATTTCCTGGCGAATGTGGAATGTCTAGCCGATAGTGATATCGGTATAACATAGAAGGCTCGGTATGTTCTCTCAGCGAATGACTAAAGTCTTGGTGACTAAGGAACACTTCATAATGACTTATGAGCTCGGTGTAAAGTCTGGCAAAGAGCGATAGTCTTACCGAATAATGAACTCTTCGGAATACCTTGTGATCTTCGATGTGAGGTCTTGGTGACATGATGAAGTCTAAGCGATAGCTCTCTAGAATTGATGTAACCTCTTGTTGATAGTGAAGCCTGGGCGGTATCGATTGTAAGGACTTATGGCATTGGGAAGACACGTTCAGTGTCTCACCGACATGCCATACGTTTGAACTGTTTTACTACGTGATGTATTCTGAGCCAATGTGACAACGCCGAACGTGAACCTTTGGTAGTTGAACTATTGCGACCATTTTTGGATGGGAGTTCAACAGACTGTGAGGAAAATGATGATGCCCTGTATGGTATCAAAAGAAGAATAACGGTTCAGACAGATAGTGGAGTGAATAACAGAGAGAGGAGAGGGACGATGTTGTGAGAGGAAGATTGAGGCAGAAATTATGCCGCCGAAATCTCTCTCCAAATTATGTGTCTGGTTAATCTCTCGGTTTGATCTGCATTGTATACTGTGAAAGTATTGTAAGAATGGGAAGGTTGAATGGACAAAAAGGTTGAAGGGTTGGCTATATTGCTGAGGGCCTTGAGGGTTAAATAGATGAGAAGAGAGAGCTCCTGATCAAGAAGCATGTTTTTGATTTCTCTTAAGTTGATCTGCACTGTATATGTGACGATATTGAAATAGTGCGAAGGTTGTTTAGTGTGAGAGGGTGATCAGAAACTGTACAGGGATATGTGTTGTTACCAGTTGTATCTAGATGAACAAGATGTAATCTCTTAAAAGGCTAAGAGCCTGAAATTGTATTGTAACCGTTTTGTTGCTGAAAATACAATGGCTCAATCTTTGGAGTGTGGGGTTTTTTATCCGAAAGGATTTTCCCCATGTAAATCTTTGTGTTATGGTTTTTTGTTTCATCTTTCATGTTTGTTGGTTCGTGTAGTAGAATCTGTTAATGCTTGCTGCCAAATTTACTTGTGTTTCTCTCAAAGAGATCGATGTGGGAAATAAACTATTTTTGTTTCCACATTAAGACATAGTTGTTCATGTCTTTGAGGTAACCTAATCGAAATAAAGTTACCGATGGCATTACTTCATGGAGTTTTCATTAGATATGCTCCGCCTAAATTTCTTAACAATAAGGAGATGGATGAAGGACTCAAGAATCAAGTTTTATATGAGGTAATAAGAGCCCATGTGTGAAATGTCTATTAGATGTTGGTACAACCTTATTAGAATGGGTGGATTATGCAAGATAATGGATTAAAGGGATTTGATGGGGGATATATCAAGGAAAATGGATGGGGTATTGGAAAGTGTATGGATGGAATGATGGAGTGGATGTGGGATGGGGAAATGTTTTTAAGACCATCATTGGCACATATGGTGGTGGACGTGAAAGGATAGGAGGATGAATGGATGGAGAGTGTGGGGATAATGGAGGAGTTGGGATAGTGAATTTTGGGACATAAGGACCCAAAATAGATTTAGGAGATGGAGGATGTGAATTATTAGTTGTTGGATTAGAAACTTTGGATGCCATTATGGATTTTTTAGTTGAATGCACTGTATCTTTTTTCTTTGGGATCCAAATGGTTTTGATTTTTTCTTTGGTGGGCCTTTGTGGCCTATGGGTTTTATTTGGACTTTGGATTGGATTTTTATTTTCTTTGGCATGTCTTTTGAAAGGGACATGAGGAGAGTTAGATCCATGTGGATGTTTGGATTTATGCATTTTTACTTTGGCATCCAAAGTTCTTTTAATAGCAATGGGGTAGGTATGAGGAGATGGATGATTTGGAGGAAACATGAATGAAGTGATAGAGGTAGGATTTTGGAGGCGATGGGTGGATGGAGGATGTGAGACAACATGTATGGAGGGGTGCCTTTGTTGATCCTGATCAAGGATTATGAAGTTAGGATTTTATGATGTGCACTAGGGATAGGTGATGGATGGATAAAAGTGTTAGAGTAAAGTAATTAATTAACTTTACTCTCCTCTTAAGATTTCGCCTTGCACACATATTAATTATTAAATGCACTCACCTTTAGGGTTAGGTTTTCCTTTTAGGTTTTGATCTCCTTTTATAAGGATCGATCTCTTGTATTTCATTCATGCTCTATTTCATTTTTCTGGAATACATCTTGCATATTGTGAGAGCCAAACCCTTGTCTTGATCTGTCTCTTTCTCTGTGACAAGTCTTTTGCATGCAGGTATTAATCGGGGTCTGTGGATTTGCATTTCTCAAATCCTACATGGTATCAGAGCCAGATCTGCTGCAGCTTGTTTAGTTTTTGAAAGGATTAGATATCTAGGTTTGGTTGCATCAGATCTGTGTTTGTTTTCTAGTTTTTATTTGGAATAGGGGGTTTATTTTTTTGGTGCACTTTGAGCTCAAACGGACCTCTCCGTTGAGCTCGCAGCATCCAAAAACCCCTATTTTGATATAAAATTCATCAAATTTGGCTTCACGGTGTTAGATCTACAAGGGTTTGATGTTTTTTTGAGGGTTCCTGATCCAGAGCGTACCTGCAATTTTGGAGCAATTTCAACCCAAACGGACCTCACCATCGCATTCAGAGCACCCAAAAACCCCTAAATCAACTGTCAAATCGTCGAAATTGGACACAGTGACTCCGGGAGGCAAATTTTTTTCATTTCTGGGTCGTACGGCCTGGTACGGCACGCAATCCGAAAAAAAAATTTAAAAATCAGAGTTATGGGCGCCGCCATCAGTTAACCGCTAGCGGTTAAAAACTAGCGGTTAATGCTAGCGGTTAATGCTAGCGGTTAGCCTGACCACCAGGCTTAACCTTCAAACCTTTTTGGAGCAGTTTTGGTATTTTGGTCATAACTTTTGCATACGAACTCGATTTTTCGAAAACAAAATATTTTCAGAAAGCTGGTTCCGAGCCCGTTCTGATGGTGTATGAATTTCTTCAAAACTATTCAGTTTGCATGTAGTTTTTCGCAGTCAAAGTCAGATGATATTTTTGCACTCCGAGGGGCATAACTTGCTCAATTTTGCTCTGTTTTTCGAAAGCGAATAGGCGTCAGAAAGGTGGTTCTGTTCTCTTTCCAGATCTGCAGTTTATTTCACTAGAAAATTCTTCAGGTACTCAGAGATTTGTCTCATACCAATTACTACTTTTTATTGTTTTCTGGCTTTCAGTTTGTACTGGGGATTGGATTTTTGCATTGTGGGGGGATGTTTTTTCTTGCTTTCTGTCATCTACATCAGAAAACCAGAATCTATAAACACCAAAACAAAACAAACAAACCCCTTCTACATCTTCTGTCTAGTTCTGAAAGACCACTAAATAATAATTAAAAAAAAAACACATTCAGAGCAGTTGAGGCACAGTTCACAGCATGGCCGACAGATCTATTGAGCTTCTCACACCGCATAATTATCACACTTGGAAGGGTCGCATGATGACACTTCTTCAGTCTCGAGGGTTATGGTCCTGTTTGGATGCGGTTCAGCCTCCATTGACTCGCGCCTTTGAGGTTATGCAGCACAGGAACAATATGGATCAGGCTATGGGATTGATTGCTTTACACATTTCAGACAGTCTCCTGTTTCATCTTGAAGGGTGTCTCACACCTAGGGCCTATTGGACCAAGTTTGAGGGACTTTTTGGCACTATCAACGAGTTTAGAGCATTGCAGATTGAGGCAGAGTTGACTTCACTTGTACCTGATTCTTTTCCCTCCATTGAGGACTTTCTGACGAAATTCAAACAACAAAGATCTCTTCTACAAGGTTGTGGTAAGGTTAAGACTGATACAGAGTGTATTTACCTGATTTTGTCAAAACTTCGTGGGAACTTTCAGATATTCTCATCTACCTTCCATTCCACTATGGATGCCTTGGGTGCACGTTTTACCATGCCTTCTTTTGAGGTGTTTTGTGATCGTTTGACACGAGAGCAGGCTAAGATATCATAGTTGGATGCTCTCACAGGATCACCGCACCAAGCATTGGTAGCACAGTCATATCAGGGGAAGCAGAAGCAGAAGCAGAAACAAAAACCACAGACCACAGAGCATTGGAAGGATTCTAGTTCACAGAAGACTTCTGATTCACCTTCTCCTAAGGGGGAATCATCGAAGAAAGATAGACCTAAGTGTGCTTATTGCACTAAGCTAGGACATGATGAGTCCAAGTGTTATGAGAAGAAGATAGATGGATATGCAAAACAGGTTTCAGATTTGACAGCTCTTCTTGAGAAGAACCATATTCATCACTCTTCTTCATCTACTTCAGGCGGGTCTTCTTCTTCACCATCATTCCAGATAGATGGACAGGCCCCACATAAGGGTCATGCATTATGTGCAACCACCAGTTCACATTCATCTAGATGGCTACTGGATTCAGGTGCTTCACACCATATGGCATCTTCTCAGGACATGTTCTCATCTTTCGAGGCTGCGTCCTCACCACACATATTGATGGGTAATAACACTTATATGAGTGTATGTGGGAAAGGTTCTATCGATATTGATGACGGTACATTCAATGATGTACTATGTGTTCCATCTTTGTCCACTAACCTTCTCTCCATCTATCAGATTGCTCACAGTGGGACAGGGAAGACAGTTGAGTTCACACCTGATTCAGTGCACATCAGAGACATTCAGACTAGCAACATTGTTGCAACAGGGACAATTGATCATTCTTCCCGATTGTATGCATTCACACACTTTGGTCCACCATCTCCCTCTCTTTCTACAAGAGAGCATGCAGTATCTGAGGAGAATTTCGGTCACTTGAACTTATGTGTTCTTCCATCTGTTCATGAGACTAGTGTTGAGACTTCTACACCTCTTCCTCCTGTTGAGATCACATTTGTTTAGCAGGATACCTCTTCAGTTGTGACTGACATTGTTGTTCCACTCATCGAGCCATCAAGTGCAATTGTTGAGGCCATATCTGAGGATATTCCTTTCCTCACAGATGATAGATTCAGCACACCTGTTATCCCTTCTTCATTGGAGATTACATTTCAGGATCATCTTGAGTTGTTTGATTCACCATTCTATTACTCAAACACTCATTCTCCAGTTCAGTTCTTCAATGAGCATCATCCAGGACTTCCATTTTCACCTCACTTCCAGGGATTTCCTCTTCTTCGACCGTTGGATCTGTTTCTTCCTCCGGGGCGACACATTGGTTTGATCATTGGCACAGGGGTTCTCTCATTCTGGGGGGGCTTTGGAGTCTCCACTCTCTCTCATGGGGGGGTATCTGATTGTATATCTGCATATGTTCTTGAGAGAGTCTCTTGAGACATTTCATTTGTACTTTCTTTTTGCATCTCTTTTTGGAGAGGAGTTTTTTCCCACTGGGTTTTCTCCTTTTCTCCATTTCATAGAGATTTCCTTGTACTTGGGTACCTGATCAGGCCTAGTTGCCGGGACCCAATTTTACTTTCTTGCACTGTAGTTCTTTTGCTTTCTTGCACTAGTCTGTAGCTGCACTCTTGCTTATCTTAAGGGGGGGTGTTAGAGTAAAGTAATTAATTAACTTTACTCTCCTCTTAAGATTTCGCCTTGCACACATATTAGTCATTTAATAATTAATATTAATTATTAAATGCACTCACCTTTAGGGTTAGGTTTTCCTTTTAGGTTTTGATCTCCTTTTATAAGGATCGATCTCTTGTATTTCATTCATGCTCTATTTCATTTTTCTGGAATACATCTTGCATATTGTGAGAGCCAAACCCTTGTCTTGATCTGTCTCTTTCTCTGTGACAAGTCTTTTGCATGCAGGTATTAATCGGGGTCTATGGATTTGCATTTCTCAAATCCTACAAAAAGGATGAATAGGATGAGATGGAGGAGGTGATTTTGGGATATAAGGGCCCAAATGGACTTAGTATACGAAGGATGTGTGAGGGTTGATGGAGGGACATAAGAGCCAAAAATAGATGCAGTAGATGGAGGATGGGTGATGGTGGATGGAGGGACATAAGGACCCAAAATAGACTTGAAGGATGAAGGAGGAATATGGATGGTTGTTTTGAGGTGATATGATGAAGGAGGGGCGATGGTGACAAATGGTTTGATGGAGTGATGGGAAGTTCCTCTTATTCCTTTAGAAGAGGATCGCTTTGGATGTAAAAAGGTTGTACCAACATTTTTGAATTATGAGTTTTGAGAGATATATCTAAGACGACATGTACACGGATGTTCTATGACCTGGATGGGCTCTAAAATACCTTGCTCATGAAGGCCTAAACCTTTTCCTTGATATTTCATTATCTTGAGCATTTGATCTATGGTAGGATGCTTATTCTTCTTGAAACACGATGCGAGTCCATTATTAGGTGGAGGAGGATGGGTGGTGTATATGCTTTGTTTTTCTTCTACAATAAAACCACCATGGATGAGCATAATGGTACCAAGGTGATATAAAATTGGTGTCATGATGGTAGGGTTAGGTGGCAATGAAGGATCATGAGAGGGAGATGAGGGGATAGCGGTGTCCTGATGGAGAAGAATGAGTGATAAGGGATCATGTGGTATGATAAGATTTGGAGTTGTGCTTGTGGGTGATAAGGACTCATGAGATGGAGTGATTGGATGTTGAGTGCAAAGTGGGTCATGGGATGGAGCGGATGAGCTAGTGTGATCTTGAGATGGGGTGGATAGGATGGTAGGATCTTGATGTGGAAGAGGGGATATGTTGGTATGCTTTGGATCAAGCTCTTGACATGACTCATCTTGTATGGGAGGCATGATGATGGAGGAGTGTTGGAGGGACTCCTCAAGTGGGGGAGATGGAAGGATGGAAGATTCATGAAGGTCATGGGAGTGGGTTGGGTTTCGGTGATATTAGGAGTAGGGGGGAGCAGATTGGATTTGGGTGTCTTCAATGGATTGGGTGTCGTTAGGAGTAGGAGATCGGGATTCAATAGATTCAAAAGGTTTGATGGGTTAAATGGTTTGGGTGTTGCTAAGAGTGGTAATAGTAATGATAGGTGTGGGATGGATAAGGGCCCCATCGGTGGTGGTTGTACATGATGGAGTGGTATTGGATGGATCCACAACTTCAGGATGTCTATTTGAGGATGTATTATTTGTCATGAGTCCTTGGATGACATATGGAATGAGGTATTTAGGAACTGTAGGTTTAGGTGAAGTGATGGGGATGGATGAAGGATTATGGATGGGTGGAGGACTAGGATTAGGGATTGGTGGATTAGGATTAGATGATGGGATGATATTGGATGTAGGACTAAGAGGAGGTGGAGGATTAGGCTTGGTGAATGGATCAAGATTAGATGAAGGATTAAGGTAGGGTGGATTGGAGGGAGGATTAAAATATAATGTAATGGAGGGTGGAGTGATATAGGAGGATGTGGATGATGAATTAAGATGGGAATATGTGGATGTTGGATTAGGTTGGGAAGATTGGGATGGTGGATTAGCATGGGAAGATTGGGAGGATGGATTAGGATAAGAGGATGTGGGTGGTGGATTATTATAGGAGGATATGGATGGGGGGTTAAAATAGAAATATGCAGATGATGGATTGACGTTGGAGAAAGCAAATGGGGAATTAAGGTAGAAATATTGGGATGGTGGATTAAGGTGGGAAGATGTGGATGTTGGATAGGAGAGAGATGTAGATGAAGGATATGATGGATATGTGAATGGGGAGGATACTGGATACCCCTTTTCAAAGGTAGAATAAGGATTTTTATAATGTGTGGATGAAGGTGTGATGGGATAGTTTGGATGAGTGATTGGATTTTGGAAGACGGTTGGGGAAATCTTGCTAGTAATGATAGCATCAAGGGGATCTATATCATACTCATCTTGATCAACAAGACATTCATTATCATCATCAACATAGTTGGGATGTCCCTTGACCACTATTTTTGGTGGTGTTGGTGAAGGATAAGGATTCATAATGTTGGATCGGATGGATGTGGATTGAAAAGATGGGAATAGATGATTAGAAGAAAAGAAAAGATGATAAAAAGATAAATAGAATGGATTAGAATAACATGGAAAAAGGGGTATTAAGATTTGTTTCGATATCAGAAGACCTTGGAAGTGGATGGGCTAAAGCTCCAATTGGGATGTATATTAAGCTTAGATTAGGATCCGATCGAAGCTCAAATTAGGATGATGTGATTAAAGCTCAGATTAGAATTAGATTGGAGCTCAGATTAGGACTAGATTGAAGCTCAGATTAGGATGATAGGATTAAAGCTCAAATTAGAATTGGATTGGAGCTTATATTAGGACTATATTGAAGCTCAGATTATGGTCTGAAATAATCCAAGAGTGACAGGATTGAGAAAAACCAGAAATCAAAATTTTCAATTTTTTTGGTTTTTTCTATTTTGTAGTAAATCACATTTTCAAAGGTCTTCAGAGTGGAATTTGGGGTTGAAATTTGTGTCGGTCCTTAAAAATGGGCTGCCAAAGGCACACTTTTCTAGGGATTGAACTAGTACTCTTGGAGACCTTTCCAACGGTGTAAATGGTTTTGAATTCTGACCACCGAGTAGAAAGTTTTGACCCTAGTAAGTCGGGGTAAATAAATTCCTAGCTTTTTTTTTGAAAATTTGATGGTTCGGGGATGAATAGGAAGAGGAGAAATGATTGGATTATGATTTTGGACTGAGGAAGATATAGGATAATTGTGACATGAAGGATTGACTCTCTATATTTTGTATGGGCAACACATACGCCTCTATGTAGCACAAATTTGCCTCCTCAGGTCACGACTTCGCCTATTTAGGGAAAACGGATTCACCTCTATGTTGAGAAAACTCACCTATTTGGGTAACTCAAATTCACCTATGTCTGAGGACGAAAAAGAAATGGGTGAATTCGTGATGCAAATTCACCTATTCTAGGGAAACAAGCTAAGTCGCTATGCATAGGGTCATCAATAGATGGGACGGGCTCACCTTCACACTCTCGCTTGAGGAATATCATATTCCACCATGAGGATTCTTATCTTAACCCAAGGGAGTATGTGGTTAGTAACTTTGGGGTAAAATGTGCATCCCCTACACTACACCAAGCCACGGCTAAAACACGAGTCTCTATCTAGGCTATACAAGGTAATCTCATGCATCCTCGATATATGCAAGGTATGTGAGGAAAAATCATGAACACCATCATATCACAAGCATGAGTTGAGAGCCCCAACAAGGTATTGGAAACTCATACCAACTTTGCACGTCTTATCTAGGTATCACCCTAGCTTCGACACTTCGCTAGACACAATGTGACTAGATTGGGGTAAAACTTTTGTTCTCCCCCTTTATATACCCCACTAGTAACACATGGTTGGAATTGTCCCTTAGGTGATGAAATCCCAAGAAGGTCCCACTAAAGGAAGAAGATACTAGACATTTTGGTTGGTCCCCAAGCTTGCACGTAGCAAAAGGGGAGAGCTTAGACACACTAGCACCTCCTAGGTAGACTAGACTAGACTAGAGCAAGCTACGATATCTCGTCATCCAAGATCGCCTAAAGGCACAAGGGGAGTGGATACGTCAACAACTTACTCCCAAGCATAGCGAACAATATTTATTGACCCTTTAATTAGTTCTACATGTGCCTAGCTAGTATGAAAATCAACAAACATACTAACCAATGGATCTTCGACCAATCGTCCTGCATAAAATATGTTAGAAATTTAACACCACCGGTCTTGGACAAATGAGGACAAGCTCCATGTAATTTTTTAGTAGAATGGATCACTCACAAACAAATAGATTAGCTGATTACTACCCGAAAATGAAATTAAATTAAAGTTGGAAATCAAAAATCAAGTTTCAAAAATACCTCAAATTTGCCTCTGTGTGAGGAAAACTCACCTGTTCCTTCTATTCAAATTCACCTGTTCGCAAATTTTCCTATCTGCTATCCACAAATTCACCTATCCATTGTCTACAAATTCACCTATCGATCGTCTACAAATTCGCCTATCTGTCGTCCGCAAATTTTCCTATCCGAAAATTCGCATATTCGTCGTTTGTAAATTCACCTTTAGTTTCAAATTCGTGCCTTTTCACAAAAGGGTGAATTCACTGTCACCTTTGTTGATTGCAAATTCACCTTTGTAATAGGAAATTTCACCCATCAAGGTAGATTTTCCCCTGTGTGTAGTATCTAAACCTGGAAAATTCAAACAACAACAAACTTAAAAGTGTAGACTCGTGACGTGGGTCCCACCGGGCATACCAGAAATGTGTGCAATGTTTTTACCCCATCTAAAATGCAAGAAACAAACTCAAGCAAGAGATAAAAAACCAAAGACAACATTCAATATTGGGCTAAAGATAAAACTCAAACAAGAACATGAAAGTAACATTGATTTCACCTTGTATGATCTTGATGGAGTTGTTTCCCCTCGTCGATGACTTGATATGTGTGCTCCTAGATCGATTTAGGCACCATAACGACTTGATTTTGTTTGATTTGGGTTCAAGGATGATAGATTTGGCTATGGATGCAAGATGGTAGTGTGTGAGAGTAGAATTCTTGGATGTGGTTGCATATGGTTGGAATGGCTGGGAATGGAAAAATGTCTAAGTGTTAGTCATTTAGCTAAGGAAGATTGAAATGGATGATGGAGATTGACAGAGGACAAGAGATCAAGGGTTGAGATCAAGAGTTGACCAAAGGAATTAAAAATTCCTTTTTAATATGCATGGGAATGATAAAAGGAATTAAAAATTCCTTGGGAAAGAGAAAAGCAATTTAATATTCCTTGGGGGATGAGAGAGGAATTAAAAATTCCTCAAAAGGACCTTGGGAAGACAAAAAGGAATTAAAAATTCCTTGGGTGATGGGGAGAGTTGACCAAGGGGTAGGTTAGGATAGCTAATCAATGATTAGGTTGTGTAAGTGATTAGGCAAATTATTAGGTGGGTAATGAGGATTAATTATCCACTTGCATATTATGGAGGATGTGACATGTGAGGAATTAAATAAATAGATTATTTATTTAATTTTTGGAGGAAAGGGATAAGTGATGGGAGTAAATAATTAAAGGTAATTATTTACTTTAGGTTATGATTTAAAGATGATAGAAGAAATAAATTAGGATGAAGGGTGATAATGAATATTAATTAAATAATAAGGTATTATTTGATTAATATAGAGAATATGAAATTGGTTGGATTAAGGGTAAATTGACCAAATAAAAGTGGTCAATTTTTAGTGTCCACATACAAACCAAAAAGCATAAAAATCACTTGAAATTTTCTAAGAAATTCAAAAAAACCCCTCACTGGGACTCATACACCCCTCTGGGCAATTTAGTCCCAGTGTATATTTTAAACTACATTTTGCAAAATTTAATTCCTTGTTTCTGAGCTTTTGTTTTTTGTTGATAACTTTTTGTTTTAGTTTGCATAGCTTTTGTTACAATCAAATCATTGGAATTAGCATAGTTTACATTCATTGCAATTGTGGATAGAATTAGATTCTTACACTTTTCATTTTCAGCATTAGTCCATAGTTTAAATTAATTAAATTATATTTGGTATTCGTTAGCAAACAAAACCAAAATCACCTACAAATAGATGAACCACTTGGAGAAAGTATAGTTATTTTACTATGTCAAATCTCTTCTTCCAAGTTAACCTCACCCTCAAACCTTTTAGTAGTGATGACTTTGACATGTTACATGAAGCCCTTGAGGAGTTCATCTCACAAGGTTCATCCACTAAGGCTTGTCATGACAAACCAAAACTAAG
This sequence comes from Sequoiadendron giganteum, assembly GCA_007115665.2. Lineage (NCBI taxonomy): Eukaryota > Viridiplantae > Streptophyta > Pinopsida > Cupressales > Cupressaceae > Sequoiadendron > Sequoiadendron giganteum. The sequence goes on along the minus strand of VCHN02000014.1, from coordinate 1,880,344 downwards.
AGAAATTAATGTGATTCAACCTCAACTAATCTTTTACCCACCTTCACACAAACCTCAAACTCAAAACAAACCTGTTTACACTCTTGAACCACCTAAGAACAATATTTTACAATAATCGATTCATAATACCATTGCTCATACATATAACCCTAGAAACAATCCACAACCAAAAAAACCAAATACAACACCTTTACCTCTACCTTATCTCATCTTGCCTAGTGCTTCGTTTTTTCCTTCGCATAGTGGGAAGGAATATGATCTTTTTGCACAACTTAAGAATACTCCTACAAAGATTTCCCTATGGGACCTAATTCAAAATTCACCTAATTATCACACTATGCTTCGAACAGCATTACAACAAGTAGTGGTTCCCCCTAGTACAAATTCAAACGATGTAGCAACTCTAATACAAGGAATGAATATAGTCAATGTAGACATTACCTTTCATCAACATGAGCTACCTCCTTTGGAATTGAGAAAGAAACATGATGCCTTCATGATAATAGCTAGGTTCAATAGAATGGGATTAAAAAGAACCCTTGTCGATAATGGCTCCGCTCTTAATGTATGCAGTGTGAATCTTCTAGATAGACTCGGCGTGGACAAATAAAAAATTAAACTTGATTCCTTATCAATCCAAGGATTTGACAATGTAGGAAAGCAACTGCTCAGTGTGATTACTTTACCTATTACAATTAGAAAGGCTACCTTACAAACTCCTATTCATGTTATGCCTCATGATCTTTCATATAATCTCCTTTTAGGAAGACCTCGGATTCATGAGATGCATGTGGTGCCTTCAACTCTTCATCATATCATGAAGTATGTCTATAACAAGGTATACCAAGCTAAAATAGACCCTGAGCCTACAAGTTGCTTACAAGTTGAAATAGGAACAACAAATCCTCTAAACACATTAATTCCAACATCAAACATAGAACCTATGAAAGAAGAAAGATAATAGATAGAAACAGTGTCGTAGTTATTGGATGATGATTGGAGTTCCTTAGAGTTCACACCCTCATTTATGGGAGAATACATAATCACAAGTAAAGAAGATGAAAAGAAAAAACAACCAATGATAATGTCAAGACAAAATTCAGAAGAAAACTGACAAGCATCTACCTCATCTATTCCAGAAGAAGACATAAGCTATACAACAAAATTTGATGAGATAGATTATCAACAAGCACCAAACCCAAAATAAATGGAAAGACTTTATGGGAAAGGATATGAGTTTATGAAACAACTTGGTTATAGGGGAAAAGGATGTGGAAAAAAAGAACAAGGTATTTGTGTTCCCATAGAGCCTAATACACAAGAAACAAAAAGATTTTTGGGATATTGCCCTTCTAAGATCACACACGCAACAAAAATACCCTCACTAAATATCAACACCATCATGTGTAATCCTAAAACAAATCTCACCTTGAAGCATCTAGAATTGATTGATACAACTTGTGAAGCATCATTAGATTTTTTTGAAGATGATGAAGCCTTGAAAGAAATTCTAGGAGTTTATGAAAAAACTTTTACTCCTCCTAAAAAGAAACGGGTTACATGATCTATGATTAGTACTAAGCAAAAGACTATAGAAGAGGAAAGTAATGAGATTGACATGAAAAAAGAAGAATACAACCTTAAATTTTTGAAACAAAAAGCACTTCATTTGGGAGATACCATGGATATACCGATAGATATTAACAATGGAGAAAAAGTGATTAAGATAGGAAAGTGCCTTGATTATGAAAAACAAGAGGACCATGCAACTTTACTCATGACTTTCCCAAAAACAATTCTTGGACTTATTTGGATATGCTAGGAATTGACCCTAAGATTGTGAGACACAACATAGTGCTCATTGAAAATGCTAAACCTATTAGACAAAATATTTGAAAGATGAACCCTAAGATAGCCTTATTGGTTAAGACTGAGATTGAGAAGCTCCTAGAAGTTGGTTTTATATGAACTATAGACTATTCTCCTTGGATTTCGAACATTGTCACAGTCATGAAACATGACAATTGTATTAGGATGTGTATGGAATTTCATTATTTGAATAAAAAATCTCTAAAATATGACTTTCCCCTTCCTAATATCTACATGATAGTAGACTCGACTACGGTACATGCTTTGTTTTCATTCATGGATGGATTTTCTGGATATAATCAAATCTTTTTTCACCCTCAAGATCAATATAAAACAGCATTTACAATAGCTTGGGGAACATTTTGTTGGGCCATGATGCCTTTTGGATTGAAGAATGCAGGTGCAACATATCAATGAGCTATGACATTGATATTTCACAATTACACACATAAGATTTTGGAAGATTATGTTGATGATATTTTAGCCAAATCTTTGACTCATCAAGACAATGCGAATATCCTTCATAGGATTTTTGAGCGAATGCGAAAATATAACATGTGATTGAATCCGAAGAAGTGTGTCTTTGGTGTAGATAGTGGGAAAATTTTGGGTTTTATTGTATCTCACAACATTGAGGTGGACATGAAAAAAATCGATGCTATAGTTAACATACTACCTCCTAGAAACATTTCTCAATTACGCGCTTTACAAGGAATAATTCAGGCTATCTGATGTTTTGTAGCATCCTTAGCAGATCGAACGTTACCATTCACACATATCCTTAAGAAAGATGTTCAATTTAATTGGAACGAGGATTGTAAATAGGCTTATGAGAGTTTGAAATATTATCTTGTCACTCCACCTATCTTACACCCTGCTATGTAGAACAAACCATTTATCCTTTATACGTCAGCATCAACCCATTCTCTCATAGCATTGTTGGCTCAACAAGATGAAAAGGGTAAAGAACATCATGTTTATTACATTAGCCGAAATTTGATTGATTACGAGAAACGATACACAATAATAGAGAAACAATGTTTGGCTCTTGTATTCGCTACAAGTAAACTAAGACATTACTTACTAAATGTTGAAATACACAGGATGAAAAAATTCAATCCTTTAAGACATCTTTTCACTAAAACATATTTATCACCTGGATGCTTAGCTAAGTGGGTGATGTTGTTAACCGAGTTTGACCTTAAATTTGTTTCGTAAAAATAAATTAAAGTCGATCAAGCCTTGACTGACCAACTAGCTGATGCTCATTCTCCTTTGGTGTTACCCCATAACAATTCATTCCCTAGTAATGTGTTGACAATTGAAACTAATATGTGGGAGTTATATTTTGATGGATCTAAGTGTAGAATTGGCTCCAATGCAGGGATTATAATAATACCACCTATGAGAGAGCCTATTCCCTTGTCTTATCACTTAAACTTCCTATGTACAAACAAAATTATCAAGTATGAAACATTGCTTGTTGGGTTGTGCATCACTTTAATTATGGGAGCTTGAGACATTAATATATTCGGTGATTCATAATTGGATATTAAAAAAATAAATGGAACATATCAAGCGAAGCATAACAAATTATCAAAATATAAGGATCTTACAATGACTTTGTTAGAGAATTTTGAATCATTTACCATTGATAACATCCCTCAAAAGGATAATCGGCATGTAGATCTAATGGCGAGTGCGGCCTCCCTTATATCTCCTCAAGATCCTTTGAAAGACTTCACATTTATCGTGCATATAGTTATGAAACCATCAATCAAAGAGAAAGTAGAAAAATTATTATCAACAACCATGGAAGACTCGAGTGAATGGTACAATCTGATATTTAATTATTTGAAAGATGGTACCTTTCCTAAGCCGACAACTAAGAACATCTGAGCCTACCTTTGAAAACTTGTGTCTAAGTATATAATTCTCGCCGATGTGTTGTATTGAAGGTCGTCTGATGGTCTCTTCCTTAGATTCCTTAAGCAATCTAAAATACCCATAGCGCTTGACCAAGCTCATGCAGGTGCTTGTGGCAGTCACTTTGGAGGAAGAACATTAGTCCAAAAACAAACCCGCATGGGATAATATTAGAGACATATGGAAAAATATTTCTTTGCATATGTTAAAAGATGTCATAAATATCAAGAATATTGCTTGTTGATTCATGTTCCTACCTCCAAACTTCAAGCTCAAGTTCCTATTTGGCCCTTTGCAGTTTGGGGTTTGGATCTCATTGGAAAAATATCACCACCTTCCTTCATCGTACATACATTCGTAGTCACTACGAAAGGCTACTTCATTAAGTGGGCAGAAGCAATTCCCCTTTGTTCAACAACAGCTGATGTGATATGTTGTTTCATATTGGAACACATTATTTCTCACTTCAGACTTCCTTCCACATTAGTTTCTAACAATGGGACACTATTTAAGAACAATGACATGAATAAGTTCTTAGAAACATTTAACATACAACATCACTTTTCAACACCCTACTATCTGTAATCTAATGGTCAAGTTGAATCAACTAATAGAACCCTCAAACAAATCTTAAAGAAAATAGTTAGCAAACATAATAAGGATTGGCACATGCAGTTAACATATGCGATATGGGCCTATAGCACGAATATTAGATTATCCACAGAAACTACACCTTATAACCTCATCTATGGTATTGAGGCAATAATCCCCTTGGAGTTAGAGATTCCTACATTAAGAATCTCTCTTCAAGGACTTATTTATTATAATGCTTATAAAGAATAGTGATTACATCAGCTTGAAATGTTGGACGAATAGTGAATTAACGCTCTTAAGCACCTTCAAGCTTACTCTAGGAGAAAGCGGTGTAGTTATAATGACAATGTTATGCCTTGGTCATTCAATAAAGGTGATCTGGTGTTATGTGAGAATCAACATAATGTTAATTTTTCCCTAACTGAAAAAGGAAAATTCAGCCCTAATTGGTTAGGACCTTATATAATTAATGCAAGTTATGGGTCTAGTGCATACACGTTAATAGAAATGGACGGTACACATCTTAAAGAACCTATTAATGTCATGCATTTGCACCGATACTACATCTAATCTTCTTGAATAGTTTGAATGATAAAGCAGTGGTGTTAGAGTTAGTAGATGACATTCTATGTGCTCTCACATTGCTTCGTTCTTGAAAAACAATTATTTGTGTCTTGAATACTAAAGTGATTATTTAAATTAACTTTGAAATGATAATTACTCTAGGTTTCATTCTATTCAAGTTCATCTTATGTGTTATGTTAGATTAGATCCTTATATGCATTTAATGTTTAATAATGAGATCATAGGTAAATTTAATTTAGCATAACATACTTAATCATAATGTCACATCTAAGAGAAACTAGAATAAGTTTTATTTAGATCATGTAAAACATGTTAAATCATGGAGACATTTATTAAATAATCTTACAAAGATTATTTGATCAATCACATTGCCATTTAACATTAAACACATAAACATAAATAACCAAACATCAAATGATCATATATATATCAAACTTTTGAGTACATGTCATCAATATATACAATTCTAATGAGGTTTGTGACTGTCGGATCCCTCGGGAATTGGTGATCACATCTCTCTAGAGGTTGTTCATCGAGAGACAGTGGTATGCGACTTGATCGCAAGCTGACAAGTTCATCAAGGGCATACTATAGACCATGTGCCCATCCAATGGCTTCCTGGTGATCCTCCACTAGGCGATCTCTCTCTACCTGTATTCTGGCTACCTTTGCATGGAGCCTCTCGACCTCCACTAAGGCTCGAGATGACTGAACCTCCTCATAGGTAGCCTTGTCTCGGTGTGCGTTCCTCCTAAAAATCTCATATGTTTCTCGTAGTCTAACGTACGGCTCAACTAGCTTTGTATCCCGCTCCATGATGGGTGGGGTCACATAATCTATATCAATAGTATCCTCATAGACTGGCGGAGGCACTATCTCTGTAGCAACATGATGATAGAGATCATCCAGGTCTCTCACAAAACCTACAAGATAAAAATAATAAATATAATCAGTACACATCATGATATATATATGGACATAAAATTAAAACATAAAGCATGAACATAAGCATAAAGCATAATAGTAAATAAAATATCATCACCTAGCTCTTCGACTAGCTATGTGAAGACAACCTCATCCTGTGTAGGAGGCATGGAGGATGTGCTAGCCTCTCCATGACTATAGGTATTGGTGTGTGTTGCAACTGCTGACTGTAATCTAGTCACACGAGTGGGAGTTGGCTCTCTCCACTCATGGCCAATTGGATCCTCATCCGCTATATCATCACCCTCACTCATCAGCTGGTCCTCCTCCTCATCCTCCTCCTTGTCCTCCTCCTTGTCCTCCTCTTTGTCCTCCTCCTTGTCCTCCTCGTGGCCATCATAATCAAGATCTACAACCTAATCATAGTCTTCATCGATCAAATATGTGAATAAGTCTACAACCCTGACCCTTGTCTCCTCAGCTCCATCCTCCTCATCTCTTTGATCTAGGAGTGTCCCTGTAGAGCCTATCAGCTCATCCATCAAGAATACAGGAGCTAGTTGTGCTACTACCCACCACTCTACGTACTCATCTATAGAACCAACATCATCAGCATCGAAGACTGGGGGCATATCATGATCCTCATAATTGGAGTCACTATAGACAACATCATCAGTGGTGAGTTGTCTTGTATTGCCAGGCCTCCAAGCACTCCACACCGATTTCCTAAAGAGAGGTAATGCCACTACTGGTACTTGTACCTACCCAGACTATCACATGACATGATTATAGTAGAAGGGTTGTACTACGTAATCATGTCTACCTACTAGAAATATATCCATCTGTAGTCTCCTCAATTGGCGGGTCTCATTCGGCCACTGCAGTATAAGCTAGTATGATCTCCATAAGATCTCCTCCTCATCCATTCAGTTGATCTGACCCTTAAAAAGTGTAAATCTTTGTACTACCATAACCACTTCATAGGGTAATTGAATGCGTGAGGGTACCCTAGGGTTGATGTACATGGAAACCCTGTCAGCCTAGTGCATATGATATGCTCCAAGCACCACACCTACAGTAGTGTATAGTGCACCATACTGTCAACCTCGTGGTATTAAAATCACCCTAGATAATAATACAAGTGTGCAAGGATACTATGCCCCTAGGCATATGCGGTCCTCTGCCCTGCCATTCATCATATCATATGAACTAGTCCTCCCTTTGGATGTGCTCCCAGGCCATCGAGGACGAGTACTAGTGCCACAATGAACATTATAATTCGTACCACAAGTAGTGCTTGCAAATACAGTAGCCATGATAGCTCAATTCATGGCCCCATAATGTCATCTAGAATCGGACCTCCAAGAAAAAACTATATGTTGTATTTCATCTCATGAAATGATCAATCCCCAATAAAATAGACCCTCTCCCTCGAATCAAAACTTGAAGGATGTGATGGACATCCTCTAAGGTGATCATCATCTTGCCTGTCGGAAGATGAAATGTGCAAGTATCTACATCCCACATCTCTGCCAATGCCATCAACAGAGCATCATGGTACCTCATGGGGGGCATGAGGTACACCCAATACAATCCAGTGGTCTATAGTAATTGTGTATCCTCCTCTGATAAAGTCGGGGCTAAGTCTTGTAGGAAACATAACTATCTGTCGCTGAGACGTTGTCGTGATCGAGGCGAAATCTAACAAAAAAGAAAAAATATGTCCTATAAGCATTCTAAAATCTTAAATATATACATCAACAATAAAAAAAGTGTACTAAAGTTGTTCGAGTGTACTTTCAAAGGGTCCTAGACATTCTAGTTCCCTCTTGGGACACTTCACGAAGAAATGGGACACTTTGCAAAAAAGTGGGACACTTTGTGACAAAAAAGGACACTTTGCAACAAAGTGGGACACTTCACGACAAGAAGGGACAGTTTGTCAAATTTTCTTCCATGGTCCTAAATCTATCTAGAAATGTGTAAAAACATAAAATAAATGTGTAAGGACAAAGCTAAGGCAAAAAAATCAACTCACCTGATACTGTAGCTCATCGCAGGCTACCTCCTCACATACGACATCCAGACTCGGAAGCTCATACCCTCATCAGCTCGACATCTTCAGTCACTCTCCACCAAAATCAAGATACAAGAAGGTAAAAGATAAAATAATTAGAAATTACTTCACTTTTTACTCTTATATATGTTAAAAATTAGGGTTTTTTTACTATATTAGGGTTAAAAGTGTCTTTCATTCAGATTAACATAACGGGGGCTAGAGAGCTCTATTTTCAATGTTGTTTGTTGTGTTCGAATCATGATTATGCTCCTATCCTCATCATATGTTTATCATTATGTGGTATGGTACTTAGAAATGTCCTATGATACAACTTACCTTATTTGATGCGGTTAGACTGCTACCTTGATTCCACCTCCAAAAAGCAAGCAGAATCAAAGGAGGGTGTACATCTACCCTCGAATTTGATTTCTATGAGAAGTTAGATAAGAGGATTTTTGGACAACTAATGAATTTGTGTTGCAGGATACAATTCCTAACATTTTGGTTTTGCAGATAGCTACAACTTGGAGGTTCCATTCTCCGGTGTTGTGAATGAATCCATATGAGTATCCTTTTATAAAACAAAGGTTATTATTTAGAGTCTTTTAGCTTGGATATGCACATAGAGTCATATGGGCGCTAAAGTGGGGCCTAAATGTGGCAATAAAAATTGTACTCCTTTCTTGGAGATAGTACAATATTTTGCCTAATTTTGACCTATTTTGGTACCCTTGCATTAAATACCTTTTAATTCATCATTAATAGGTGCCTAAGACCCTTTATTTCAAATCTTGAGGCTTATTTCAACTAAAAATCTGATAAAATCCACAAAAGAATCAAAAAATTTAACAACCCACCATGAAAATCTAGGGTGAGACTCATACACCACCTTGGGCATATGAGTCCCCCTAGGTGGGACCCATACACCACCTTGGGCGTATTTGTCCCCCTAGGTGGGACCCATATGCCAAAGGTGCTATATGAGTCCTGTTAGAACTGAAAATTTCCATAAAAAATCCTAAGTTTTTCTCCATTTTAATCCATCATTTTCATATCTTTTTATAAAAAATCATTCACTACCTTTAAAAAAAAAATCTTACAACCTTTACCGTTGCCTTTATATTCATTTTTATGTCACTTACCGCTTTACCGCAGCCTCCCACAAAGGGGCTTGCGGTATAGCTATAGCGGTTAGCAGGTGGGCATAAAGTGCTTACCGCGCCACCGCGCGCAGTTAAACCACAGACCACGATGGCCATGGTAGTGATTGATAGACAGTGAAGGAGGTCCACTACGGTACCACTGACGGTCATCTCACAGACCGTGGTGGTTGCGGTGGACGGTCAATGAGTAGTGGTGAGCAGTCGATGGGAGCAGCTAGCGGTTTGTAGAGCGGCTACTGCAGTACCACTGGTGGTCAAGCCAGTGACTGTGGTAGCGCGGTGAACAGAGAAAGACAGAGCTGACGGTTAGGCAGTGGACGGTTTGTAAGCAGAAAAGGAAGGAATCAATAAGGTTACCGCGATAACGCGGTAAAACCGTTAGCAGTCAGTGACTCGGACACCGTGATACCACAGGAGAAAAAGTCAAAGCCCGCGGTAGAGCGGTAAACACAAGGGAAGCCTTGGGAAAAGAAATGTTAAAGGCGGTATAAGTAATAAAGTGAAAAATCAAAGGTTGAACTATAGTCTAAATATTTGATTTGTCGATAAAGGTAAATAATCAAATATTTTATTTTTGTCACAGAATGTAAACGGCCATAATCAGAATATCAAGCGGTTGTAACCAGAAATTGAAGGGTCACGACCCTTGGGTGTGGAATATATAAATATTTCTGAAAAGAGAGGAGAGGAGAAAAGGTAAAAAAGCAGTAGTTAGACTATAGGAGTTAGAATTTTCCCAAGAAGGGACTGGAATGTAAGTAATGATAGACTTTCTTGAAGCAGAATCAATGGAGAAAATATGTTAAACTGGTGAATTTCTTTTGGTGTTCAATTGTTGTGATAAATAAAATTCATATTCTTTATTTTTGGTTGTCTCCAACTTGGGATCTTTTAATCATTTAAATCAGAATATCAAGTATATCTCTGGTTTATCAAAATGCACTCTCATTTTGTGTGATTTAATTAACAAGTGTCTGCAAGTTAGAATTAAATTCTCTTTATAAATCACAGTGGTTTTGAGATTTTTTTTGGATAGTTAAAGAAGAACCTGATAGAGAAACATTCCAACACTGTTTATGCAAGTCATAGACTTCGTGAATTTTTATGCCAGCCATAGAATTTTCAAAGTGCCTAACAACTAGAGTTAAGCCAATAGGAGGAAACACATATCATTTTGACTCCATTGCCCATGTGGATAGAAGGCACTAATCTACCACAACCCAGAGATACAAATCCATATCAAATAATTTATTCAAAAAACCTTTCATTTGTGCAGTAGGAGTAGGAGTAGTTGTAGTAATTTTATCTGTCCACTTCCCTTTGCCATTGTGGATAGATTGTTTCACCAGTAAATACATTTTAAATCTGCAACATACACATAGGTGCACCCGCCTGGGTTTTGCAGAGCCTAAAGAGAAGAAGGTACAATTGCATCAATTGGCCTTGTTAGTTGGCCAAAAGCGTTGTGAGAGCTTGGCAACCTCTGGTGATTCAAACCAGTATTTTTGAAACCCAATAAGTCCCATTTGGGACTTTTTTAGGGTTTGAGTGGAAAATTCAACTTTTTAATTCAATTTTTCTATTGATGTCGGCTTTTGAGGTTTGAATAATAGTAAATTAGGTGTAAATGCCTATATAATCAAGATTCTAAGTCATTTTTCAATCCAAGCAAGCATTTTTTAGAGTAATTTCAAGATCCAAGCATTCAATCTAGTCTTCAAGCATTCTTTCACAAGATCATTCAAGTTGCAAAATAAAGTAAAGTTGAAGTCTTGGAGAAGCATTAAATTGTTTTTTTAGGTCTTCAAGATCACTTTCATTTAATATCTAGCATTGTCAAGGGTTGATTATGTTGTCTATGGTGAATCATGATGGATTCTAGGTTGGGGAGATGCAACTAGCCATCAAGCCAAGCCTCATGACTTGTTTCCTAAGTGATTCCATCCTCCATTATCACTCTACTTTCAGCCTAAGGAAGGTACATGGATCATTATGACTTATTAGAGTGATTTGACATCTCTCAAAGTGAGTCATTACATTCAAGATTCATTCATGCATCTCATTCGTACACATTAGAATAGGGTTGCAATGTATTTTTTATTTTCTAATCTTAGACACACTTAAGGTTAGGATTTGTGTTCACATTTACATTCAAGTTTCATTATTTCTATTAAGGTTTAATTACCAAACTAGGACTTTGACCGAGGCAAACCTCCCATAAGCAAATCAAGTCTATATTATGTTTTGTAGGTTCGAATTCGGAAATCAGTTTGGAAGGGAAGAGTAGAGATTGGAGCACATATCTGAACTTGGAAGGGAAGAGCAAAGATTGGATCATAGATCTGAGATTGTGAAGTGTGTTTTCTCTTTCTTCTTATTTTATCATCTTCTCCTTTTATGCATAGTACATCTTCTCCTTATGTATAAGCAGGCTATTATAGTAGTTTACATGTATTATGCATAAAAGGAGAAGATGATGATAAAATAAAATGATAGAAGATAAGGAGAGATAGAGATAAATGGAAATGATGTAAGAGGTATATAATAGAAGATATATGAGAACCATATAATGATTTATTAATTATGTGTATGATTAATATTTATTGGAAGTTAATGGTGACTTAATTATACATGGTACATGCATATATGTTTATGTTTATATTTATTTAATTTATTTGGTAACCCGTTACATTTTTACTCTTCTCTTTGTACATCACTCTGGGGCAATCACTATAAAACATAGTTAAACTCAAACCAAATTGATCCATATTTTCTTGTCAATAATGAAGTTAATAGGGGGCTAGACCATACAAAGCAAATAGAATGAATATCATCAAAAGAGAAATACTAGGGGGGCACTCAGTTTACTTAGAAAAGGCTCAACTACATATTAAGCCCCTTAATAATCTTTGAAGTTGTTGAAATGTATTCATTTCTTAAGCACCTTAATGAAGCAATAAATGGTAGTTTCCTTCGTATTTTATTTAATACTTTACTCCTAATAATTAATGATTTGTTAATAAGGTTTTGACCATTGATAGGTTTTAATGACCTAAAATTTTGACTCAAACAAAATGTGGAGGTACTATGACCTACTATGGGTTAATTTTCATTGTTCAAGAGACCAATAAGTGAAATTTCTAAGGGGCCCATCACTATAACAATAAATGAAAGAGTCAAACAATTTTAAGTGGGAAGAATGATGGGGCCAATTTTTACCAATCTTGGAAACCAAAGTAAAATGTTAAGAGATTCACAACTTGGTTGAAGGTTTATAAAGTGCTAAGTACTGGGTGAAGTGTGGTGCTTTCTCATTGGTCTTGGTGCATCTACTAAACATATAGTGAATAATTTAGTATTCTTTTAATGGATCATGACTCTTTATCAAAAGGGAAACACAATACAATTTATTAATCTTGAACTAAGTTCAAAGGTTTTATCCCATTGAATATGTTTCCTACTTTCCAAGTATACAATAAGCATTTCAAGGGGTTTGATAGAGGAACAATCCAAATACAATTTGAGTGAGTAGATAAGTAGCTTGATGGTGCCTAAAAAATTTAATTGAGAAATGGGCTAGCATTAACAACCCAATTGTTGGAGAATTCTACAAGGGTTATTAAGTATTTGGAACAAATTGATGTGTTTTTATAGAGAAGAATCTAATATGTGGGTTATATTGTTTCTTGAGAAAAAGGAAATTGGAGAGTTAATAAAGATCATATTTGTGTCCATCTCATTTCTTAAAATTAGAATAGGATTTGAGTCAAGGTATCAAAAATACTTCAAACAATTTTTTTTAGAAGAAATTAATGTCCATTTAGGTTGTGTTAGCCACCATGTATACAAACCTAAGGAATATTTTCTTCCTTGTTTTATAGGAAATTTAATCTTGGAGAGTATCATGTTGTGGACAAGGGTATGTACATATCACAATTAGGTATCCAACCATTAAATCTTTAACCTAAAGCAAATTAAGTGTATTATTTGGCCTTTGATTCAAATTGAATACTCAATTGCAATAAATGTAGAAAGGGGTTTTCTTATGGAAGGTTGTTGCAACAAATTTAATAAAAATGTTTTTTGCAATTTAAGGATGTAATGATTGGCGTAGAGGATTGGATTAGATGGAAGATATATGATAAATTTAGTGAAAACTAAGTGAATTATAAATACATAATCCCTTAATGAAGTGGGCCTATATCTTTCTTTGTTGAAATGACCTAAGTGTGTTCTTTGATATTCTATGTTTGTGTCAATTTTTAGTTCAATTTTAATTTCTACTTCCTCTTCATGTCTATAGATTTGGAAAAGGTGCTTGCATGTAGAAAATCATCTCCATGATTTGAATGTCTCAATAATTGGCTAAGAAATTAGGGGATCATTATATCTCTAGGGATGAATTTACTACTTGTTATTTTTTATTAACTAATATTTAAAATAGTTGTAAGAATATTTCAATGCCTTTATAGGCTCTATTCATAATAGCATATGGAATTTGCTTGACTAGCTAGGGATTGTTAAAGTAGATATGGGATTTTGAAATACACCTATATTTTTGAATTTTATGTTGATTAACATTGTGCCCAAAATCTCATACTTGCATATGTGTTTGTATTTGATTTAAAAAAAAAAGGCCCTATCATAAACAGATTAAGCCACCAATCTCCTACTAGTTGATCCTTTCATAATTGAAATATATTATACATTATTTATTAGTTAAATTTGTTGGTGTCATAGCAATGTGTGTATCAATAATACATTTTTTTGTAATTGAGAACCTTTATATATCAACCATCTTTAGATGGTCATGCATTTTGGTAGTTTTAAAAAATTTATGTGTAAATTATTATATTGTGAGTGATATCACATTTAGGGATATAAATCTTATTTACATATTTAGTCACATATTAAATGATATTAATCTACTTTGTAAATAGGTCTTTAGTTCTACAAGATCAATAAGTGAGAGTAGGGGATATTTAGTGACAAATAATTAAGAAAACAAGGCTAAGCTATATAACCTAGTTTGTGTCTCTTTTCTCTTTAATAATCTGGTCAAGATCTTTGGGAATACCCTTCTTAGTCTTGTAAAGGAAAATGTGTAGAAAAGTTATATACTCTTCTCAATTGACCCACAATTTCCTACAGTTTATTTACAAGTATGTTCTTGTCAATCTTTAGGATTGTGGGATTTTATTTGTAGCACCAAAAAAGTAGTAGCTTTATTTTTAATGATTTGAACCCCTATTAGATTATAAGAATTTGACCATTTTTATCAAGTTTGACTTTCTTTGGGTTTTATTAAGATTTATAGAAGGTATGAGTACAATTTAGACTTTACTTCTATAGAGTTTGATAGAATTTGGACTTTATTTATGTGAGGTTAATTTTATAAAATTTGCATAAACAAGAATACATATATATCTATGATTTTAATTATATTTTAAGATGGTCATATTATATCTTTACAAACTTAAAAAGTATCTAATTTACATCACATTTTAAAAAAATCTTAAATTTTAAAAATATGAACCATCTATTTACATATAAATTTAATCAATTTTCATTTAAAATTTATCACTTTGAATTAAAAAAAAAAAAATCACCATTAAAAATTTAATCATGAGACAACTCATATCAAAAAACACTTCTATTTTTTCTCCATAACTATTGATGAGCAATTTTAATTAGTCCCTATAAGACAACTTTAAATAGAAAAGAAAAATGATTAAAAAACACAAATTTTAATTTTAATTAAAGTAAAAAAAATTAAGAAAGAAGCAAAATATATGATGGACTAGAAACTATTGGGGCAACATGGAGTGGGCTTAGACTTATGTTATATGTGGAGGAGTTTTAAGCAAGGGCAATTTCAGATGTACCAAATGAGAGTGGTTTGAAAAAAAAATAAAAATTATAAAACAATTTTATTATAGTTCAATGTTTAAGGTTGACATGTGTTGGAATATATGCTCTAACATAAATAGGTGTAACAGTGAACTGTTAGTTAGCTATCAATAAAATTAGCATAAATACAGGTGATTGTTGAAGTTTTCTATAGTTATAAATATGTCATGTTTTTATGAATAAATTATCAATCAAAGATTGTTTTTGTGTGTTACATTTTTCTATTTTGGTATCAAAGATGTTCAATCTACTACAGCTGCTGTAGGTATACTCTTGTTTGGGTGCATGGAAAAGGCCATGCTTTGCTCTTGAATCTACTCTATGTTAGAGAACTATGAATGATTTGTTTGAGAGAGAGAATACAGGTAGTTGCTAGTGCTTAGCATAAGAAATCTGAGAGTGTAAATCCAACTACTATTGAGTAGCTCATTGCAATTGTAAGAGTTAAGAGAATGTCAGTTGTTGAAGAACCATCAGATGAGAGTGATGATGACTTTATTGAAGATGAGGAAGTTCTATTTTGAAGAGGTCAACAGTTTGAAGACATGAAGGGATGCAGTAGAGAATAGTTAGATGATCTATAGTCTGAGGTGCTTGTGGATCAAAAAAACTATACCTCATTGGGGTTACAAGACATACATGTGAGGATTGGTGTCCAATAGTTAAGAGTGGGATCCAAAATCTGGAAGTTCAACATTATACCTTTACGAAGGTTATGAGACACTTCATGTGCAAATGGTGTCCAATGATGTTGGGAACTTGAATGATAGCTAGGTGAGTATATTTATAGTTTGGGAGTAGCTTGAAGATGTCCTACTGATCCAAGAACTATTTTCAAAATGTATTTACTATTATTTTGTAGTTAGTCAATTTAGTGTTGTAACATTAAGAGGGAGTGTTGGAACATATGCTCCAACATAAACAGGTGTAACAATGAAATGTAGAATGATGTGTCCAGTTTGTTGTCATTAGTTTAGTTTGTTGTCAAACAACTCTAATTAGCTATCAATAAAATTAGCATAAATGATTATTAAAGTCTTTTGTAAGTTATGCGTCTATGAATAAATTATCAATCAGAGATTGTTTTTTATGCTGTTACATTTTTCTATTTACACGAAACTATACATTTGAATATGAATTGATCCTAAAATTTCTGGGCATCCAGTCCGGAAATATAGAAGCTCTCTTCCATGAAACGACTTGCAAAATTGAAGCAAAGATATAGTACCAAGGAGGACTATAAATGAATACTGTAACTTACTGGTTTCTTTATAGGCAGTCGATGGGTGGGATTACTCGAACACCAGAATTCAGAACCCAAACATTTGATCGGGATGCTATACTCTGAATGAGCAAGACCGATGCTGTTATGTCCAATGTTTGAAGATTCTCCATAAACTCAAGCTCTTGTGGCAAGCTCTCCAGGTTGTTACAATTCTCCAGAGCCATACGCCTGAGCATGGGCATTGCCCCTCTATGGATTTGAAGAGATCTTATCTTCAAACCCCTCAGTGTAAACGATTGCAATGCAGGAAATGCACCGTCTCTTCCAAATTCAGAAGGTAATTCCATCAACGCCTCACAATCTACAATTTCAAGAACCCTCAACAGTGGCAATGTTTCTAGACAAGGGAGGCTTCTCAGGCTGTAACAGCTGTTCAAGCAAAAAAACCGTAGCTCCAAGAATTCACAAACCCAATTCGGAAGTTCCTGCAATTTCATGCAGTTCCATAGCTGAAGTTCACCCAACTCTGCCATGGCCGTCATGTCTTCTGGAAGACGCTCCAGCTTTGTCATTCTTAACCAGAGACTCTGCATCTTTCGCATGTTTCCCATTACCCCATCTGAAATCAAAGAATCTTCTTCACTGTCAAGATGCAAGCGTTTTAGGTTTGTCAATGTCTTCAGGTCGCTCAGAATTGCGAATCTTCTTTGGCCGGCCAAAAACAAGTCTGCCATCCCTTCCAGAAGCCCAGATTTGGAATGCCATACCTGTGTACTGTTGATTTTCAAAACCTGCAATTCTTTCAATTCCATAATAGTGCACGGAAAGGAGGTTAAGGACGTGCAACCACTCACATCCAAAAGCTTCAAAGAATGGAGTTTGCATATTTCTGGGGGCAATGATTTCAGCTCAGTGCAGCAAGAAAGAAGAAGAGATCGCAACTTCTTCAGATTTTTTATACAAGTCTTGGGCAAGATGATTATTTTTGTTCTCGATAAGTTCAAGTGGATTAGGTTTTTCAAGTCACCCAGTGAATTTGGTAAGGACACAACCCCTGTATCGCTTAGGTCTAAAACCCTAAGCGAAATCAAACCCTGTAAAAAGCAGCTGGGAATTTTAGCAAGCCTAACATTACCTGCTAGTAGCAGTGAGCGGACAGATGCAGATCCAGATCTTGACGGAAGAGATATTATATCGTTGCCAATAAGAGATATGCTGCGGCACAGGGGACTTTCAGGCCATGAAAAGAACTCCAGATTCTGACGCGGCCTAAAGAAGCATCTTTCATTCTGGTCCAAAATTTGGACGGCCATATCCTGTATACGATTGGGCAAAGTGCAGCGCACAGGCCTTGCTGCCCAGTCATACACAGACACTTCAATCAAACTATACCGCAATAGCAATTTCATCACCTGGTATCCAAAACTAACCAGATCAATAAGGTCGTGCTTGATTGAAAGTAAACCTTCGGCAATCCACAATTCCAGCAGGTTTTCAACATCTATTTCTTCAGCTTGAGGAAAGGCGGCACAGGAAAGGAAGCAAAGCTTAACGAACATAGGCAGAGCATTATACCGGTCATACAGGGGTTCAGGGGGCGAGCTGAAGAGGGCTGATTTTAGCTGCCAATAGAATGGATTGTTGAACTTTGCAAGAATATGTGCTACTCCTTCGATCAGATACGACTTCGCCGCAATAGTTCGAAATATGGCTCGCGAAATGTCTTCCATGTCATTTCTGTACAGAAGCAAATCCCCTCGGTGGTGACTGTTTTTGAAGACATGGAATTGGAACACCTCCCATCGCTCTTGCTCAGACAATGCCTCAATTTCCAGAACGCGCTCAACATTAGTGGTGATTAATATTTGCTCTTCACAACATTGTATGGTCATTTCTTGTGCATTACCCACATTGTGTGTAAGAGCCAGAGGATTGCCCTCATCCTCGCTACAGTTGACAATCACTGAAATGGGTGGATTGCAAGAACCCATCGTTAGAGCAAAGTCAGGGGAATAAATATCAATTTCCCCGCCCATTAGCTGACTATTAAACCCAGTGCTTATGGTTACAGTAGAAGCAGTATCTTGCAGTCTCCTTAGAACATTAGGCATTGGATGGGCCACTGCCATTTGGGTTCTTAATGGAGGGAAGCCATTTCTTGCATCTGGGAACCCAATCTGGCTCTGAGCAAGCATATGGAGAAAGATAGTCATGATAAAAGTTGGAGCTTCATAATGCATCTCTTTGATGTTCTTCATAGCCTGTTTGATTCTCCTCACGTTATTCCGTCTGGGCATGCAACAAGTGGAGGCTTGATCGTCGCCATTGCATTCTGCAATGGTGGTCTCTGCATCTTCGATCACATCATTCCATCTTTCTAACCATAATTTGGCGGGCTCTAGCAAGCTCTCTGAGATTCGCCCGGTTGAGCTGTTGAGGCGATCTAATAATTGGCTTACAAGACTCTTCAGAAGAGACACTCTAGAGGACAGAGATCTCAGATCATCCTGGTAGGCATCAATACTATTTGATGCATTCGAGATACTTTTCAACAGTAAACGTATTGCTGGCTCCAAAACCAGTGGTAGAATGGCCGTTGCAATCTCCATTGGCTAGATAAAATTTACCCTTTCAACCACAGGGTTAATGCAATTGCAGGTACGAGGGCTGGCTGTAACACCAATAAATTCAGCGGAATTGACTATTGACATACCTGGTTTGTTTTTCGTCCGCAGTGACAATAGAATCTGGATCAGATGAAAGCTGTACAATATAAACGCCATCCAAGTCCAATTTACAGAACAACATGATTCATATTCATATGTTTGTTACAGGGCGAGGGTTTAACATGGTGATCAGTGAGTTTTACGCATAAAGTTCGAGGCAGCTCTCCGGTTTCCAGGAAAAATGTTCAGTCCAGGAGCTCCTGTAGCTCGGGAAAAAGAAAGGCGTTGATTCTTCCCAAAACTTTTCCAGAAGCTCCTCAATTGATTCTCATTGCACATAAAAATATTTTTAGTGGGCTTGAAACATTTCAATGTCTTACGGGTCCTACATAATTATTCTTATTAAATGGGTGTTTGCCCTTACAAATTTGACTGGTATTTTTATATCTCTAGAAATATTTTTTCAATGTGATTGTTTTTAATTGAAGAAATGTAAATTACAAATAGGAGATTGGAAAGAAGAAACAGTAACCTAGGTGATATTTTTTTTTAATTGGAAAAAGCAATTAAAAACTACAAACAACAGTAACAATGCTGAAGCAGAACCTCAAGAACACAGTCTCAATATTGAAGAAGGAACAACAGCAGGGCTGTTCGAAGCAGCAGCACAAAAACATAGACCCAGAAGTGAAAACAAAACAGCAACAAGGAGTTGCCAACGAACAAAAGAAGAAATGAACAGCTAACAATGAACCATGAATTATCAGCAAATTAAAACTAAAGGAATATGCACAATCTGGAAGAATTCCTCTCATCTGAAGTGCTGAAAGTGTCTCTTGAAAGCACTGGGGAAGCCAATAGCCCGCTGTCCATCTTATAGCAGCCTGAAATTGAGGACCCCTTCTTTGAATTTCTCCGAGCCACAATAGCAAAGCTGACTAAAACCACTGTAAACAAGTGAAAATGAAAACTCAGAAATTCGAGCCCCCATTAGCATCAGTAATACTGTGCTAAAACCACTGTAGGTGATACTTGATGCTTCTCTCAATGAACTAGGTTAGTTTTATTCACTAGTTGGTTAGAATGTTTTAATATTTTTTCTAGAGGTTAATTCAAATACGCATGTTAATTTATATAAATATATTTTTTTAATTATATATTGATTATTGTTTAACATAAAGGACGGGTAATTTTTTTTTAAACAAGAAGAAGTACAAAGCAAGAGCATTACATAGCCCTATCAAGCTCCACCAAGTGATCCAACTGTTATAAGTTGATTATTGTTATAAATGTAATAAATATGATAATTAAATTAATTAAATGTGATATTTAGTTTGATAATTAATGATAGAAAATGATGTATTAAAGGCAAGTAAGTGATTCATCTTTCTTTCAAATTTTTAGAGCTTTCTAATAAGTTTCAATGACAAAGATCTTAGACTCTAAAATTGACGATTTGTTGCTCTAGTTCACTTTCATGCCTATAAACTTGACCTCTATAAGTGCATAATTGATCCTCTACATGGGCTTTATTTGATGAGTGTGAAGTTAATTTGACAAATTATGGTCTAATTTTACTCACTCATCTTAATCTTGATATCTATGTTGATATAAAAATAGGCAGTATTTACAAACACCATTGGGGAATTAGTTGGATCACATAACACATCTTCTAACTCAAATCCTTGGATGGACCAACTTTATAGCTCTCGAGGAAAGAATTGAAGATAATAGGTAATTATCCAATGGACCTCAGATGAAGCAATCTATAATTATGAGCTAAAATTATTTTATCCACATTCACAAATCAAAATCTAGATGTGCTTAACATTAAGTACTTGGTTGATTATAAATGAATAAATAAATGTCCTTAAATACAACAACCAAGCACACAAACATATTCTAGAGGCTAATTCAAACAAATGTTTCGAATTAACATTTATTTTATTGACTACTTGAGTAGAGGCTTTTATCACACCCTAACATATTTTTCTAGAGGCTAATTCAAATAAATGTTTCCAATTAAGCATGCTAATCTAAATAAAAATATTTTCTTAATCATAAATTTATCTAGACAAAATTATTTGGGTTGATTATCATTTTAAAGATAATAAATATGAGAATTGAAATAATAGAATGTGATATTTATTTTGATAGGAAATGATGTGCTAGAGGTGAACCGCTAATTCATCTTGCTTCCAGATTTTTAGGCTTTCTATGATGAAGATATTAAAATTTTTAAAATTAACTATTGGTTGCTCTTGTTCACATCCATGCCTAAAAACTTGACCTCTATGAATGTAAAACTAATTTTTTACATAGATTTGATTTGAAGAGTGGAGCTAATTTGACAAATTGTGATCTTATTTAATTCACTCGCCTTGAGAGATTAGTCACTAATTCATCTTACTTCTATAATTTGAATAATTTCAATGAAAAAGATCTTAGACCCTATAAATTAATTGTCTATTGTTCTAGTTCACTTTCATGTCTACAAACTTGACATGTTTGAGTGTAAAGATTGTCTTCTACATAGACTTGATTTGATGAGCATGAAGCTAATTTGACAAATTATGAGCTAATTTGACAAATTATGATCTAATTTAATTCACTCACCTTGATCTTAGTATCTAAGTTGATGTAAATATAGACCATGTTTATAAACACCTTTAAAAAAATTGGTTGGATCACATAATTCATCTTCTCCTAATTCAAATCCTTAGTTGAACCAAATTTATAACTTTGAGTGAAAGAATAAGAATAAATAGTTAATCATCCAATGGACCTAGGATGAAGTGATCTAATTATGCACTAAAATTATTTTATCCACATTCATAAATCAAAATATGTATAGAAGCAAATTGCCTCGGTGGTG
Source organism: Sequoiadendron giganteum (assembly GCA_007115665.2). Taxonomy (NCBI): domain Eukaryota; kingdom Viridiplantae; phylum Streptophyta; class Pinopsida; order Cupressales; family Cupressaceae; genus Sequoiadendron; species Sequoiadendron giganteum. The sequence continues at coordinate 1,858,548 of VCHN02000014.1, read as the reverse complement.
ACTGTTTCTGAAGACATGGAATTCGAATACCTCCCATCGCTCTTGCTCAGACAATGCCTCAATTTCCAGAACGCGCTCAACATTGGTGGTGATAAATATTTGCTCTTCACAACATTGTATGGTCATTTCTTGTGCATTACCCACATTGTGTGTAAGAGCCAGAGGATTTCCCTCATCCTCCTACAGTTGACAATCACTGAAATAGGTGGATTGCAAGAACCCATCGTCAGAGCAAAATCAGGGGAATAAATATCAATTTCCCCGCCCATTAGCTGACTATTAAACCCAGTGCTTATGGTTACAGTAGAAGCAGCATCTTACAGTCTCCTTAGAACATTAGGCATTGGATGGGCCACTGCCATTTGGGTCCTTAATGGCGGGAAGCCATTTCTTGCATCTTGGAACCCAATCTGGCTCTGAGCGAGCATATGGAGAAAGATAGCCATGATAAATGTTGGAGCTTCATAATGCATCTCTTTGATGTTCTTCATTGCATGTTTGATTCTCCTCATATTATTCCGTCTGAGCATGCAAAAAGTGGAGGTCTGATCGTCGCCATTGCATTCTGCAATGGTGGTCTCTGCATCTTCGATCACATCATTCCATCTTTCTAACCATAATTTGGCGGGTTCTAGCAGGCTCTTTGAGATTCGTTCGGTTGAGCTGTTGAGGCGATCTAATAATTGGCTTACAAGACTCTTCAGAAGAGACACTCTAGAGGACAGAGATCTCGGATCATCCTGGTAGGCATCAATACTATTTGATGCATTCTAGATACTTTTCAACAGTATACTTATTGTTGGCTCCAAAACCAGTGGTAGAATGTGTTAGGAAAAATATAAGTGTAGAAAATTGTAGAGAAGAACAAAGTCGCATAACACTCAGATTTTTGAAAAAATCCGGTAAAAATATATCAGTAAAAATCCCAAGCAAAATATTTTTCATATTGATTCTCATGAATTACAGAGTTACAACAATCTCAAATGAGTTCTAGCCCCTTCTTCAAAAGGAGGGAAAGAATACCTCTCAAATCTATTCTAGCCTTTAGCCTTCTTATTACAAATGAGGGAAAGCTCCTCTATTTATATACAAATTTGAGAAACTTAATGCTATAATTAAGTTCTCAAATTTGCCACTTCTAACCCTTCCAATGCCACCATTATAGTCATATTATTGACTAAGCCTATGTGTGGCTCTCAATCATCTACAAGGCTGACACATATAGAGTCCAACTTGATTCTACTATGAATCACTTAATAATTTACTAAGTCAACACAATATGACTCACATAATAATTTACTAAGTCAACACAATATGATTCAATCAACTACATGTATGACACATACAGGAGAAGAGTCATAATTGAAGACAGCTTGTATGACACATACAGAAGCAGAGTCCTAATTGACTTCACATTCCAACATTCTCCCACTTGAAGTCAAATTTCAAACTCATGAATAATTCCTCTATTGAAAGACCATTGCCAATGTTGCCTATCATCACATAATCTGTAGACCAAGAGAAGTTATGCACCAAATGAATTTCTCTCTACCGATAGGTTTCATCATAATATCTGCAGGGTTTACATCAGTGTGAATCTTGGCCAAAAAGATATGTCCTCCTTCCACCACTTCACGAACAAAGTGATATTGAATATCAATATGATTTGTTTTGGAATGGTATGTTGAGTTATGTGCTAAGTGTAAAGCACTTTGACTATCACAATGCAGTACCATGTTATATTGCTTCACTTGCAATTCAACCAAAAGTCTATGAAGCCATATTGCCTCTTTGCTAGCTTGTGTTGTCTCCATATATTCTGCCTCAGTAGTAGACAATGCCACCACTGTCTGCAACTTTGATGCCCAACTAACAACACCTCCAACTAAAGAGAAAACATAACTTGTTGTAGACTTTCTATTATCTTTGTTTCCACCAAAATCTGCATCCACATACCCATTAACTTGAAGACTACTCCCACTATAACAGATAGCAGCATCTGAAGCGTCTCTCAAATATCTAAGAATCCACTTCACAATTGTCCAATGATCAATACCAAGATTCGCCATGTACCTACTGACAACTCCCACTGCTTGTGCAATGTCTAGTCTGGTGCACACCATGGTGAACATAAGGCTTCCAACTGTTGATGAGTATGATACATGAGACATTTGTGTCTTTTTTGCTTCTGTGCTAGGGCACTGTTCCAAAGATAATTTAATATGAATAGGAAATGGAGTACAAACTGGTTATGCATTTTGCACATTGAAGTGTTGAAGAAACTTCTCCACATAAGTTTTATGTGACAACCATAATTTTCTATTATTTTTGTCTCTATGTATCCTCATTCCAAGAATCTGATTTTCACTGCGTAAGTCCTTCATCTCAAACTCCCTAGCAAGCTGAGTTTTCAAATCGATGATTTTATACATGTTGGGTCCTACTACCAACATATCATCAACATACAGTAGTAGAATAATAAAACTATCATCATCATACCTTTAAACATAGGCACGATGATCAACCTCACATCTACTAAAACCTAAACTCATCATGAAGGAATCAAACCGCTTGTACCAACACCTTGGCACCTGTTTCAAACCATACATCGATTTTCATAGCCTACAAACAAGATTTTCCTTGCCTCTTTCCTCAAAACCTTTTGGCTGTTGCATATAAATCTCCTTAGAGAGATCACCATGCAGGAAGGTTGTTTTAACATCTAATTGTTCTAACTCCAAATCAAGACTAGCAACAAGAGCTAAAACAACTCTAATAGTACTTAATTGTACAATAGGTGAAATTTTTTCATCAAAATCAATAGCAGACTTCTGTGCATACCCCTTTGCTGCCAACTGAGCTTTGTATCTCTCCAAATTGTCATTTATATCCCTCTTCAATTTGAAGACCCACTTTTTCCCAATAGTTTTTCTCCCCTTAGGCAATGACACAAGATCCCATGTCTTGTTCTTATGTAGAGCTTCCGTCTCCTCTTCTATAGAAACTCTCCATTTGCTTGCACATTCAGCTTCACAAGCCTCCTGATATGAACTAGGTTCACCAACATCAGTTAGTAATGCATAAGCAGAATTACAAGTAAGAGAGCACTTTATAGGTGGTTTGATTACTCTACTGGATCTCCTTAAAATAGGTGATGATTCGCCCTATGGTTCAACTGGTTGTTGTTCTTCTGGTTGCTCTTCATCAAGCACATCTAGATAATCATCACATTTTTTCACCTCTACTGGAATAACTTCCATACCTTGTTGTTCTTCACCTCTTTGCATTGTTGTTTCTTTAAAATAAACATCTCGACTAACAATATTCTTGTGGGCAGCAATATCCCACAATCTGTACCCCTTTGTACCTTCTACATAGCCAAGAAAATAATATTTTGTGGACTTCTTGTCTAGCTTATTTCTATTATCTTTAGGAATATGTACATAAGCATCAGAACCAAAAACACGAAGAAATAAATAATCAACCGATTTACCTTTCCATATTTCTTCAGGAATTTTATTATCAAAAGCAATATTGGGAGATCTATTGATCAAGAAACAAGTCGTATTTATAGCCTCACCCCAAAAAAATTGCTCCAAACCAGCAGTGCTATATATGCATCTGGCTCGCTCCATAATTATACGATTCATACATTCAACAACACCATTTTGTTGTGGTGTCCTCACAACCGTCAATTGCCTTGCAATGTCATCCTCATTACAAAATTGGTTAAATTATGCTGAACAAAACTCACCTCCATTATCGGTTCTCAGAAATTTTATTGTCTTACCTTTCTAATTCTCTACTAGAGCCCTAAACCTCTTGAAACAAGAAAACACTTCAAATTTATTCTTGAGAAACTAAATCCATACCTTATAGGAATAATCATCTATAAATGAAACAAAATATGATGAACCTCCAATAGATGTTATAGGAGCTTCCTAAGTATCTGAATGAATTAAATCTAATACATCTTTGCTTCTGGTAGTACTTCTAGAAAAACCTAGTCTATTTTGTTTCCCAAACAAACAATGTTCACAAAACCCATATCTTTAGATTTTGCACTTGGGAGAAGATTTCTATCTAGTAGTACCTTGAGACCTTGTTCACTCATGTGGCCTATCTTTTGATGCCAAGTTGATAATGAGTTCATCTCTTCATTAGATACCACAACAACCTCTCCAATGTCAGTTTGTCCAACCAACCTATAGAGATTGCCAAATTTTTCTCCCTTTAGCACAACCAAAACTCCCTTTGTTACCTTGAGACAACTATTTTCACCACTGAATTGATAACCCTATTCATCAAACACTCCAAGTGAAAGTATTTTTTTCTTCAAACCAGGTACATGCCTAACATGTTGAATAGTTCTAACTACTCCATCAAACATCTTGATTCTTACCTCTCCTTCACCAACAACTTCACATGGGTTGTCATTTCCCATGTAAACCATACCACCAACACAAGACCGATAACTAGAAAACCAGTCTCTATGTGGTGTCATATGAAAGGAAGCACCAGAGTCTAGAATCCAAACATGAAGTAAAGAGATTCTCAGATTAGCAGTTAATACCTCTCCATCTTCCAGTGGTTTTTGAACTTCAACAATGTTTACCTCATATGCTAGTTTACTAGGATTCTCCTTGGTTGCTTTTGGCAACCTGCAATCCTTCTTGACATGCCCGTTTTTGCCACAGTTCCAACACTTTACCTTTTTTTTCCCCTTGGATTTGGATCTAATTTGTCCACACTCAATATTTGTTATTTCCTGAGTTCTACCTCTTGCAAAAAGGGCTTCATTTGAAGAGGGTCCTTGAGATGTCTTTTGCCTTGAATCTTCAGAGATTAAAGTAGTCACCACATCTTCAAAGACCAGCTTCTCACTTGGTGCAGAATTACTGAGAGCCATAAGCAACTGATCCCAACTATTTGGCAAGGAGCATAGTAATATTGTTGCCTTATCTTCTTCATCAATTTTCACACCCACTGAAGCCAACTTGCTTGTCAGTGTGTTGAAATCATTGAGATGATTTGTGACAAATGAATTGTCATGCATCCTCAAATTATACAATTGTCTTTGTAGCAGAATTTTGTTTGCTAATGAATTTAGCTCATACAACTTTGCAAGCTTATTCCATAAGTCATGAGCATATTTCTCTTTTGCAACATTGAATAGAACTGAATTTGCTAGAGATAACTAGATTGTTGCTCTAGCCATGCTATCCATAGTATTCCAATCTGGCGTGCTCATATTTGTAGGTTTTGATGCTACTCCTCTAAGAGCTCTGTCACATTCATCCTTCACCAACAAAGCTTGAATCTTAAGCTTCCATAGAGCAAAATTAGAACCATCGAACTTATGCACCTCAAATCTAGTAATAGTAGTTCTTGTCATTGCTCACCTTTCAGATTAAACAACTTCTACACAAATAAACTATGCTCTGATACCAATTGTTAGGAAAAATACTAGTGTAGAAAATTGCAAAGAAGAACAAAGCTACATAACACTCAGATTTATGTGGAAAAACCTGGTAAAAATATATCAGTAAAAAACCATGAGCAAAATATCTTTCATATTGATTCTTAGGAATTATAGAGTTACAACAACCTCAAATGAGTTCTAGTCCCTTTTTCAAAAGGAGGGAAATAATACCTCTCAAATCTATTCTAGCCTTTAGCCTTCTTATTAAAAATGAGGGAAATCTCCTCTATTTATATACAAATTTGAGAAACTTAATGCTATAATTAAGTTCTCAAATTTTCCACCTCTAACCCTTCCAATGCCACCACTATAGTCATATTATTGACTAAGTCTATATGTGGCTCTCAATCATCTACAAGGTTGACACATATAGAGTCCAACTTGATTCTACTATGAATCACTTAATAATTTACTAAGTCAACACAATATGACTCACTCAACTACATGTATGACACATACAGGAGCAAATTCCTAATTGAAGACAGCTTGTATGACACATACAGAAGCAGAGTCCTAATTGACTTCACATTCCAACAGAATGGTCGTTGCAATCTCCATTGACTAGATACAATTTACCCTTTCAACCACAGGGTTAACACAATTGCAGGTACGAGGACTGACTGTAACACCAATAAATTCAGCAAAATTGACTATTGACTTACCTGGTTTGTTTTTCGTCCACAGTGACAATAGAATCTGGAGCAGATGAAAGTTGTACAATATAAAGGCCATCCAAGTCCAATTCACATAACCACATGATTCATCTACATATGTTTGAAATAGAGCGAGGGTTTAACATGTTGATAAGTGAGTGTTAAGCATAAAGTTCGAGGCAGCCCTCTAGTTTGCAAGAAAGATGTTCAGTCTGAAGCTCCTGTTTAAAAATAGGTCTGGAAAAAGAAAGGCTTTTTATTCTTTCCAAACCTTTTCCAGAAGCTCATCAATTGATTCTTATTGCACATAACAATAGTTTTAGTGGGCTTGAAACATTTCATGTCTTGCGGGTTCTACCTAATTATTCTCATAAATGGGTGTTTTCCCTTACAAATTTGACTGATATTTTTATTTCTCTACAAACAATTTCTCAAGGTGATTGTTTTTTTTTATTGAAGGAATGGGAGATTGTAGTTAAAAACTGCAAAAGAAACAGTAACCTAGGTGATACTTGATGCCCCTCTCAATGAACTACGTTAGTTTTATTTACTATTCTAGAGGCTAATTCAAATTCAATTAAGCATATTAATATAAATAAATATATTTTCTTAATTATAAAAATATTTAGGTTGATTATTGTTATAAATCTAATAAATATAAGAATTGAAATAATTAAATATGATACTTTGTTTGATAATTAATGATAAAAAATGATGTGTTAGGCAAGTGAGTGATTTATCTTGTTGAACCAAGTTTTTAGGGTTTTCTATGACAAAATCTTAAGACTCTAAAGATTAATTGTTTGTTGCTCTAGTTCACTCCCATGCCTACAAACTTGGCCTCTATAAATGCAGGAATGATCCTCTACATGGGCTTGATTTGATGAATGTGAAGCTAATTTGATAAATTATGGTCTAATTTAATTCACTCACCTTGATTTTGATATCTAAGTTGATGTAAAGATAGGCGTTGTTTATAAACACCTTTGTGGAATCAGTTGGATCACATAATACATCTTCTAATTCAAATCCTTGGATGAACCAAATTTATAGCTCTGGATGAAAGGATTAAAGATAATAGGTAATTATCTAATGGATTTAAGATGAAGCAATCTATAATTATGCCCTAAAATTATTTTCTCCACATTCACAATTCAAAATCTAGATGTGTTTAACAAGTACTTGGTTGATTCTAAATGAACAAGTGATTGTCCTTAAATACAACAACCAAGCACACAAACCTATATTTCTAGAGGCTAATTCAAACAAGTGTTTCCAACTAACAACATTAGTTTTATTGACTATTTGAGTAGAGGATTTTATCACACCGTAACATATTTTTCTAGAGGCTAATTCAAATAAATGTTTCCAATTAAGCATGCTAATCTAAATAAAAATATTTTCTTAATCATAAATTTATCTAGACAAATTTATTTAGATTGATTATCATTTTAAAGATAATAAATATGAGAATTGAAATAATTAAATGTGATATTTATTTTGACATTTAATTATATGAAATGATGTGCTAGAGGTGAACCACTAATTCATCTTGCTTCTAGATTTTTAGGCTTTCTATGATGAAGATCTTAAGATTCTAAAAATTAACTATGCATTGCTCTTGTTCACTTTCATTCCTACAAACTTGACCTCTATGAATGTAAAACTAATCTTCTACATGGACTTGATTTTATGAGTGTAGAGCTAATTTGACAAATTGATCTTATTTAATTCACTCGCCTTGAGAGATGAGTCACTAATTCATCTTGCTTCTATAATTTGATGGATTTCCATGACAAAGATCTTAGACTCTAAAAATTAACTTTCTATTGCTCTAGTTCACTTCCATGTCTATAAACTTGACTTTTGTGAGTGTAGATATTACCTTCTACATAGACTTGATTTGATGAGCATGGAACTAATTTGATAAATTATGGTCTAATTTACTTCACTCACCTTGATCTTGATATCTAAGTTGATGTAAACATAGGTAGTATTTATAAACACCTTTGGGAATTAGTTGGATCACATAGTTCATCTTCTCCTAATTCAAATCCTTGGTTGGACCAAATTTATAGCTTTGAGTGAAAGGATCAAGGATAGTAGTTAATCATCCAATGGACCTAGGATGAAGTGATCTCTAATTATAAACTAAAATCCTTTTATCCACATTTATAAATCAAAATCTAAATGTTCTCAATAAGTCATTGGCTAATTCTAATGTATAAGTCAATAATGTTAGATATAACAACCAAGCACACAAATAAACACAATTGCTTGCTAATTCAATTCACAATGCTTTGTGAGTTGGTGTCCAATAAAATTTTAAATATCAAAATTTAAAGGTGCATGGTTCATATCAACAACTGTCAAGTGACCCAAGTTAAGTTTGCACATGTACAAATGATATATGGTGATGAATAATAAAATTAGTGACTAAGAATAAAAATTTGGTTATTGATGATGGAAGGGATTGGAATATGAGATGCCATGATCCAATTGCATACATAATTATTTCAATTGCTACATGATTATTGCATTAATGACATTTTAACCAGAGTGGATGTAAAACAAAGGGTAAAAGGGCGTAGGAATGCAATTTTTACTATTGTATTTCCCCACTTCTTTTTTGTGCATGTGAACAACCAGGTAGATGCAAGTCAAACTAAATCAAATATTCAATAAGTCAATTAAAAAAATTGGACACTTGAAAAGATACTCATTTGTATTAAGTACTGAATCACTCAGATTCAATTCCTTTTTCAATGAATTCTTTATTGAAACTTAAAAATAGAGAAAAATATGTAATAAGTAGCATCTATCATGCATTTATAAATGAGAACAAATTATCTTTCATTAAAAACCATCTATCCTTGAAAGTAGTACAAAAACAAAGAGACAAGGGTGAGAGGGTTCGCCTATTGATACAAAGAATTTACTATGCATATAAGAATGTGTGTAACACTCTTGATGTTTACACTATAAACTTACTATTTAATCAATAGGAGCATAGGTGTCCAACTAAATCCAATGGATGAATGGTTTGGTTAATGATAGGTCATCTTAATTAGTCAAACATACTGTTGATATTCATTGTGATGGTGCTATGTTAGATTTCTCTAATAATAACTTTAAAAATCTATGGAACTTAAATTGGGGTTTAGTATAAGAGATGTAGACGTGGTTTAACCTTAATTTTATCATTACTTGTGCAAGAATGTTATTTCCTAATAGATTATTTAAATATAAATAAATATTTAGCCACAAATACTTGCATTGTATACTAGTATTAATGAATTAATATCTTGATGTGACAAATAATGTAGATACTTGTTCATATAGAACTATGGAAAGAGGATCAAATAAAGTTATTATATGTGATGATATACATGCATTTTAAGACTCGTGTATATACCCCAATCTCCCTTTTTGAATGTTATTTCATATTACAATATTATTAATAATGGTATAATAAACTATAAATGTGCATAAGTATAATATTTTTAATTATTAATCATGTGGATTATTGAAATTATGAATGCATGCCTCTGATTATAACATTTTAAATTGGTGATTAGTAAATATTTTAATATTTAATAATGTTATTAATGTAAATAAAATATCATGGTCAAAGTGTGATAAAATGATTCAAAAACTATGTATTGATGTGTATTTTATTAAAATAAGATGAAAATATATTGTAGGGTGAGAAAAATAATCAAAGGATTTAATTGTATTTATGAGATTAAATATTGGATAAATGAAATGTTTTCATGGTTGGATAGAGATGATACCTCAAAATGATTCCACTACTAATTGGGATTTGAATGAATGAACATGGAGGAGTTAATAGAAAAAAGGCTTGAGCTATTTAAGGTGAGAGAATAATAGAGGAAGGAAGGATAAGAGTAGTAATAAGGAAAGAGGAAAAAAGATTAAGAGATAAGATAGGAGCAAGAAAGAGTTGGAAATAATAATTCCAAGAGATGGGTAAAGAAAAATATCTAGGTGCATGGAAATGGACCTCGAATCTTGTTAATTTATTTCAAAATTGTTTTGTATGAATTCATTATACTATATATTGAAACTATTATACATCTTCTCCTTCTAGATTTTCCTTGTAAACCCCTCTACTACTTAGCCAATTATTTTCATGTTGTTTTATATATCTCTATATATATTGCCCCATACACTACCCATTACTTAATACATTTAAGTTATATATTATAAAATTAAATTAAATTATTATAAAAAAGTATATATAATTCTTTTTGGGTTTGGCCCACTGGGTAGACTTGTATATAAGATTGACCTAGTAGGGCATATATGATATGTCAAAACCCTATGGAGGATGTGTGCCTTATGTATAAGCTCATCACTTTTCACATGAGATTTTATTATTTTATTATTTAATACATTCCAAATAGCCTTATACCATTCAAATATTCTTTATATAAAATTAGTAATATATATGTATATCTATGTGTGTGTGTATGTGTGTATGTGTGTATGCATGTATGTGTGTACATATGTATGTATGTATGTGTATATGCATGCATATATGTATGTATGTCTGTATGTATGTATGTATGTATGTCCCTTTTTCTGGAAAGATAGTTGTAGAGTGGAATCTATGAAACATTCTACATTCCACCATAAAGGAGATAATCAACCTACAACCAAGGAACTGATATCACCCAAGAACCATGTACTTTCTACCTAAATTTCATAAGGAAGGATCAATTTTTGGAAAGGTATTGCTAACAAAAGATCATCATGAGAAATAGTCCAATTTCACCTCTTCGATGTCAGGGCAGATCCAAACATTTCTTTGCATCCCTCTCCAAGAGCATATCTCAGGCTATAGATCATAACTTACATTATGCATTTAGGAATGCGTGCATATCTAGAAATCATGAAGAATGGATCAAGTTCTAGAGAGATACCACTGTTAGAAGATTGTTGTGCTAGGCTCTCACTAGCTAGTCCTTTAGTTGAATTGAGTGGGTCACCTTCAAAATGTGCAGTGCCAATTCCAAAGTATCAAGAAGGAAGGAGCCAGATAAGCATGTGGATAGGTCTTCAGGGTGGCACGCTAACTCTAAAATAATCTAATTTGGCCTCAAGGCCGACCTAGTGTAGCGTGTTGAAATACAAATTATGGGCTTTAACACCATTTTGGCTCAAGTTTGACCTGTTCCTTGAGGAAAATTCTTAGCTTATAAATATAGGAAGTCAATTATTGTAATATGTGTATGATTATTATGTTATTTTTTGTATTTTGGGACACTTGTGTTCTAATTACTTCTATAGATGAAAAATCATAAGAGTTTGTGATCATTGGATGAAAACCTAGTGATCACTAGGATCAGAGGACAAAACCCCTTTGGTTCTTGAGGGAATTCTCATTTAGGGATTGCATTTGAGCTTCAATAAATCTGTAAGGAAGTTAGTAGTAGTTTTGTTGATCTATATGGTATCATTGTATATCATTCTAGATTAGTATTAGTGAGTTGTGTTTGATATATCATATATGTGGATCAAAATTCTTAAGTTTATCAATATATCAAAGTGATATTTGTGTTCATATATTGTTGTTCATTGAATTCAACCTAGAAATCAATATTTATGTTAAATTTTATAGTAGGGACATTATAGTGGTATTAGAGCATGATTCTGCCAACCTATAGGGTTTTCCTAATGATCGATGTTGAGTGAAAGGGACATTAGGTACTAGAGGAGAGAACTAAATAAAATGGATCAAGAAGGAAATTCAAACCTAGAGAAAGGTAAGATGAAGAAGATGAAATATTTAAGGAAACAATTGTAGAAATTCATGAGATTACAAGAGGGTTAAGGGATATACCCACAACCCTAGCAGAGAAAAGAGATGTATTGAAAGTTTTGGCAGATAAGATGTCGGGTGGAAATTGAAATCACAATGGTCAGAAGGGTGATCTATCTCATCAAACAATGGTGGAAGTAATGATGCAGTGAATAATATTCCATTAGGGACCTCGAGGAACATATTCTTGCCAGAAATCCAACAAGAGAGGAGTGAACCTATGAACACAAGTTCTTGTCTTAATCCAAAAACTATTTGTAGATGGCATGGTGAGTACCAATCTTTAATGAAATAAATCAAATCAGAGATGTCTTCTACAAACTATATAGAATTTGCAAGCAAGAATGAACCAAAAAAGAAACAGTTATACAAAAGCAAGGATCTAAAGCATAAGTTGGGAAAAATTACAACAACTTGTATTGATGAAAGTAATAAGATCTCAGCTAGAGCATGGTTACAAAAGATGGAAACTTATTTCTTTCTTAACCTTATGACAAAGAATGATTTAGTTCAGTTTGCCTCTTTCCATCTCGAAGGGGAAGCCTATGAATGGTGGTTTCATGGTCATACCACTTAAGGATATGATCAAATACATAGATTTGATGAATTCAAAAAGAGGATTCTTGATAGCTTTGAGTTGAAGGATGAAGAAGAATATTTCAGAAATATGGCCATGATCAAACATCACTCACTAGATGACTATATAGTGAAGTTTTAGAAAGTGGTGGTGATGGTGCTTGAACTATCAAAAAAGAAGATTGTGCATCTTTTCATTACAAGGATCACTGAACCTCTTAGGGGGTTTATGAAATGTTTTGCACCAATCTCTTTACAAGAGACTATTAAAAGGGCTCTAACCCTTGAGCCATCAATTTCAAATATTTTTTTCTCTCACCCATCTAAACCCAGTACATGGCACCATAATGGTAATTTTCAGAAAAGACCACTACATGCTCTAGCACTAGCACCCAAATATGAAACTCCTAATGTGGTGAACAAGGTAGATGAAGAGACTAAGAATGAGCTCCATAGTAAGAAAAAAATGTATCCTATAGAGAGCAAAGGACACAAATGTCTAGGTAAGGGGCAAGTTCACTTTATAGAAGTCCTTTATGAGAAAGGATCAAAATTAAATGGGTTTGAAGAGTTTCATGATCTGGAAAACACCCTTTTGGGGTAGGAAGATAAGGAGAATGAAAATGTTGGTATATTAGCATCTATATCTAGCACACATAGATACCACTCTTTTAAGGTCCGGGGAGTCCTTGTTGAATAAAGAGTGACTGTTTTGATTGATGAGGAAGCTACCCATATTTTCATTGATGAAGGATTTGTGAAGAGAAGAAAGCTAAACATTGTGGTCACCGAAAAAGTATTCCTTTTCCTTTCTTAATTAGGGAATAATTAATGATAATTTGGACTTGATATCGCCTTGATCTAGTGTTGTAATGATTTTTACACATTCACATGGGATTTAGGGCCCTTTTAAGCTAAATAGACCTAATTTTGCCTTAATTTAGTGTTGAAAACTATATTTATTTACACTTTCACATTGGATTTTGGGCCCTATTGCATTATGACGTTTATATCATCATTAATAGGCCCCTATGATCCCATATTATGTATCCTAAGGCCTATTTTAACTAAAAACCTGACAAGATCAATATATAAGCCTAATTCCTTGACTCCCCAACACTTTAGGACTAAAAATAGCCCTTATGGGACCCATTCACCACCTTGGGTGAACGAGTCCCATCCAAGTGGGACTCATTCACCCAAGATGGAGAATGAGTCCCATTTGGCCTATTTTTAAGGTTATGAGTAGGAAAAGTAGATATTTAATTCAAATTTCTTACATGTTAGCCTTGGGGATCAAACTAATAGTCATTTGGGTGCATTTCCTATATAAAAAAGCTTTCAAATCATTATTTCATCAGGCATTCATATTAGAAATTCAAGCAATCAATGGTTAAGCATTACAAGTCCTTACAAGAGCATCAAGGTAGCATTCAAGATCATTCCTAAGGTATTCAAGGGCAGATTCTTCATCCATTGTTGCAGCAATTCAAGATCCATCATCATGTCAAGAATATCAAGCATAAATCATGTTATTGATCTAGTGTTGTGATGTAGCATTGAAGATCCAAGACCAAGAATTTTTATATTCCTATTGTCAAAGATCAAGATCTACATACTTCATGACCATTTCATGTTAAGATGTAGATTTACAAGACATCATCTACAAAGCATCATTCAAGGTATCATTGTCCATGATTCATGTTCTTTGTTCCATGCTTCATGCCTTCATTCCATTGTTTCATCATTTGGTTTAATTACCTAAAAGGGGTTTGACCAAGGCAAACCCCTATTCCCTAATAATCAACCCTTTTGCTCTCTTTCTTTGTGTAATTGCAAATATAGGTGCTTTGAAGACTTGGAGATCACTGAAGATTAGGTTACAAGATTGTTGTAGTTGTCTCCCCATTTTCAAGGTCATAATCTTCACTAAAAGGTCATCTACAGCCTTGAAATCATAGTTTTGGATCCGAGAACCTAGAGGAATAGATTGAGTAGACTGAGGAGGGCATATTCAAACTTTAAATTTCTAGAAAATCTAAATTGGACTCATTTTCCACAAGTGGTGAATGAGTCCCACTATAGGTGTTTTTAAGATATTTTTTTAGATTTGGATACCCATTTGTCTGAAACCTACTCCTGTGTAGAAATATAGAACTTGGACTAATTCACATAGAATTGGGAATGAGTCCCAATAGGCCAAAATTTTAGGATTTGTAGAATTTCCAGTCTCTACAAGTTTCCAAGTGCACACATTTTGTTTTTCAACTTTCTATTTTGTTTTACACACTTTTCTAGGTCATTTTGTAGGTCATTGCATCAAACTAGGGTTTAGTGTTGCATCTTGCATTTCATTATCTTTTCCAAGTCTAAAATTGGTGGCTAACCCCTCATTAGTTTACAATCAGCCCTTAGGATGTCCCTATTGCAAGATTTATTTCCCCTTTGCATTGAGATCTCTAGGGTTACCCTTGAATGGAATAATTTTGGAAGTGGGTGTGATAGCATATAATCATCATATCCCCCATTTCCATTGGTTCCATTTTGGTGAACCTACATTTAGAACACCTTTATTCTAATTTTGAATGCATCATCATCCTAGATTTAGCTTGCATTAACATTGCATTGCATTTTGCATTAGTTAATTGGCATTATAGGGTTTTAAAATTTTGCATTACTGAAAGTGCATATAGGCTACATTTTTGCATCTCAAATCATTGCAAACCATCTAAAAACTATATTTTCACTTAGGATACACATCATACAAACTAAAAATCATAAAAATCACTTAAAAATCTTTAAAATTTTTGAAAAAGATCCCTACTAGGACTTGTTCGCCACCTTGGGCAAATTAGTCCCAATGCCCATATGAAATTGCCTTTTACAGCACTAAAAACCTTGTTTCTACACTTCTATTTTCTGCCATTAATTATTTATTTCATTGGGCTCACTTTTTGTTACATGCATTTCACTAAATCTAGCTTAAAATATTCCATTTCATGCATTGCTTAATTCCAAATTTGCATTTTCAACATTTCATTTTCAGGTTATTGAATAGTGTAATCAGTAAATTACCCTATTTGAAAACTAAAAATTGCATTTCATTTTAAGTCTTTACATTGCATTTTGAGTTTGCATAGATTATTGTTCAAAATGTTAGCTTTGGTATTTTCCAAGTTTGCAAAGAAAAATTTAATCAATAAACATTTTATTCATTCATTCAATGCATTCCCTAGTTATGAGAGTCTCTTAATGTGAAAGAGTAGACATGTTCACGCTTTCCTTAAACCTAGACACCCCCTCTTATCTATCATATTTTTGGGAATAATGTGATAGAAGAAGATATAATCATGGACATTCATGACGATCATGTTCTTCTCCCGATACCTCTCCTTTTAGTGATAAAGGTATCTTGGTGAAAGAAGATGCAATCATTGAGAATTATGAAGGTCTTGTTTGCTCTTCTCCTCATTCCCCTTGGGAAGATAGTATAAAAATAGAAGATGAAATCATTGCCACCCTCTTACTTAGTTTACATTCCTCTCCCAACATTTCCCCTACTTGTGAGAATGCTACAATCATGAATGACCATGAAAATGTGGGGAACACATGTGGGTGTTAGGAGATCTAATAATTGAGAGATTTGACAATCTTACTTCTCCCACTTGGGAAGACATTATAGGGTATAAGTGTGCAATTGTAGATAACCATGATAATCACATTGACTCTTCTCCTAATATCCTTCATAGTAATGAAGATGGTAGTTTTGTGTTAGAAGGTATACTTGAAAATCATGACAATCTCATTTCTCCCTTTCTTAATTCTCCTACCATTTAGCGAGATCTATTTGAACGAAAGGATCTAATTATTGGAAAGCATAATTACTCTTCTCTTGATGTCTCCCCTAGTTGTGATGAAGCTACTTTACAAAACCTAACCATGGAATGTGATGAACATCTTGTTTATTACTCCCCTAAAATCTCTCCTAGTAGGGTAGATATTAGAGCACAAGAGAATACAACCTTAGAAAACAAGAATGAAATCATGGAAAATGATGATAATCACATTTTTCATTCTCATATTATCTTTCCTAGTCTTGAAGAAGATACTTTAATTGATGAAAGTTATGAAAATCTTATGTGTCTATCCTCCTCTAGGGAAACATTATGGAAAAAGACAATAACATCATTGATGAAAAAGATAATTCAACCATTGATCATCCCCCTACTTGCGATGAAGTCCTTTTGGAAGAACCAATCCTTGAATGCCAAGAACATCTAGTTTGTAGTTCTCCTAAAAACTCTCCTTCTAGGGAGGATATCATGGGGCAACAAAACGATAACATTGACAATAGTGATATAGTTTCCCTAGATGAATATGATGAAGTTATTGGCCCCACAACTGTTGTTGCACCAAAAAATTGACCTGTTAATGCTCGATACAACTGCCAAAGTTAACGGATCCATGGGAGGCGGTTAGTCCATGTCACGAATCTTGAGGTGAGCGCTGACCATCTGCCAACAAACTCCCCCTCAGCATTACTCAAGGGGATTCAAACCTAACACCTTTGGCTCTGATACCAATTATTGGCCCCACATATGTCGTTCCACCAAAAGATCAACCTATTAATGCCTGATACAACTGCTAGAGTTAACGAATCCATTGGAGGAAGTTAGTCCATGCCACGAATCTTGAGGGGGGTGTTGACCATCTGTCAAAAGAAGTAACATTAGACTCTCCTTCACTAAGGGATGTTAATATTATTCAACCTCAACTCATCCTTTACCCGTAGATGTGTGGAAGCCAATTTTTTTAATTAAATGGTGCACACATAGAGGTACATTAGATAATTTCTCTAGAGATTTTGGTGGATGGTTTTTGATAAATCACCCAACAACAATCTTGACATCCCTCAGTATTTTCTATAAAAATTATATGTTTAGTTTGTCCTAGGGAGGCATTTCAATTACTTTAAAATGCAAGATTTACAAGGTGTGGGTAAAGGGATGCCGCATGATAGACCCAAAGCACACTGAGTCACCCCATTTCTTCTTGCTATACCTATTGCTACCCCGGCTCCAATACCTTACCTCGAGATTGTTTTAGATGTAGGGAGTCGGAGCATTTTTTCCATACATGCATTGAGTGATCATTTGATCACGCAAAGTCATCATGTTCCGCAGTTGTATGACGGTGCATCCCATCATGATGGTGATGCACCTAATACATCCCATCATGATGGTAATGCACCTACTACATTATTTCCAACTAGTACACCCTCCTCTTCGACACATATTTGTGTGCCCCATTATTGCATCACGTGCCACAATATATGTTTGGGTCCTCTTCGACAATCCAGTGAGGCTCCCATAGACACATCTGACTATTAGGTCCATGATATATTAGATGTAGGAGTTGATCTAGAGCATGGAGTGGACCATTTCTAAAAGAGACATCAAGTTTGGAGAAGAGACGATGTGGGAGCACCGGTAAGACTTAAAGTAATTTCATAGTTTGTTTTATCTAAATTATTTCATATTTTATAAGATATATTTGTACTAATATATGTTTATGTCCCAGAATCTTTAACAGTTGCTGACAAAGGACCAGATTTCCCAAGTGCAGGAGGCTACACAATGAGCCATTTCATTTGGCCTAGGGACTCAATATACGGTATCATTTAAATTATTGTTTAGATGTTAATTTTTGAAATCTATTATGTTTAAATACATGTACATAGATTGATAGTCTAATATAATCTTATCTTTTTATGCAACAACCTGGTACTTTTATAGCCATGTTGACTAAGCCTGGCCCATTGGAAGAAGTTGCACAATAGGTATATGTTTTTTTTATATTCTCAAAATTATGATTATATGTGCATCTGCATTTGAATTGTGTTACATTCTTGTCATTTTTTATATAGGAAACCATCTTAGTTGCTTCATCCATTATGAGCCCATCTAGTGTAGAAGCATCACAATAGGTATGTGTTTATTTTATATTGCATATATTTACATTTGGATAGGAGTAGATATATGTTTAGTAAATATGATTATTTTTCAATAGTTATATGTTAATTCGTATCATTTTTAGTTTACCTGTTACAGTCCTCTACCTGATTCAGCAATGTGACAAGTGTGGGACCATTTCTTTATATGAGGACTCTTGATCATCCTAATTAGGGACAATCATATGCAAAATGCCTTGCAGAAAAGAGATAAAGACTTGAGGTAAACAAGAATTGCATTTTCGATATAATTTAGTTCAATATAGTGATTTTGATGTTAAATTGATATTTTATAAATTATAGTATATAAGTTTCTATTTACTAGTCTATCTTGTCAACCATTCACATAATTAATTTAATTTGTGGTTTGAATTGTTATTGTGTAGGAAACTTCAGAGCCAATAAGTTCTTCGAGGAGGCTCGATTTTCATGATCCAACACAGGATTAGGATTTGATATTGATTGTTATGTATTTGGGGTTTGATAGATCTTGAGATGGCATACATGCCACAATTTGTAAAACTTGTTCTGAGTAGGCATATATGCCAAATTTGTATATGCACAAACACAACTATTCTACATTTTGATATATAAGAATTGAAATTTGATCTAATTTTGTTTCTTGTGTGCATGTCTTTATACTTTGAATCTTCAAAATGGAAAGTATAATTATTTTAGAATGGTTTAAAGTTATGATCAATAACATGTTATATATTAATGAAATTAAATTTTAATAGAACTTATGAATACAATTGGTAATCCATATATGTTAGAGCTCATTCATATTAAGGTTCACATGTATTACATTCCATGAGACCAAATTTCTTTGAGGAGTTTTTTCAAACAATTCACTGCCTTTTCTATTGTACCACATTTTTCATACATATCTACCAAAGAATTTTTATCAAACACTCATTTTGAGAATACACATGATTTTAAGCTCTCTTGAATAAATTTACATTTGACATTATTTTACTTTTTGAACTCCTGTAATGAAGTGGGGAGTTGATTTTTTTTTGTGAACCCCTAAACCTGCTTAGCATAAGGAAGTCAAACATTGTTAGTGTTAGTTCAAGAATGCATGCAAACAATGAGGGATTCCCCATAAAAATCCATTTATTCAAACTTAACTAAGAAATGAAGAACACAAGTAATTTTCAAATGAAAGAAACTCAATCCTAATTAAGCTAATAAGATGATGATTCCATGGGGGAATTGGTGCCAATGGAGTGTTGCAATTGGCCCTTTCCCAATTCCTAATTGCAAATGCTTGATTGAATGATAGAAATGGTCAAATCTCCAAAGAGATTTGAGCATAACCTTGTTACAAAATCTCAAATATGGTGGATGATTGGATGAAATTGGCAAAATTAGTTCTCAATTGTAGAGAGTAACTTTGCATATGAGTTGTGGATGAAGATTGAGGAGAAGAGTCTCCAATTTATAGATTTCAATCTTGGAAGAATGAGTGAAAATAAACAATGTGGGATCATTCAACATCCAATGGCCAAGTGCCACTTGTCAAGATGTGAATGGTTGAGGAATGAGCACATTTTGGTCAATGTGCATGATAAATGCCATTGGATTCAAATTTGAATTTTGAATGTGACATGTGAGAGGGAAAGAGAAATGGAGTTAATGTCACTTGGCTCAATGCACAAGGACATGTAAGAGGCATGAATGCCTTGTTGGAAGGACCAAGTCCACTTGGCCTTTTTGAATTCAAATGATGGAATATTCTCTTTTGATGCTTTGTGAGGGAAAATAGATGAATTAATAAATCAAAGTATTTGATTTATTGTGCAAGTTGCATTCTCTAGAGGATTTTAGTGAGAAGGATTAACTTAATCAAGAATTTGATTAACTTAATGAAGAATTAGGTGATGTGACAATTTAGACTTAGATTTATGAATTGATTTAAGTTAGAAATTGAGAGGAAATGCTTTATTAAATAAATGATTTGATTTATTCAATAAAGAAGGGAATGTGTTAGATTAAATCAAATAAGATTCAATTTATTTAATTTAATGAGAAGACTTTAGAGATTTTAATCAAATAAAATGATTTACTTAATTAAACAACAATGTAAGGTTAATTAAATTAAATTGATTAATTTAATCAAAGGAGGTGATAGACTTAATTAGATAAATGACGATTTATTAGATTAAGGGATAGAATTACGATGAAATGTTGAGGATTTGATCTAAGAGGAAATGTTGTTAGTAATCGGGATCAGGTGTGCCAAACCAGAAATGTACATTTTCCATGTCTACATTTTTCCCCTCTTTGAAGCAATGTACTCGTTGCATTGATTCAAAGAATAACTGTTGTAATCAAAGTTCAAAATTTTATCAATTTTTCAGATGCCCCACTATTGCCCCAGCAAGAAGGATTATGCTGGTATACTACCCCCTCGAGAGATCGAGTGGAAATGTATGATTTTTCGATCAGGATCGCGATAAAATGCGAGAGGAGTGATTCTATTGATCAGAGGACGTAAGATAATTCTTTGATGTAGACAATTTTGATGATGTATAGACAGTCATCAGCCATGGGTAGCCTCGTGTATATTTTGATACAAAACACTGATTTTAGATAGAAATGTTAGAAAAGATAGAAGAATAAGAAGAATAAGACGGATGGAAGGAGGATCCACACAAGTTCACACTATGATGATGATGATGATTTGCATTGCTAGGAGTTGGAATTTTCAAAGGGTCAATTGCTTTATGTTTGATAACACACATAGGTACGATGCATCAAGGTATAAAGGACCAGGATGGTGTTGTACCTAGTGTGATGGACTCTGACTTGACAATCAGATAGGAGTGCTCTTATTCACACTTGACATACAAAAACCTTGCTAGGACGGACCCAACAAAGCAAGTATTCACCAAGTTATTTTACAAGAGCATCCAGCAAGCACAACAGATAAAAAGATAATGATGATTGCCCCATTCCTTTCTCTCTAAACCTGTTTTGTTTAGGCATCATCGAGAGGTCCTTGAAATGAGCACAAAATAAGATAAGTCTAAAAAGACCAAGATAAAGTAAACAAACAAGCTAATGTTCTTCATACCGCTAGCCAAGACTAACTACTGTGAGGGTTACCTGATGCTTATGTCCATCACAGGAAAGCTTCATCCTAGGACATGTAGTGATCAGGGTTTTGATGGGACTGATTTGGGTGATAAGCTATTGATACTCTGAGTTGACCAACTTGCTTGCTTACTGACTTAGACTTTCAAGACTTTGACAATTAGATGTTCACTTTGAGACCTGCTAGACTTGCTTCTGACTGACTCACCAAAGGGTGAAGGTGACGATGATTTATTATGAGTGATGACAATCACGGGTGAAAGCGAGATGAATGGATGCACCATTTTGGATTTTTCAGATATTTTGAGGCTGTTTTTGGTATTTTCACATTTTCCAATGTTTTTTGGATTTTGTGTCTCAGGGGCCAATCAAGGATTTCCTTGCCTACGTTTAAGCTTAGAGACGATGTAGTTCAGACTCCAATTGACTTGACTGCTAATGATAAGATGGACAAACAGATTGCCCCTTTTATTGCTTAAAGGACTGAATTAAGATAGAGACTAGATGGGAAAATGGATTGCCAATGCGACGGACACCTAAGGGACTGACCCTAGATGCAGAATAGATGGGAAAATAGATTGCCAAGTGACGGACGCCTAAGGGACTGACCCTAGATGCAGACTAGATGGGCAAACGGATTGCCAATGAGATAGATGCCTAAGGGATTGATCCTAACTGTCTCGGGGGATGATCAAAGATCAACCTTGCCTACGTTCAAGCTCAAAGACAACGTAGTTCGACAAGGTGAAAGACTGACAAGACTCAAAGATGAAATTTTTGAAGATTTTTCAATATTTTGACATGTTTTTGAGTTTTTTAATTTTCTGATGTTTTTTATTTTTGATTTTTTGAATGTTTTTGAAATTTTGATGAGTTTTTTGAATGTTTTTGGATTTTCGCATGATTTTGACAATTTGGAGGTGGATATGTGATGATATCAGTGCTCTGTTTTGGGATTTTGTTGAAAACCAAGCTTAAGGTTGATCAATCGGATTAATAGATTGAGAGTTTGACTAAGTGTGTTAAGTCAAACAAAAGTGATAATGCACTTGTAAATTCCAAGAAGTTGTGTTATCCCAAAGTAAACTTGTACAAAAAGGATAATTTGGCTAGGTGTGTTAAGCCAAATGAGGTGATTATGGATTTGATAATTTGGCTAAGTGTGTTAAGCCAAACAGAGTGATGATAATGAACTTGTAAACCCAAGGAAGTTGTGTTATCCTGGAGTAAACTTGTGCACAAGATGATAGTTTGACTAAGTGTGTTAAGTCAAACAAGGTGATAATTGATTGGATTCGATTGATCAAGATTGATGAAGCTTGTTTTGGAACAAAATAGTTTTGATAATTTGATGTGATGCAAATGTGCGCATTAGATGCGACTGATATGAATTGCTTGGATTGATATTCGATGAAAGATAAAGCTTGATGAGGAGCATCTTCCTGTCAAAATATGCCATGGGCTAGTGATTTGGATCTTTGGCTCGCAAATGCTTGACCAACTCATTTCATGTTTGCAAATGTTCGGATCAGTTCATAAGTTGGAGGATAT
This sequence comes from Sequoiadendron giganteum, assembly GCA_007115665.2. Taxonomy (NCBI): domain Eukaryota; kingdom Viridiplantae; phylum Streptophyta; class Pinopsida; order Cupressales; family Cupressaceae; genus Sequoiadendron; species Sequoiadendron giganteum. The sequence continues at coordinate 1,835,332 of VCHN02000014.1, read as the reverse complement.
ATATCAAGATTTATTCCTGAAACAAGATGTAAACATCTGCCCCCAATGTCTAGCAATGTTTGAATGACCATGGGTAGATTCTTGGACGAATGGATATGGATTATCTTATGACAAGATAAGATGTTTAAACAGAGGAATACTCATTCAGATAATTCTTCAAGGCTCAGATAATGTTTGGATTGGATAGGATCAGTGAAAATGACCCATGTCAAGATGTTTACCATAAACAAGTGTAAAGCGTTTACCAAACCTTCATCAAGATCAAGATAAGATAGATAGATAGCCATGGGTTGGATAAACGGTTCATGGATGAACGGATTTATGTTGGCTTTATTATGGATGAAATGTTGGCTTTATTATGGATGCGATAAGATGCTTTCTCCTAAACTGGCACACGCAAATGCTCGATTCTACTCATGATGCCTGTTTGCCAAGTTTTCATCATGGTACCTGTCCAAAGCGCCATTGAAATGGTTTTCGCTAGAGGACGATTTTTTTCTTTATTGTTTTCAAATCTTTTTTCTAATTTTTTATTTTTTTGGATTTTTATTATTTTTGATTTTTTTGTATTTTTTGATTTTTTTGTATTTTCTGAGAGATTTTAAGCTGATGTTGAATCACCTGGTACTGCTTTCATTGATGTTTCTGTCATAATGTGCCATCGATATCCTATTTGAAGAAGTTGCCTCGCCAAGATACGTGCACTTGAAAGCAACTTTTGAGAAATTTGTTCTGCTTTTCTGATACCGGAGTTAACTTTGTCTTTGTACGCACATCGCGATAGAGCACCTTCTGAATCCTTATGATGAAGGGTCGCTGCTAGTACATGGTTAATGTGAGAATTGGATATCATGCATGGAGGCATGGATGGATTGTATTTAGGAGTAAAATATGGATTGGTTGACAATTTGGAGCCTTTGACTCTCCAAACTTGGGAAGATGAGCAATTATGGATGGATACAGAAGTGTGTGTGGAATTAGGACCAACTACTTGATACACTTTGTATGTCACTTGAGAAGCATGTTTTTGCTTTTGTGGACATCTTTGATTGATACTTTTCCCTTTTTGATTTTTCCCCATAGTTTCTTTGACTAATGGAGTTTGATAGGGATAGTCCTTCTTTGTATTCTTTGGTATCCATATGTATTTAATTTTTCCTTCATGCTTCTTAGCTTCATTTTCCTTGGTAGCATTCTTCATGCTTCAATTCAAGTCTTTCTTTTGACGTTGGTCCCAATTCATGCATGGGGTGATTGGTGGATGAAGATTCGTGACATGGTGGGTTGTAGTATTTGCATTGGTTTCATCATAAGGATTCTTCATGCTCCATATGTTGACGTTTGCTCGAGACAAAGTTGCCCCCAGTTTTGTGGAAATATTAATGATATGTTGAGATCCCTTGATTGTCGAATAACCAAGGCCTTGATGCTTAGGATTGCTGAAAATCTACACTGGTTCTAGGATTCCTTGTTCATGTAGACCTAATCCATTGCCTTGATATTTCATCTGTAGAAATTTTTTTTCTGCAATAGGATATGATCTGCCTTAGAAACAAGGTGCTAATCCTTCTCTTCTACATCGTGGACCTTCAAAAGTGTCAGATTCTTTATTGTTGAGATAACTTTCTCTAAGAAAGGTAAGTGATCCAACTTTATAAGTGATAGGATCCTCCACATGTGGGATGAATGCCTGATTGATATCTTTGGCTTGATCTTGTGAGATATCAAATTGTAATGCTTCTTCAAGAAGTGTTGATGATTCAGTGTCCTCATAACACTCTTCCTCATGATTTAGTTCATAGGATGTTATTTCTGATTCATGATTTCTGTAAAAACCTTCTTCATGATTTGCTTCTGATAGGTGTCCAAAGGACGTTTCTGATTTATAGCTTATGTAGAAGCCTTCTTCATGATTTGCTTCTGATATGTCTCCAAAATTTTCCATATTTTGATCATGTGTACCAATGTTAAGAGTAGGAAACTCTTGTTTCTCTGTAATGATTTCAAGAGTATGAGACTCTTGTTTTGAATGACGATCATCTACGTGTCCATCCAATGAAAGCATCTCATGGGTAGATGGAGGAAATGTGCTATATGGATATGATCATCATTTGCGACATCTTGTATAGATAAAAGAGTGCCCATTAGATCATTGTAGTATCTTGGAGATACGAATTCTCGATCTTGAGTGATTTCAGAATTGCTTACGACATGCTTTGGATCAAGTTCTTGACATGGGTCAATTTCAAAGGGTGGATTGCTTATGAAGGATTCTTGGACATCGTCCTTAGGCATGGGAAGTGGCTTAATTTCACCTTGTTCTTTGAATGGATTTGGATCAAGTGTAAATTCAAAGATTCTTTCGCTATTCTCAACCATGAGGTTGAAGGATGTCAATATGCCTTGGGAGGGACCATTGCTAGACCTTGATGGAAGATTTTGATCATGCTTTGGAATACATTCTTGAGATGTGTCCTCTAACTTGTAAGGTGATGTAGAGACATTTTTGATAAGATCATTGGTTGAAAGATTATGGATTATGTCAATGGGATCAAATAACATTAACACATCTTGGAATAGATCACTAAAAAGTGGTTCTTGATGAATGCTTATTTGATCACTAGATGGGGTAGACATATCTTCATAGTGATCATTGATGGATTGATTTTGATCAATGTTTTCAACAATTGTGGTGGGAATTTGTTGCAAGCTTGGTTGAGCGAGTACTATTTGCATTTTCTGCTAAGTCAACAACGCTTGTTGTCGATCGTGTTTTTGTTGTGCCAACAATACTTTTTGTTGGGCTTGTTGTTGATGGACTTGTTGATGGACTTGTTGATGGATTGCTTGCAATAATGCTCAAAATTGTGCTTGCGCCTGTTGATTTTGGTGTTGGGCTTGAGCTTGAGCTTGAGCTTGTTAGGCTACTTGAGCCGCTTGCACAACTTGTGCGGTTTGTTGGGCTTGGAATGCCTTTTGGCGGGCAGCTTGTTGTGCAGCTTGCAACATGATGGAGAATGAATTTTTCATGTTGTGTTTTGGCGGTGGTGGTAGTTGAGTTTGTTGTCGATGTCGTTGTCCAATTTCTTGAAATTTGAGATATCGTTCTTGATGTGGTTGTGGGGACAACTCAACACTTTGATGACATGGTTCAACCAATGGAAGAGTGTATTGATTTTGGGGTGGAGATGTCTCTTGGCGCAATGGATCAACTACTTTGGAAAGTGAGGCAATTTGATCTTGCAAAATTTGATCTTGATTTTGATGTTGACACCTTTGATATGGTTGAATTGGTTTTTGAGCAAGCATATTTGGAATGCCTCCTTGTGGTGTTTTCTTCGGATCATGGACAGATTGATTTTGGATAACGCTCTGATTCGGTGTGATGTTTTCATTTGGCATTATTGGTTGATATTGAACATTGTTGTGATTGAGAATCACATTGCTTGGATTTAGGTAACTTTGATTTTGCATGTTGTTACCTTGACATGGATTACTACATGGATTTTCCAATATACTATTGGGATTTTGAACAACATTGGTTTGATTTGCAATCACATCTATCCCAAAGTTCACCAAATGTGGATTTGAAATGTTCATGTTTGGCAAAATTGTATTTGACATGTATGGATTCAGTGGGATAATGTTGTTTGCTTGAAGATTCATGTATTGATTGTTCGGTTGATAGAATTTTAGGTTTGAACTTTCTATCATTGGGAAGGATGTTCCAAACATTAGACTGGGCATACTCATATTCGTTGTACTTTTGAGGTTTGGAGGAGATAATGATGCCATGTATAAATGTGAGTTTCGATAATCAATTGGCATTGTGAGAATTGGATAGTTTGGTTCACTTGAATTGCTCATGATGGATGAATCAAGTTTATATTCCATGTCCCTCTTGTGTTGAGATCGAGTTTGAACCATAAAATGAAGATCAATGTTCAAGAATGTAAGAGATGAACCTCTAATCCTTTAGATCGGTCTAAACCTTAGGTTCAAAGAAGCGAAGAACTAGGATAATTGAAGGATCAAAGTGATGATGAGGATGAGATAAATGAAAGATGAGTGATATGGATGAATGGAACTCTTAAAGAAAACTTTGAAGGAAATGCTAAAACTTTTAGGAATTTGATTTGATTGATTCGTGATTGGATTGATGGTTCGACTAGGTGTGTTAAGTCAACCAAGAGTGATGAATGTAATTGTAAAGCTCTAGGAAGTTGTGTTATCCATAGAGTGAACACCTACAAGATGGTAGTTTGACTAAGTGCGTCAAGTCAAACGAGGTGATGATTTGATAATTTGGCTAGGTGTGTTAAGCCAAACAAGATGAACTCGTAAACCCTAGGAAGTTGTATTATCCAAGAGAGAACTCGTGTATAGGATGATGGTTTGACTAGGTTTGTTAAGTCAAACAAAGTGGTTTTGATTTCGCCTTAAAGTTTAGCATAAAAAATGTTGACAAAGATTCCAAGAGTTGTTGGTGAGGTGACTTTTGACTGATTTCGATGGTTGAGATATGGATGAAAGTGATTGAATTTGATCCTAGACTTGACCTAGAATAACACTTCTGCTTACAAGACCTCTGTGTTGAAGAATTCAAAATTCTCTCAAGACGCTCCTCACGAGCTTTCAAACTAAGCTTCTTGAACCTTGGTTTTGGGATTTTGCTCTTGCGGGAAAATCATGTTAGAAAACACATGTGTAATCCAATTTGTCTTTTATCTTGTCTTAGTGAATTCATTTTACCCACACACTTGCTTGATTATATTTTCACACTGAATGTCTAATGTCCCACTTTCGTTTTCATTCCACAAGGTCCATTATGTTAAAATCAAGGAAATTAGGGCAAAAGTTTCCTAGGTTTATCCTTAGTGAAAACAAATGACGATAGAATTTGAGCACTTAGAAACCTATAGAGATATGATCCCTAGGGAAAACAAGAGTGTTCAAGTTCGTCAAGAGTATTTGTTTCTCAAAAAGGGTTTGAAATTTGAAATTCTGCGAATGTTTGTTTTCAAACGTTTTCAAGATCAAGCAATGTATTTCTTCCCAAACACTTTTACAATCATAGGATGATGAGGCAATATTTTGTTGGGTTCCCACTTGGATAAATTCAGTTGCGCATATCTTGTGCAAATGGATAAATACTTGACCACACTGGCTCCCCTCCACGACACTCACTTATTCGAGTCAACCAAGCATTAGTACCCATGAATCTCCCATGGCATACTTTCCATTTCCACAACAAGACCGCATGTATAACGTGGGGTGGCTTCAAAGGACATGACCTTTTGCACCAACAAGATAGACAAGGTTTTGGCCTTTTTCTAAACAAAGGGTTCTAATTCGAGCATTCCGTTTGTGGGGGATTATCCAACATCGGCGAGAGTCCATTGCTGTCCATCTCGTCGGAATAATCCTCGTGATATTGGCCTTTGTTCCAATATACACACTTATATCTCGGGTGGAAGTCGCTTGGCTTTAGCGTGTTCCTGGTTGGGTCGTTCCCTTGGGTGATTACTTTTTCCCACAAGGCAGGCCCTCTAAGTTAACAAAAGTGAGCTAACATATCCCGTCATTCACACAACCTTTGTTGAAAAACAAAGGGGAGAACCTCCGCAATATATCGTGCTCACACTCGCATGTTTTGTTCAATTTTAAAATGCCTAAATTGAAGTGTGGAGGCAATATTTTTCACAAGTTAATATCGCCAAAATGCTTTTGATTCTCAGAATCACTGTGAAGTGCGAGAGAAGCACATACGCATTTTAATGATATTAATTTGTGAAAAAGATTGCAAAACATGAAAGACACTTGTTCAATTTTATCCTTCAAATCAATGATGAGTTTATTTTAGAAGCACCAAAATGAAATGTGAAGTTTGCCTTGTCCAATTTTAAATCCAAATTGAAAACTAGTAAGTGTCTAAAATTCTTTTTAGCCCCTTGGCAACTTTAAAAAACAAAGTTTGTTTGTTATTTTTAGATCCCAATGAAAAATTAGTAGCCTAAGGTCAAAGATTTTAACAAATTTTAAAGAAGTGTTGAAGAACACTTAAATGTTTAGAAACACTTTGCACAAGATGAACATGAAAATTTAAACATTTTTTAAAGCCCAAAGTAAAGTTATTTTTTCCTAAGGCCAAAGATTCACAAAATTTTCTCAAGAAGTGTTAAAGAACACTTTTAGTGTTTAGAAACACTTTGGGATTATGAACTTCTCCTTATGCCTCCATTCTGCAAAATAACAGAAAAAACAGAGAGTGAAAAAAAGGGAAAAATAGTAAATCAGGTTAATATTAAAAAAAATATTCAAATTTTGAAAACCAAACTGATCCCGCGGCAAAGTTTATAAAATGCGGTGCTCCTTAACGGGTGCAGTGCTGCTTAAAAAACATAGGCGGTGCTATACAATGCTGTGCAGTCGACTGTATGCGGTGCTCTGTAGAAATAGAGACCGCGGGTGCGGCGGAGTTTTACACGTGGTTGAGTTTGGTAGCGGCGATGTTTGGCAAAATTTCAAATTTGATGCGCAGGAAGCAGTTGTGGTGCTATTTGGTGCCGCTGGCTTCAGAAGGTGTGGTGCAATATAGCGCTACGTATGAGGCCGTGGTGCAATACAGTGCCGCATGTCTAGTACGTGGTGTAGTTTCCTGTGTATGAAGAAAAACATGAAGAAAACCACATAAATTTGAGGAAAAACGTGTCAAAAAAGCTTCAAGCCCTCCTTCTAGTGCCAAAAATGTGAACCCCTAAACCTACATATGCATAAGGAAGTCAAACATTGTTAGTGTTAGTTCAAGAATGCATGCAAACAATGAGGGATTCCCCATAAAAATCCATTTATTCAAACTTAACTAAGAAATGAAGAACACAAGTAAATTTCAAATGAAAGAAACTCAATCCTAATTAAGCTAATAACATGATGATTTCATGGGGGAATTGGTGCCAATGGAGTGTTGCAATTGGCCCTTTCCCAATTCCTAATTGCAAATACTTGATTGAATGATAGAAATGGTCAAATCTCCAAAGAGATTTGAGCATAACCTTGTTACAAAATCTCAAATATGGTGGATGATTGGATGAAATTGGAAAAATTGGTTCTCAATTGTAGAGAGTAACTTTGCATATGAATTGTGGATGAAGATTGAGGAGAAGAGTCTCCAATTTATAGATTTCAATCTTGGAAGAAGGAGTGAAAATAAACAATGTGGGATCATTCAACATCCAATGGCCAAGTGCCACTTGTCAAGATGTGAATGGTTGAGGAATGAGCACATTTTGGTCAATGTGCATGATAAATGCCATTGGATTCAAATTTGAATTTTGAATGTGACATGTGAGAGGGAAAGAGAAATGGAGTTAATGTCACTTGGCTCAATGCACAAGGACATGTAAGAGGCATCGAATGCCTTGTTGGAAGGACCAAGTCCACTTGGCCTTTTTGAATTCAAATGATGGAATATTCTCTTTTGATTCTTTGTGAGGGAAAATAGATGAATTAATAAATCAAAGTATTTGATTTATTGTGCAAGTTGCATTCTCTAGAGAATTTTAGTGAGAAGGATTAACTTAATCAAGAATTTGATTAACTTAATGAAGAATTAGGTGATGTGACAATTTAGACTTAGATTTATGAATTGATTTAAGTCAGAAATTGAGAGGAAATGCTTTATTAAATAAATGATTTGATTTATTCAATAAAGAAGGGAATGTGTTAGATTAAATCAAATAAGATTCAATTTATTTAATTTAATGAGAAGACTTTAGAGATTTTAATCAAATAAAATGATTTATTTAATTAAACAACAATGTAAGGTTAATTAAATTAAATTGATTAATTTAATCAAAGGAGGTGATAGACTTAATCAGATAAATGACGATTTATTAGATTAAGGGATAGAATTACGATGAAATGTTGAGGATTTAATCTAAGAGGAAACGTTGTTAGAAATCGGGATCAGGTGTGCCAAACCAGAAATGTACATTTTCCATGTCTACATTTTTCAAAAGAAGTTAAAATTAATGAAAAATGGTATGAGAAGCACTGTATAATATTTGTTGAGAAGAATTGTTTGAAAATATGCCTCAAAGAATTGTGGTTTCATTGACAAGGCAAAAAATATGAAAAGAGCAGCTTATGATAGTCTTATGGAATTGATTCTTTTGATTGATTAAAAACTTCAAACAAATCCTATACAACTTAATGAAATATATGTCATTACATTATTTATTCAAAAGTAATATAATCATCTTGATAAAAATCAATGGTGATAAACACTCTATACAAACCATATGAGTGATGCAATTGTCAAATAAAACCATTACAACTCAATTCAATATTCATTTCATTAAAAATTTCAAGCTTAATAACATGTAGAAGGTATAAAATCATCATGAATAAGAATCACTATCTTTCAACCCTAATACATAAACAAGAACATTATGTACACCATAGGAGTTTTATTCAACCTTCAAACAAAGTCCTCACAACTGAACAAGATACATGTTCATTAGATTTTTTATGTGAAATCTAGACAATAATCATGACCAACAATTAAGACACCACTCAACCATGATGCATGAACAAACACTATATATGAACACCATATAAGTATGATACAACCATTAAACTGTTAGAGAAATAAGTTATTCCACTTAATTAATTATATCATATTGGTTAATTAATTAAGTAACTTATCACTTTAGTTACTTAAGCTAAACTTAGGCACATTAATAATTATTTATTAATTATTAAGTGTGCACACTAGGGTTTCCCTTTTAGGTTACACTTTAGGGTTTCTTGATCTCCTTCATAAGGATTGATCTCATTGTAATTATTTGATTCTTTTAATGCAGTTTTACTTTGAGGTTTGCAGAACATCTTATTTGGTTTTGGATATCTTTTCTCTATAATAGGTTATTGCATGCAGGTGATTCTTGGGGCTTGTGAGGTTAAGTTTCTCAACTCCTACATGGTATCACTAGAGATCACATAGTAGGACTTATATTGTCTATTGTTGATAATGACAATGTGTGGGCTATATCGGACATTTTGTGTCCCCACCCACTTTGGACACATCTTTGAGAGATCTCTGGAGACCTCAATCTCTCTCCATTCCCAGAGGATCCTGCTTCAGATTGTCTCTTACCCATTGCTTGGAGAGAGAATATACCCTTTGATCATGATACTTTAGAGGAGCTTGAGTATTTAGACATTCTTGCATGTTCTGATGGATCAGAGGCTTGTCTCATAGTTCCTACTCTTTAGACTAAGAATACACATGTATCATCTATTATTCTTGATGACATCAGTATTGCCACATTGGCCCCTATGGATTCAGTTCAACATCATGACCATCTTGGTCATTCATTATCTGCTACATCATGGGATCCTTATCTTCCAGACACATTCTTGTTTATTGAGTCTCACACTGCAGATCTTGAGGATTATTTTGAGGACATACATCTCCTCTACCTTGGCAGTCAGGTTATCACTGTATTCCCACCATTATCTGTGCATTTAAAGGTTGCATTTCAGAATTCTCCACATCAGTTTGGAATTGGAATCATATGTTTCAGTTCAAACAAAGAGATTCTTCAACATCCTATCATGGTACACATCTTGAGATAGATTGGTTCATCACTCTTCACAGGGTTTCTTCGACATTGTCCTTTGGATCCATTTCTTCCCAAGGGGAGGAATATCATCTGCCACTTCAGGATCTCCTTTTGGATTCTACATTAGGCATCTACCATTGCAAAGAGAGTTTCTTCATTGTGGGGGGGCCTTCTTGTCTCTTTCTATCTCTCATATGGAGACCATTGTACATGTACTTATATGATAGAAGTTGTCTATGGGGGATATCATGTAATCCAGCTTCTATCCTTCTTCTATTAGTACATTACATTCTTTTCTTTGCATCCTATTTTGGGGAGGATTTTTGTTCTCACGTTGTTTTCTCCTTTACCCTGTTTGGTTTAGTTTGCATTGCATTTGTACATGGTATCAGAGCACTAGACCTGTAGCTGCCTATTCCTTTGGAAGATACTACCTTTCAATGAGTTTCAAGTGCAAGGGTTTTCATAGGAATCTGTTTTGCAAGATCTGGGGGTAGCCAATTTTTCTATGCATTTTTGGGCTGAATGGATGTTGCTATTGCGTTCAGAGCACCCAAAAACCTTATAAATACCCGTCATTTCATCGATTTTGGAGCATTTGATTTCTGAGGCAAAAACATTTTGCCAGGGAGGTTGTATGGCCTCCCCAACACGCATTCTGAAGCATGTTTCAAAAATAATAATTAAAAAGGTGTTTTTTGGGAAGGTTGTCAACGCCTCCAGTTTAGATCGATCCCACCACCATGGTGCCACCTAATGGCCACCAGGAGCGGTGGCCACCAGGTGTCACCCCACCAAGCCACTGTTGCCAAGCTCTAGCCCCTGAGGGCTTTACTCCTGGGGCTGCGGTCATATTCGGGACATGTCGCTTGACTCATCCCCCACGGGCTCCACTAGCTCAAGTCGTCGGTCACATTAGTGACCAGGAATTTTGCGCCCAGCCCCAGCCACCTCTTGCCCCCTGCGCAAGTCACATGGGTGACCAGGGGCTCTGCCCCCTTCCAACGACATATTCCGGAGGCCATTTTTTTTTCTGGTAGGGGGGAAAATTTTTCAGGCGACGACTAGGTGGCCGTCAAATTTAAGCTCATAAGATGATGACGTCAGTGACTATACGACCCTATTTTCCCCCTCCTAGCCCTGATTTTCTTTCCAAAAGCATTTTTTTTCTTTTTGGCATAACTTGGGCATACAGAGTCAAAATTGGGCAAACGAGATATCAACGGAAAGCTGGTTTTGAGCACTATCCTATGGTGCAGTTTATTTTTCAATATTTTTATATTTAGCTACATTTATTTCTATTTGAAATCAGATTTTTATTTATGGCCTTCGAGCTCATAAGTTTTTTCCACGATCTCCGATTTTCGCTATCTTTGCGGCATTGGAAAGGTATTGAGAAGTTATACGTTGTTATCCATACAATTTTTTTGTATCTATCCTAGGTTGATTGCTTAGTCCAGATTTGGCCCGATGGGGTTTTTGGAGATTACTTGGATGTTTTGTCAGTTGGAAGGGTGAAACTTGAAACTTCGCACTTCATTTCAGTATCACATCATTCAATAATTAGACTGTTGCTTCATAGATTCCAGGGTTGTGCCAGTTTAGAGTTTTTGAGTATTCTGTGGCATCGGGTATATTGTTGCTTTATCATGATTCCTTGAGTCAATCAGTGACTCTCATTTGGTCTTAGTATTAAACAAAAATGTATTTCCTTGCTTGCCGGATTCAGGTTCTAGTGTTACTCCACAGTGTTTTTCCAATGCTTATTTGCAACATGTCATCTCATTGTAGGGGGGTTTTGTCCCACTGGGTTTTTTTTCTCTACCTCATTCTTGCATTTGTAAATGGGTACTTGATCAAGCCTAGTTTTCGGGACCCATCTTTGTTTTCATGCATCTTTTTTCTAGTGTTTTAGCTACTTCCTAAGTTCATCTTAAGGGGGGGTATTAGAGTAATAAGTTATTCCACTTAATTAATTATATCATATTGGTTAATTAATTAAGTCACTTATCACTTTAGTTACTTAAGCTAAACTTAGGCACATTAATAATTATTTATTAATTATTAAGTGTGCACACTAGGGTTTCCTTTGAGGTTACACTTTAGGGTTTCTTGATCTCCTTCATAAGGATTGATCTCATTGTAATTATTTGATTCTCTTAATGCATTTTTACTTTGAGGCTTGTAGAACATCTTCTTTGGTTCTGGATATATTTTATCTGTAACAGATTATTGCATGTAGGTGATTATTGGGGCTTGTGAGGTTGAGTTTCTCAACTCCTACATAAACAAACCAAATACAACTCCATGACATGCATGTTATTTGACCTTCCACATGCAATTTGTATTATTGTAATGCACAACAATAAATGTTGCTAACCATAATACATGAATAAAAAAACTAGGCATACCATATGGGCTTGATGCACACTAGTCATAATTCACACTTCACATAAAATAAATAACACTCATATGATATTATCATATATGTCAACCAACCTTAACCCACACCAAACTTGTTATATCGCAAGTGTTGTCATATATGCCATTCAACCTAACATAATTGAGGTTTTGTATTTGTGTTGAATTTGTATAGGAAAATAAAGTGAGAGATGATGCTATAGGTGGATTTGAACAAATGAAGTTTTCCTAAGCATTAAAAACTCTATCAAACAAAGGTATGTTGTTGTCCTAAGCATTGAAATTGAAGCAAAACGACTGAAGACTAAAATTAACCACTTAGAAAAGTAATGAAAAGATAAGAAGAAGATTTTATTGTCAATGAAAGGGAGGTTAGTTTGCTCTAAAAATAGTTCCAATGCATCTATATGGGTATGTTTAGGCTAGACATGGTCTTATTTCAAACCCAAACATGTCATAACAGTTCGAGCTACATTGGAATGACAATATCCCTTAAGAGTCCAAAGTGCAAAAAGACAACAATATTTGATGAGTTGTTACTCAAAAATCATGTCACCCAGAAATAATTTGTATAAGGCTATGGGATAATGTAGGGCCCCTTTGTACAATAACCTCTCTCAGTTTTTCATATCTCTACGGTGTTTTCCCATGGTGTCGAGTTTTTACTTGATGGAAAAAGGGTCAAATGCATGCAATGTAAAGTTGCAAATGGATGTAACTTTCATTCTACTACTCATGCAACCAAACCAATAGTTCCAATATGATCGGATTGGTGGGATTATATTAGGCATGGTCCTTTTTCACACCTAAACGCATCGAAACAGTCTGAGCTATATTGGACTGACGATATCCCTTAAGAGTCCAAAGTGAAAAAAGGAAACAATCTTTGATGAGTTATTACTCGTGTGAACCATGGTTTTATACCTGCACAAATGCCACAAAAAAACACATTATTAGATCAAAATGCAAGATGAAACAAGGATTCCCCATGAAATCCATTTACAAAACTTAGATAGAAAGGAAAATGAAGAACAATGCAATGAATCGAATTAAATCTATCTAAACTAAGCAAACTCTTGATCCCATGGGGGAATTGGTGCCAATTGATGTGTCGAAATTGGCCCTTTCCCAACTCCTTTGTTGCAATTTTGATGATGTGTGGATAGTTGAATCTCCTTGATGAGATTTTGGCATAACCTAGCTATGAAATTGTGAAAATTAAGAATACTTGAAGAGAAATGAGCAAAATTAGCTCTCAATGTGAAGAGAGTAACTTTGCATGAGATTGTGGATGTTGAGTGAGAGGAAGAAAATTTTATTTATAGATTTCTAAAATGAAAGAGAGTGAAATTGAGCAATGCGGGATCATTCAAAATCCAATGGCCAAGTGCCACTTGTCAAGATGTGAATGGTTGAAGGTTGTGCACATTTTGGCCAAAGTGCCAATAAATGCAATTAGGTGGAATTTGAATTTGAGGAAATGACATGTGAGAGGGAAAAATGAATGAAATAAATGTCACTTGGCTCAATGCACAAGGAAATGTAAGAGGTGTGAATGCCTTGTTGGAAGTACCCATCCACTTGGATTTTTGAATTCAAACTCGAGGGATTATTCCTTCCTTATTCCTTGTTGAGAGAAAATGGGCAATTAAATAATTCAAAGTAATTGATTTATTGTGCAAGTTGCATTCTCTAGAGGATTTTAGTGATTGAGATTAACTTAATCAAGATTTGATTAATTTAATGAGAGGTTAGGTGATTTGACAATTTTGACTCAAATTTATGAGTTGATTTAAATCAAGAATTGAGAAGAAAGATTAATTAAATAAATGTTTTTTTGATTTATTTAACTAAAAGGGATAATGTTAGATTAAATCAAATGAGGTTTAATTTATTCAATTTAATGAGAAGAATTTAGGGATTTAATTAAATAAGATGAATTATTTAATTAAAAAGGGATTTTAGGGTTAATTAAATTAAATTGATTAATTTAATCAACATAGGAGAAAGACTTAGATAAATAATGATTTATCTAATTAAGATATGAAAAGTGATGATGAACTGAGAGTGTGATTAAAGAAGAAATGATGTTAGTAATCAGGATCAATGCGTTAAATTGACTTGTACATTTTCCATGTCTACAACTCGAATATACTGTCACTTAGAAATATTTTTTCTAATGTTACGAGATCATGTAGGACCCCTCTATAATAACCTCCCTCGGTTTTTTATATCTCTAAGGAATTTTCTCATGTGTCGAGTTTTCAATTGATGGAAAAAGGATCAAATGCATGCAGTGTAAAGTTGCAAAGGGGTGTAATTTTCATTCTGATCCTCATGCAACCAAACCAATAGTAAAAAGTATTTAGATGGGTACATTTAGGCTAGTCATGGTCTTGTTTCATACCCAAACACACCAAAACAATCTGAGCTACATTCAATCAACGATATCCCTTAAGAGTCCAAAGTGCAAAAAGGAAGTAATCTTTGACGAGTTGTTACTCAGAAACCATGTCACTTAGAAACAATAAATATCTCTCTCTCTTTCTTAGGTCTCTCCCTCTATTTCTCTCTGGTCTCTCCCACTCTCTCTCAATCTTTATCTCCCTCTCAGGTCTTTCTCTCTCAAGTCTCTCTCTCTCTCCCTCTCTCTCTTTGGTATCTCCCCTTCTCTCTCACTCTCCATATCCCTCTTAGGTCTTTGTCTCTCTCTCTGCCTCCCTCTATCTCTCCCAAACCCCTCTATAATATATTTATTATATCTTAATATATTACATATATTAATATATATATAATATATATCATAATATATATATTATATATTATATATATTATACTATCTCCCTCTATCTCAAGTCTCTCTCTCTCTCTCTCTATCTCTTCACACCCCCTCTCTTTATCTCATTATATATATATATAATAGGTATGTGCAAGATCGTGATGGTCGAAAAAGTGGCAATATGATGGGTATGTGGCTGATGACTTTATTTTCACCTAGAATTTATGAAATGAAAAGGGTTTTTAAAGGAGATTCTCAGCTTTCCACCAATATAAATTATGTTTTACGCTGAATTTAATAAATAATTATTATTCATTTTCTATTGAATTACGAATAAAGTCCTGATTGACAGGCTGATTGAAAAACATCTATAGCTTTCAAAAGGTATCACAATTTTTGAATCCAAAACATGTGTCACATTCTATGCTTCCCATACTATAAGATTAAAAAATTAAAAAAATGAATTTCATGAAGTTTTGACCAAGTTAAGGTGGTCAGACATACGAGTCTTTTTATTTTTTTAAAGCTGTAGTAAAAAAATTATAATTAATTATTTACTTGGAAAAAAATACAAAAAAATATGTATCACATCGAGACATGAGTCCTCTACTTATATCTAAAATATTATAAAAAAATATTATCATTTTAATGTGGTTAGGGTGGTCAGATAGACACCTACTTCTTATTTTTCCCTGAAATTTAAGTACTACTATATTGAAATTTCAAATTTTCACCAAATGGATTTTGTTTTTTTGTAAATAAACTTAGAAGTTTAGAAACTACATTCAATTTGCTATAAATTCTATGCTTACATATTTTTGAAATAATATAAATAACTTATTCAAATTTTTATGTCAAGTTGCCTAACTCTGATTTTTCTAAAATTTTTGCCACTTAAGGGCCTATTTTTTTCATGATGATCCTGCACATATATATATATATATATTTAGTATACAATATGCGCTATATATTAAATATATTATATAATATGTATATTAATATGTATTGTACATAATATTGATATAATATTTAATATTTGATATATACTATATAAAATATATGTCGTATATAGTATATAATATAATATAACAATATAATTTAATAATATATAATATAATATAATAATATATAATATAATATATAATACATAATATATATATGATATATTAGTATATTAATATATTAAATATTATGTATTGTAAATAATACAAGTAACAAATATCCATTTTTTTTTATAAAATCAGTAGGCTCGAGATTTGGTTCGGGATAACCAAACTTGGAAAGTCAACTCGAAAAATGTGTAAAAAATTTCTTTAGTTTTTTGAAGTTCACCCTTGTGGCTAACGATTTTTTTAATCCAAATTTGATGAAACGAAAAAGGTTTATAGAAAAAATTACCAGCTTTCCACCAATATAAGATATGTCTTATTTTGAATTTAATAAATAATTATTATTGATTTTCTACATACATTACAACTAAAGTCTTGATCGATAGGTTAATTGAAAAAATTCTATAACGTTCAAACTATTTCACATTTTTTGATTCTAAAAGATGCATCACATTCTATGTTTCACACACTATAGGATAAAAAAAGGGCGGGTGCATAGAAATGGGTAGCAATTCCATGGACACCATAAAAAAAGAAGAAGTTGAAAAGCATAACACGAGCGCATTATAACACGCCTGTGTTATATCTTCCATTAAACCTAGGCAAGGTCTCGGTGCCTACAACTACAAAGACATAATGCAAGCACGTTATAATGCACTCACGTTATCAACTATTAAAAGCAAAAAAACAAATGCAAATCTCTCATTTGCATTTCGACTAGTTTTTTTGTTGCACTCGCAGCAAAAAATCCCAGAATATCACGCTCGCATTCTAGGAGGAGAATTTCTTCGCCAAGGATCCATATTTCTTCACACCGATGGTGCCATGACGACGAGGAGCTGTAAGAGGTAAGGATTCTATGGTTTTTATTTTTAATTTGGTAGTTTTAGGTTGAATTTGATATCTATTTGTTTGAATTTTTAGGAGATGCAAATCAACCTGCAAACCTTCAAAATCCTCAACAGGAGGACCAACCAAATCCTCAAGATCAAAATCAACCACAACATCAACCTCCTCCACCAATCACTCAACCCACTCCTGACACTCAATAAAATTTAATGAGTGAAATTGAGAACAAAAAAAAACAAATTGAGGATTTGATCAATAGGTTGAGTGATCCAAATGGTTCAACCACATAAAGAATGACGCTAGCAAATTCATTGAAAGATATTTTAATAAACATAGATTTAATTAGCAAACAAATAATTGGATGGGAAGATAGGAGGCAGGCGGCTAGGGACTATTATGCAAATAAACTATCATACAAGGATGTGAAAGATTTAAAAATTACAAAAGGTGATTTGTGCTCATTATTCATCGACCCACACACAAATCAAAATATTACCCTCAATGCGAAGAGGTTTCTTATCCATTGGTGCCACCACCAACAGATAAAGGAGCGGTTTTATGATAGGTGGTACATGGTCTTCGATTACCCACCATGCAACAATTGTGAGGTCCCGAAATATTTCCTTAGGAAACTATACAGTGAGTTCATATTGAACAAAATCCCAAATTATTTTGATATGAGGGATTTTTCTAGGGGAGAGGTGGGGGGTCAGCTCAGGATAGACCTGGTGCATAGTCGGATCCTACGCAGCAAGGTAGACGAGCTCTCACTAGGCCACCTCATGAGCACGTTGTTATGCCTTCCATCATGAAGGAAAGTGTTGACGAAGAGACATTGTAGAAAATCAACACTTTGACCCAGAGTGTTATCCATCATACTAGCCCTATTCTATAGTGCCATCCAGGGGAGTCTTCTAGTGGTGGCCTTCGAACATATGTGTGTCAATCTTGCAGGGCTACTTGTTCACTTGACCCCATCGACCCTCAGGAGACTGGTACACAGGATCCGTCTGTAGCTATGGAGATGGAGAGGGTAGCTGACATTTTGCATGAGGCATTGATAGTCAGGTAAAAGTTAGTGCATGTGTTCATTGAATTTAATTTATTAAATTTCAATTTTGAAATGCAAGATTAACTAAAAATGTTTTATGATTTTAATAAAATTGCAGGGTCACAGTGTTGAGACTGGATACACCGGCCCCCCACCAACCTATTTTTGCAATACACCTATCACTAGGGTATGTAACTAGTAAACAATTATAAGTTTATTGCATATTAATGGCATTGTTTTACGAATTGTAATTTAATATGCAATTTTGGATGTTGAACAGACTAATATTGGAGGTTTTGATGGAACACTTCCCAATGGCGGTGGATTTGCTCAAACCTTCATGCAGGTAATAGAATAAAGAATTTAACTAATGAATCAAGTACTTAATAGATTTGTGTAGTTTATACATGCACATCGTGTTAGGTTTTGAAGGCAGATATCTAAAAGCTAAATGCAGATATTATCAAATAAACCAGGGAATAAAAACACACAGAAAAATAACACAAAGAATTTAACGTGGTTCACCCAATATGGGCTACATCCACCAAACCGCAGTCATCCAATGATTTCATTAACTAGTGTAAAACCCTATTACAATATCGTGAATAATCGCCTTTTTCTTATCATACTGTAACTCTATTAGAAACCCCTTATAACCAACTTTTTAGAAGCTTTCGGATTAGGGTTATACAAAGTTGGGGTTTTCCCCTTTTCGGTGATTTTTCCCTTTTTCGGTAATGCCACAAAAAAGTAGGAGGATACATGAAGAGTGTACAGTATGCAATGATCAGTCGCCACATACCAACACATCATTGATTACGTTGAATAATTTTTTGTTTTATTTTCAGTTGTTGCGAGACAATACACCTTCGAATGTGATGAGGGCAATGGATATTGGTGTGACATCTGCTATACAATCCTCGACGGCTCTGATAGAAGAGGTATGAGGAAAATTAGTAAATTTTTATTTACATTTGTTGTTATAGATGTTAGTTAGTGAAAAATCAAACCATTATTGATTCACGTAGTTTTTGTCTATTTGTATGGTTTATACAGGGCTTGAGCATGCCTGAGCATGGGCATGAGGATATTTCCCTCGTGGAGAGAGATTGTGAGATGGCTATAAGTGATTATTTTTTCAAATATATCATTTTTTATAATGTAATTTCTATATATTCACGTCTTTACTTCTTATTGTAACAGTTAAAACTTCACCATGAACTAAACACTAGGAGGAGTAGCAGGAGCACTCCATGAGTGCAACAAAAATGAGTGACAAACCTATCACCATCCGAGCGAAAATGAAAGGGAAATATTTTATTTCCTGCGCATGGAGAGCAATGACTTTTGATTCCAGAGTCCTTTATTGTATGCCTGCATAGCATTTTTGTACATATTTTTTATTGGACATATTTGAAATTGTATGCCTAGATGGCATTCTCGTAAGCCTATATGGCTATTTTGTACATATATTTCATACTTATATTGACATATATTTATGTATGCCTACATGGTTATTTGGTTAATACAAATATCTTTTATCGATGCCTGCCCATATTTGCATTCTAAATTGGTGGTTCAATAGATATGAGTTACGTATATTCAAGTGTATACTTTACAACTTACGTGTATACTTTGTGACTTACGTGCATTCAAGTGTATACTTTGTGGCTTACATGTTTTCATGCACATACCTTGTATTCGCGCATATACTTTGTTTTAATTTGTGTATACTATGTATTCATGTGTATGCTTTTTGAGGCTTATGTGTTTTTGAGTACTTGTACTTCCCTTATTGACATGTACATGTTTGACTTCTTCATGTGTATAATTATTAATTGGTTAGCCCTAGCATTGATCTATGTCATCCTCAATGCATGATCCTTGAGATGGAGTAAGTACACCCTCAAGGTCAAAAGGAGTTTCACATGCATTCTTCGTAGGCTCATTTTGGTAGTGAAACCAAAAACCTCTTGCATCATTGAAACATTTTTTTTTCCTTTATAGCAGGTCTGAAGCCATTATCATTCTCCATCAGTTCTTCATGTATCCACTCCCCATTAATGGTTGTCTCATGACCTTCATGAAACCAAGCACTTATCTCATTTGTGATAGAAGAAATGTATGAAGATTTATCTTCCTCCTTATGAACCATTCATTATCATGAGAGATGGGTTCTTGTGAACCACTACTAATGAATCATGGGTCAATGAGTTTGACTTGTAAAACTACACGATTGAATCCTGATAGGAATATCACAATATTTATATATCTAAATGTGTTATTTCCTTCAGCTAAAATTTGTACTTATACTTATGTGATTGATGTATGTTTGTGTATGGGATCATAGTAATTTCTATTTGATGATGCTATTGTGTCTTTAAGGTTTATTTATTAAAGGGTGCATGAAACAAGTTTTAAATCCTTACAAATCTTTGAATTTCTTAGGTTTTTCTATTTGTCGAGTCTGGGCTTCGAGCCCGAGTCCAAGTCAAAAAATGGCTTGTCAAGTCTGAGGCGAGTCCTAGTCTTGTAACACTGGTGTGAACACATCGAGGAATAATGTATATGCTGATGAAGAGAGAACCCATCCTTGTTTCCAAACAAACCATGGTATAGATATGGTTGGTCGAGATAAAACATCACTCTCCTGGATAGTTCGAACCATAATCTTTCATGGCTACAAACACACCTTCATTATGTGTGTTCTTGATCCTACTGAAGAAATGGTGGAACATGTTGTAGATCAAATATTGCAACCCTAAGTCCACAAGAAGGTTACTTGTCCTGATTTCCGCAAATGTCTTTAAGATGTTCATCCTTCTTGAGTAATGTGAACTATTGATGTTATCTAGATCTTTGAAACTATCTGCAATCATGTGCAATACTGTAGAAGCTAGAGCTATATCTAATACTACAAATGATTGATCAAAGGAATCCTGATAGGAATATCACATTTGACACATTGTAGAAAATACCTCCTACTTATCAATTGATGAGCTAAAGGGGCTCTATAATGAATGTTTCATAAGGCACAACACTTGCTGAAGGTTTTGCAAATGGGGTTGAAAGCTAAGTGGGCTTAACCTTGGGGAAAAAACTTCATGGTTAAGTGCTTGAGTTGGAGTATACTAGAATGGGTGACCTCCTAGGAAGGCCTAGTGCCTCACCTCAGTGAGCATCACTTAGATGCAATGAGTGCTAAGTGGGCCATTCAATATCATTTCAAATTTGCAACTTAAGACTCCTCCAACCTAAGGGATCGATCCGGTGGAACATAGCTCGGAGCGATTCCACGTGTTTCGGTGCAAAAGAGGACAATGCTTAGTGTAAATATACCTTTTGGACATGTTGGAATAGTCCGCTTGGTCACACAAGTTGCAAAACGAAAGTTGCACCACTCTGCAACTTTGCACTACTTGCATTTGATGCTTTTTCCATCAAGTGAAAATCCGCCACCACTGAAAAATCACTCTGAGATAGCCAATACCGAGAGAGGTTTTTGTAGACAGGCTCAACATGATCCTATAGGATTAGATGAGAAGTTTCTAAGCATCACGACATCTGAGTAATAGCATGCTAAAGTTTGCAGCCATTTTGCACTTTGGACCCTTAAGGGATCGATCCGATGGAACATAGCTCGGAGCGATTCCATGTGTTTCAATCCAAAAGAGGACCATGCCTAGTGTAAACATACCTATTCAGATGTGTTGGAATAGTCCTCTTGGTCACATGAGTTGCAGAGTGAAAGTTGCACCACTTTGCAACTTTGCACAACTTGAATTTGACACCTTTTCCATCAAGTGAAAATCCGCCGCCACGAGAAAACCACTCCAAGATAGCCAAAATCAAGAGAGGTTTTTCTGGAGAGGTCCAACACCTTTATGTAGGATTAGACAAGAATTTTCTAAGTGTCACGGTATCCAAGTAATAGCATGCTGAAATTTGCAGCTATTTTACACTTTGGACCCTTAAGGGATCAATCCGGTGGAACATAGCTCAGAGCGATTCCACATGTTTCAGTGCAAAAGAGGACTATCCCTAGCATAAAAATACCTATTCAGACACGTTGGAGTAGTTAGTTTGGTCACACAAGTTGCAAAGCGAAAGTTGCACCACTTTGCAACTTTGCACTGCTTGAATTTGACACTTTTTCCATCAAGTGAAAATCTGCCACCACGAGAAAACCAATCCAAGATAGCCAAAATCGAGAGATTTTTTTCAGAGGGGCCCAACGCCTTTCTATAAGATCAGACAAGAAGTTTCTAAGTGTCACGGTATTCGAGTACTAGCATGTTGAAGTTTACAGCCATTTTGCACTTTGGACCCTTAAGGGATCGATCCGGTGGAACATAGCTCGGAGTGATTCTACGTGTTTTAGTGCGAAAAAAGACCATGCCTAGCGTAAAAATACCTATTCGGACGTGTTGGAATAGTCCGTTTGGTCACACGAGTTGTAGAGCAAAAGTTGCACCACTTTGCAACTTTGCATAGCTTGAATTTGACACTTTTTCCATCAAGTGAAAATCCGCCGCCACAAGAAAACCGCTCCAAGATAGCCACAACCGAGAGAGATTTTTCTAGAGGGGCCCAATGCCTTTCTATAGAATTAGACGAGAAGTTTCTAAGTGTCACGGTATCCGAGTAATAGCATGCTGAAGTTTGTAGCTATTTTGCACTTTGGACCCTTAAGGGATCGTTCCGGTTGAACATAGCTCAGAGCGATTCCACGTGTTTCAGTGTAAAAAAAGACCATTCCTAGTGTAAACATACCTATTTGGATGCGTTGGAGCAGTTAGTTTGGTCACACGAGCTGCAGAGCGAAAGTTGCACCACTTTGCAACTTTGCACTGCTTGAATTTGACACTTTTTCCATCAAATAAAAATCCCCCACCACGAGAAAACCACTCCAAGATAGCAAAAACCGAGAGAGGTTTTTCTAGAGGGGTCCAATGCCTTTCTATAGGATCAGATGAGAAGTTTCTAAGTGTCATGGTATCCAAGTAATATCATGTTGAAGTTTGCAACTATTTTGCACTTTAGACCCTTAAGGGATCGATCCGGTGGAACATAGCTCAGAGCGATTCCATGTGTTTCGATGTGAAAAAATACCATGCCTAGCATAAACATACCTATTTGGATGTGTTGGAATAGTTCGCTTGGTCACACGAGTTGCAAGGCGAAAGTTGCACCACTTTGCACAACTTGAATTTGACACATTTTCCATCAAGTGAATATCTGCCACCACGAGAAAACCACTCCAAGATAGCCAAAATTGAGAGAGGTTTTTCTAGAGGGGCTCAATGCCTTTCTGTAGGAATAGATGAGAATTTTCTAAGTGTCATGGTATCCAAGTAATAGCATGTTGAAGTTTGCAGCCATTTTGCAGTTTGGACCCTTAAGGGATCGTTCCGGTTGAACGTAGCTCGGAGCGATTACACGTGTTTCAGTGTGAAAAAAGACCATTTCTAGCATAAAAATACCTATTCGGACGCGTTGGAGTAGTTATTTTGGTCACACGAGTTGCAGAGCGAAAGTTGCACCACTTTGCAACTTTGCACTGCTTGAATTTGACACTTTTTCCATCAAGTGAAAATCCACCACCACGAGAAAACCAATTCAAGATAGCCAAAACCAAGAGATTTTTTTTAGAGGGGCCCAATGCCTTTCTGTAGGATCAGACGAGAAGTTTCTAAGTGTCACGGTATCCGAGTACTAGCATGCTGAAGTTTGCAGCCATTTTCCACTTTGGACCCTTAAGGGATCAATCCGGTGGAACATAGCTCGGAGCGATTCTACGTGTTTCGATGTGAAAAAAGACCATGCCTAGCATAAACATACCTATTCGGACGTGTTGGAACAGTCCACTTGGTCACACGAGTTGCAGAGCGAAAGTTGCACCACTTTGCAACTTTGCACAACTTGAATTTGACACTTTTTCCATCAAGGGAAAATCTACCGCCACGAGAAAACCACTCCAAGATAGCCACAGCCGAGAGAGGTTTTTCTAGAGGGGCACAATGCCTTTCTGTAGGATTAGATGATAAGTTTCTAAGTGTCATGGTATCCGAGTAATAGCATGTTGAAGTTTGCAGCTATTTTGCTCTTTAGACCCTTAAGGGATCGTTCCGGTTGAACGTAGCTCAGAGTGATTCCACATGTTTCAGTGCAAAAAAATACCATGCCTAGTGTAAACATACCTATTTGAATGCATTGGAGAAGTTAGTTTGGTCACACGACCTGTAGAGCAAAAGTTGCACCACTTTGCAACTTTGCATTGCTTGAATTTGACACTTTTTCCATCAAGTGAAAATCTGCCGCCACGAGAAAACTACTCCAAGATAACCAAAACAGAGAGAGGTTTTTCTAGAGGGGCCCAATGCCTTTGTTTAGGATTAGACGAGAATTTTCTAAGTGTCACGGTATCCGAGTACTAGCATGCTAAAGTTTGCAGCCATTTTGCACTTTGGAGCATTAAGGGATCGATCCGGTTGAACATAGCTCGAACTGATTCTACATGTTTCAGTGCCAAAAAAGACCATTCCTAGCATAAACATACCTATTCAGATGCGTTGGAGTAGTTAGTTTGGTCACGTGAGTTGCAAAGTGAAATTTGCACCACTTTGCAACTTTGCACTGCTTGAATTTGACACTTTTTCCATCAAGAGAAAATCTGGTGCCACGAGAAAACCACTCCAAGATAGCCAAAATCGAGAGAATTTTTCTAGAGGGGCCCAATGCCTTTCTATAGGATCATACAAGAAGTTTCTAACTGTTAGGGTATCTGAGTACTAGCATGTTGAAGTTTGCAGCCATTTTGCACTTTGGACCCTTAAGGGATCAATCTCGTGGAACATAGCTCGGAGCGATTCTATGTTTTTCGGTGCGAAAGAAGACCATGCCTAGCGTAAACATACCTTTTTTGACCTATTGGAACAGTCCACTTGGTCACACGAGTTGTAGAAAAATGTGTACAAATTGTTTACATTACCTTTTTCACATTGTTTACATTTCAAAATTCAAAGTTTACAAATTTTCCTACTCAAGGCATTTACAGAACAAGGTGCTACTACACCAAACATGAACTCAAACCTTAAAATCTTTGAGTATATCTCATTATGTAATTAAATCTTATTACAATGCCTTTGGCACTTCATTCTCTCAGATCTTTTACAATGTCACTTATACATTCAAGATTCTCTTTAAAAGTCTACATCATAGGTGCTCATTATGAGGTTAACTTCAAATGAGTAACTTGAGATTCCCTCGCTAAGCTTCACATGCTCTCTTATAATGGATTGAAATCAAAATTGAGATTTGTCAAAATCATCAAAATAAGTATGTTGCATTGCTTTTTTGGCTGAGATTCTCTTTCATGGCTCTTAAATTAGCATTTTCTGCAACGAAAGATCAATCAACCCTTAGTAGTTTACTTCCAAATACACAAAGTAAAAGAGATAAATAAAGAGCATCCAAAATGAAAATGAAATAAAAATAGATGGAAGGCACTTACAGATGTTGCATGCAAGCATCAAAATAAGGATGTTGCATTGCTTTTCTGGTTGACATTCTCTTGGATGGCTCATATATCTGCATTTTTTGCAAGGGGACACCAATCACTGTAAAAGAAGACAATAGCATTGGCATCAAAAAAATTAATCTGCATACAAGTATAAATTAATAAGAACCAATGTGCATATACTTACAAATTAATCCAACGAACCATCCGGATTTGCTCTACTCTTTATTGTGTCAAGTATTGCCTCATGGTCAGACTCACGGACCTTCCATAATGTCTTGTTCAAAGGTCTACCCCCATATTTGGTCAAATGAACATTGGATGCCATGGTAAGGTTCAAGTAATGAAGAATCTTACGATGCATGTCAAAGTCCTGAAATAGCCAATGTTTAACACTTGAATGTGGGTACCTTCTAAGCCATGTTCCAGTAACCACAACTGAGCCTGTAGGGTATTCGATGTTTTCTCCATCTATAACTGGGGCCTCCAATTTATTTTTGGTCTCAACACAATGGCACAAGTAATAGTCTATTCCCTCTTCATTGTCTTCATCTACAATAACTGCATAAACATGCCCTGCATTGATATGCGCAAAAAATCTCTTGAAATTTGTCAACATTACGAATACAATACAATGTAAGATCTAATGATATGGAATTTCAACAACTAAGAAAGTAGATATATCACCTCGTTGAACTAGATCTGATATGTGGTCAAAGTTGACCAATGATTTTATCTGTGTCAATTCCAATGCCATTGGAGGGAAATACGTGTGAAGTGGGCTAAGATAACTTGTGAACCATTTGTCAACCCACTCCCCTGACTCACAATCATTCTAGTCTTGCATTGTACATGAAGAACAAAAGCATGCCATCTTTCGTGTATCGATACTCCATGAACTTGTATTTGAGCTAAGGAAAGAGTATACCTCACTCGATCCTATTAGTGTACAACAATATTCATATGGTGCAATGTTAGTATCATCCATCAACCAAAAAAATCTACGAACTAAAGACGTACCTTCATTACCTAGACCCATCAAAGCATTACACCACTCCACGATTGATTTTGCATCTGTCAATTTTCCACTATCTTTATACTTTAACTCTTCTCATGCTAATGCTCTTTTCACGCATGCTCCTGCACCATCATGCTCCCCCTTTCCATGTCCAACCTCACAAAAGTTCCACATATGTTGAACACCTGTAATGACATGCATTCTACACAACCAGTAGAACATGCGCGAGTTCTTGAACTGTGCTATAAAGTTATCAGACCATATTATATGTTGATCGTATGCTATGCCCCTCTAAGCCAAACCACTGTAGAACATCTGGAAGCAACCTTGCACGAACTTTGGAGAATGTGTGCGATCATCACTAATGTAAAAGTGGTACTCCCTTAATACCTTCCTTTGCTCATATTTACTATCAGATGCATGAATGAATGCTATGTGCACAAATATCGAAACTTGTGTGGAGTTGTAATACTGTGACTACACCTCATGTTGTGGTTGTGGAGTGTAGTTCTTTGCAAAGTCAACCACAGATACTATGCTTCCAACTGGAAAGGTGTCCTTGCATAACTTGAACTGCGTGTCCAACCATCGGGCTCTATGGGTATGCATTGCATACTCAGACAGTATACTGTCATGAAATGTGGTCATAAATTTGTACACTGGAATCTTCTCAATAACCAAATCACACCTTTTTGCTTGACATCCATCTTTTGTAGCGTATGCCACTATTTTATACTTCCTAAACTCTACTAGTTTTTGTCCCACCTCATCTGTGCTTTCCATATGTTGACATACTGGCATACGCTGGAAGCCACCACAACGCTCGCATGAACCATCCAAGCATTTTGTCCTATAGAATATTTGGCCATCCTCTATTTTACATAAATTTTTTGATAAGAACTCTCTTGAAGATTTTGGTGGGGCTTCTATGCCACAATCCTGCAAAACATCATTAGTATGCAAATATTACCATATAGAACGATAAACATCGTAATGGTTAGAAAATTCAATATGTAGTCTACAACAACAAGTAGTGCGTGTGTGATTTATCTTGACATAAAAATGTTTAAGCGGTTCAAAAAATCTTTGAGAAATACTAATTTGAGGATAATCATTTTCAAATTTCCAAAAAAATTGGGTTTGAGTCATATCCAAAAAATGCTTTGGATGTGGCTCACGATTCCGACTACCGATTCTCCTTCTTACCACATCCCTTTGATTCGGAGATGGCCTTGTCTTATTCTTCCAATACTCTTCAATTAGTGTTCTCAAGACTTTGACAACTTATTTATCTTTTTGTGACAGTCTCCCTGAGAATTCCCATAATTCATTTGTATCATTGCCCTCAATTCTTTGCCGCCTTTGAATGGCTCTTGATAAAAAATTTCTACTAATTCCCATTTTTTCACTAGTCTTTTTAATTAGATGAGCTCTCTTTCTTTGACAACTTACCAAAGTCGATGTAATGACACATCGGGTGACATTACTATCCTTTGAGCATGAGGTCTTACCCACACTCTCATAATCATCCATTACATTCTTCACAATAGTGTCTTCACTCGATGCATTCGATGTTCTCAACCCAAGAGTCTTCATGATGTTCCTATACTTTACACCCCGCATCATTTCAACAAATAGTTGACATCTTGCAGTCTCATTTAGCCTTTCAAAGAATCCTTCCCAAATCTTATCAGCATATCTTCTACAAGTGTGTTTTGAAATCTTACCTTCCATGTGCTGCAAAATATCATCATCAATATTAATCAAATACTTTTGCTTTCTACGCAAAATTATTGGTGGTGTTCTCCTAGGTACATACATCTCAACATTAGGAATTTCATCAATATTTAATTGAGGTGGGCTAGATTTCATACCTTTGATCGAGGGTGGAGAAGAAGACATACCTTGAGGTTCACATGGGAATGATGGCATACCTTCTTCGTCGATTTTGAGTGATGATGTACTCTCAACTTGAGATGTGTTGGATGGTGTCCAACAATATTCACTTGTGGTAAAGGGTGTCCCTCCATATTCACTTGCAGTAGATGGTGTCCATCCATATTCACTTGTGCTATATGGTGTCTCTCCATATTCGCTTGTGCTTAATGGTGTCCCTTCATATTCACTTGTCGTAGAGGGTGTGTCTCCAACTACGGTATTTGAATCTGTCTTACGATGATGCTTTCGCATTCGTGTTTGTTGTGCTTCCAATTCCCATTGACTTTTTCACGATTTTGGTTCCTCTACTATCATTTCCAATTTCTTCTTTTCACGATATTCTTCCACTCGAACTCTCTCCTTTTCTTTCAAGGTTTTGTTCTCTTCGTTTGTTAGTTTCCTCTTTGTCTTTTTCTTCGGCATGACGGATAATTTTATTTGTACCATGGTAATGAGATGAATATTAGTTCCTTAAAAAGTGTTGAAGGAGTGGTCTATGTAATGAACTTTTGACCTTGTGTAGGGTATTTTGAAGATGTTTGATGCTTTGGAATGGTCTGGGAAGGCCCCGGTATAGGATTTTCTATAAACCCTCCCTCTTTGCATTGAAAAATGGGGGTTTTTGTATTGGAAGCCTAGTTGAGTGAGTAAGGTCCTAAGACCTAGAAATTATCTTGTTTTGAGACCTAATTGAATATTTTTTTTGGGTTTGGAAGTCTGGGGTGAAGATCTAAGGGCAGTTCCTTTGTAAAATTGGCCTACTTGGAGGCCTAAAATAGTGAAAAAGGTCAGTTTTCTTAATGTTGTCCCAAAGGAGTCATGTGATGGGTTAAGGTATGTCTTGCAACTCTGAAATTGGTGCTACAATCATTCTTTTATTTTCCTGGTGTTTTCGAAAGTTTTGGAGTTAAGGGCCCAAAACTGGTTTTGCACAGTAACTAGATTCCAAGGGTGAAATTTGGGAAATAATGTTTTTGTTTGTTGTCCAGCTTGGAGGAGTGTTGGGATTGGTCCATTACACCTTTTTAATCTTCTTAGATGGCTCTTGAAGGCAAGTTGACATCTTCAATGGTTTTGGGTCCTCTAACTCTGCATAAAAAATGAGTATCACAATTTGAAGTGCGTGCATGGTTTGGGAGATACATGTGACATTTTGTAGATGCTTGGCTACTAGTAATGTGGACAATGAACAAAGGAACTAAGTTTGTGTGTAAGGGTAGACTTCTGAAAGGTTTCATTTTTGTTTTACTAACTCAAACAAATATTTATTAAGAAAATAATGGTTTGGTTGTGCCTTAAGAATTATAGTTTGTGTTTGTAAGCAATGGTGCCATTATGGAAGATTTAAGACAACTTGTGAATGATATAATCATTGGTTGATGTTTTGAGGAACCTAGTTGATTGTAATCAGTTATTTTCAAGATTTTCAAGGTGTTTTGAAGGTCCTTAAGGAATTGGGAACTCTTAATGCTAATTTGAGTATATGAATCAAATGTTTTTTGAAGGGAAATATACTTGAATAAGTGTGTCAAGAAAGTGTTGATTTCTTCCTTTGCACTGTATCAGTTTGTGCAGAGGTATTGGAAGGTGTTTGGAACCTTCAAAGGAATGGGAGAGGCTTGGAGTTGTCTTAAAGGATGAATTTTGGTGAATGGTTCTGAATTTCTATAATTGGCAAGTGTAAAATGGTAACTGGTAAGTGTATATAATTGTGTATATAATATGGTAGTTTAAAATGTGCATTGACAACCTAAGGTTATAATGACAAACAAAAATGAAAGAAAGCCATAATAGAATGAAAGAAAATTTGTAAAGACTTCACATACCTTAAAAACCAGACTTTCAAATGGAGGAGTTCAACCTAATTATGCAGCCTTAGCTTCTTCTTTCTTCAAACTCCACAACAATTTGACTTGTTCAAAAGCTTGTTCCCTTCCACACTTCAATTGTGTATCAGTTTTCAATGGAATTCAAACTTCAATTGATATTATATGTCTTTCAATGTGGAAACTTTGCTATTTCATGCAAAGGTGGTAAAAATATCATGGAAAAGGTGATGGAATGTGAGAAAGATGCTTGCACACTTCACAACATCATCAAAAAGCTATTTTTTTCAGATCACGCATAGAACCAAGGGAATATGCAGAATGTGGGCCTTCAAATCACAGGCATATAGAATTTTTTACCATTTTAGTGGAGTAAAAAATGCACTTGCGTTATGTGAAATTTGGTTTTCTTAGTGTATTTTTGAGAGTATAGGAGTTTCTGAGAGAGTGGGAGGGAGAGAGGGGGAGAGTGGGAGATAGAGAGGGAGGGAGAAGGGGAGAGTGGGAGAAAGAGAGAGTGGGAGGAAGAGAGGGGGAGATAGAGAGGGAGGGA
>VCHN02000014.1:1758046-1802498 GCA_007115665.2 Sequoiadendron giganteum | reverse complement strand
GACCCTTAAACCCTCAACTCTTAAACCTTTTAACACTCAACCCTAAACCCTCGACCCTCAACCCTAACTCCTTAAACCCTAAAATGTTAAACCCTTTACCCTCTACCCTCTAACCTCTACCATCAACCCAATACTCTCTACCCTAAACCCTAATCCCTCAACCCTTAATCTCTCAACCCCTATAACCTCTACCCTATATATTGGACCCTCAACCCTAATCCCTTGACCTTATACCTTAAACCCTCAATCTTCAACCCTCAACCCTTAAACCCTCTACCCTTTACCCTATACATTAAACACTCAACCTTCAATTCTCAACCCTCAACCCTCAATCTTTAAACCCTAAACCCTCTACCACTTACATTGGACCCTGAACCTAATCCTTCAACCATATACCCTCAAAACTATACCCTAAACCCTCTACCCTCAACCAAGTAAACCCTTAACCCCAAACCCTTCAACCCTAAACGCTTAAACCTTAAACCTTCTACCCTATACCCTCAACCAAATACCCTCTACCATCAAACCTATTCCATCAACCCTCAAACCTTAAACCCTAATACCCTAGAAACCATAAACCCCATAGGTCCTCCACCCTAATCCCTCAACCCTATACCCTCAACCCCTATCACTTTCTCTCTATCTATACATCTCACCTCTCCCTCCTTCCCTCCCTCCCACCCTCTCTAATTGTCTCTATCTACCATCTCCCTCTTTCTACATACCTCTCATTCAATCAATCCCTACCACCCTCTCTCACTCCCTCTATCCATCTCTCTTTATGTCCCTCCCACTCCATCCCACTCTCTCCCACTACCTCTCTCTCATGTCTCTTCCTCCCACCCCCTCTCTCTCTAAGGTCTCTCCCTCTTGCAACCTACCTAGGTAAATCTCTCTTTGTCTCTCTCCCCTCTCTCTATCTATCCCTCCAACCCTACCTAGATAAGTCCCTCTCACTCCACCCCCCTCTTTCTCTACCTCTATCAAGTCACTCCCTCTCACACCCTCTCCCTCTCTCAGGTCTCTCACTCACACTCTCTCTCTCTCCCACTCCCTCTCTCTCACACTCCATCTCTCTCACACTCCCTCTCACTACCTATCTCTCAAGTCTCTCCCTCTCACCCCCCTCACACTCTCAAGTCTCTCCCTCTCACACTCTCAAGTCTCTCCCTTTCGCACCCTACCTACATAACCCTCTCTTTCTCTTTGTCTCTCTCTCTCCCTCAATTCTCTCTCTCCCACCCCCCCTCTCTCTCTCACTCTCCCTCAATTCTCTCTTTGACACCCCCCTCTCTCTCTCTCCCTCCCTCTATCCCTCCCACCCTACCTAGCTAAGTCCCCCTCAATCCAACCCCTTCTCTCCCACTCCCTCTCTCTTAAACTCTCACTTCGACCCCCTCTCCATCTCTCTAGACTCTCTAAATTCTCCCTTCATCTAAAGACATACATAAATGCATACATACAAGCATAATACATATGTACATATAATATTACATCCATACAAGCATACATACATACATGTACATAAAAATATATCAGCATACATTAATATATTAGAATTTAACATAAAGTAAGACATAACGCGAGCGCGTTATAATGCGCTCACGTTATGTGCTAGTAGACATGTTCCCCACAGAAGCAAAAACCATGTCAAAAATAAGATATAATGCGAGCATGTTATAATGTGCTCACGTTATATCTTGCTTTGGGAATTACCGAACTTTAAGCTTGGTATTTTCCTTGGAATTCCAACCCAAAAGCTTGGAGGGAATTCCCAATGACCAGAGACGTGTTTTTAGAAAATCCACCATATTTCTCATAATCGAGTTCGTGCTCACCGTCAGGATTGCATGTGGTTCAATATCAAAAAAATTGAGCACATGGCTAATGTTGGGTTATCTCTTAGCTATCCAACAATGTAATTTTTTTCACTTTCTGAAAATGTTAAGTCTTTCATCCATAATTTATTTTATCTGTATGTCTTTTTTTTGCCAAAAAGCAGTGTTTGGTATTTTTTTCGTTATAAATTAATCGTTCATCAATTTTTCAAATAAATTACATTTTTAGAAACTAGACTCCATTCTACAAAATTAAAAAATTAAGAAAAAAACAAATCAATTAGTTTCCAGAATTTGTAGGGGTAGCACAACCAAAATTCTATTTTCAGGATATGTCCGCTTCGCAAATTAGTAAAAAATCAAATATTCATTAAAAAATTATCAGAAAAATCGTGCATCAACTACATACTATTAGCTAACTTCTGACCATTGCGATTTTAAAAATACTAAAAAAAAGTTCACCGTACGAGGGTCGTACAAGAGTTGCTATGTTATGTTTTTCTGACAAAAACAACACCAATTTGTGTACGTCCCTCATTTGAACCCCTTAATCTCAATCAATTTAAAAATAAATTAGTAGTTTAGAAAGTAGACTCGGAGCACTTGAATCCTTCTTTTTGTTCCATCTCAAAATTTTGAGTCTAAGTATCCTCAATTTCACGTCCAAAGTCAGTATTTCCTGATTTCAGAAAAAAGTTGTCCACTTAAGTCCCCTTTTTGGGAACCATCTTGGTGCACTTACCCAAAATCTATTTCATAAATTTTTGACCAAGTTATGGTGGTCAGACAAACATGTTTTAATAATTTTTAAATGTTCTAATAGAAAAATTATAAATAATCATTTACGTGCAAAAAAATTACAAAAAAAATCTGGCACATCCAGGCATGTGTCCTCTACATATATTGAAAGTTTCAGAAAAAAATAAGATAAAAAAATATTGTACTTAGGGTGATTAGACATACGCATACTTTTATCTTTTTTCCTAAAAATTTAATACCACTGCATTGAAATTTTAAATTTTCACAAAATAGATATATTTTTTTCCAAAAAAGGACTAGTAGCCTAGAAACTACATTCAATTTGCTACAAGTTTTGCTTTTACATATATTTTTTAAAATATGTTAATAACCTATTCAAATTTTAATGTCAAGTTGGCTAACTCTGTTTTTCTAAAGTTTCATTGTCACTTAGGGACCTAGCTTGGACCCCCATGATCCTGCATTGACCCTTACCATTCTTGAAACTATCCCAAAACACAGTTACTATATACACATACAATGATCCCAAAATGATGTTATGTGTGGATCACATTTTTACATCCACACTGCCCTTTTCTAAAGCTAACTTTCTAATATAAATTTTAACTATTTTAACTACTCCTTTCAAGCATAGAGAGCAACTTCTACACTTCAAATCATATGCAAAGAGAGTCACAATTCCAAGTATATTCTAAAAGTTTATGATAGAGTGATAACCATATATAGTAGATCTAAGAGGACAAAATAATATATGTCAATAATGAAAAAAAAAAAAAGTCCAAGGATGCATATAGTATTTATGTAACCTAAAACACTATTGACTAAATAAAATGACTACAATCTCTCCACATTTAATCTTCATTGATAGCCAAATAACACAAGGAGAAGTGCACATACAGTATAATATGCTAAGTGTGCTTCAACTTTTAATCAATACTAACTCACACATTAATCATTTATATAGATTTTTGCACAATAATAACTAAATAAATAAATAATTCTAATACACAATATTAATTGATAATTGATATTAAATGACCATGTATACTTATATCTATGTTTCTTTTAACACATTTAACTCTATTCTCTACACTTAATCTCATTATTATATTCTAAAGCAACAAATCATAGGAGTAAGAGTAATTTGAGACTTTGCATCCTTCTTAGGAACATTCATTTACTTGAAAGGGATCACACAAGTCTATATTTCATACCTTTTAATTCATTTAGTTAACTTTTTATTTATTTAAATTCAAGCATCGTACATTGTTAGTCTAACATTTTTCAAATTAGACCCACTTCTAAAATAAGAATTTAAGTGTTATCAATATTAAATTACTTATCTAATTGGAACATATATTGAGGATTTAACAAAGAGAAATATGTTTAAGTACCATTTTGAGAATTTGGGAAGGGATAGTAGGACTTAATTTTCAAGGTGATCAAGGTACAATGCATGAAATATTTTAGTTTATCAGAGAAAATGAGGTGAAACATCTATATCAAGGTCAATTTAATTATGTTATTAAGAGGTTGGCTTCATTTCAAAACAAGCCACTAATCAAGACACGTGTAGACAAGTGCATCAAGTTCATCTAGAATGAAATGAGAAGTAGTAACTATCAATTTACACAATTATTTTTAACCCTTCAATTATCACATTTAGAGAATTTTGAAATCATCATTCATGTTATTATGATAGTTATATATAAGGTAATCACATCCTTACACAATCAAGTTTGAACCCTTCCAAATAATTTATAATTAGATAAATACAAGAAAGCGATTTAGATACTCTGTACAACCATTTACATTCTTCTAAACTACTCAAATTTTTTACATAAAGTAATTATAATTAGAATTTTAATAATAGGATAAAATTCATAAACCATATATTTTCAATAACATCACCACAACCATCATGCGGAAACCCATACATAATAAACAAATTTAATTATAATACCTAAAGAGATCTCAAAATCTCCTATTGTTTATAAAACCTAACTTTGATACCAAAAGTCATACTTATATACAATAATACAAATGATTAACCTGTTCAACAAAAACTGACGAAGTCTTTGCAGTTTTATAGTTACCCTTGCGGTTGCACCTTATTTTTCAAATGCTCATTGTCCTCGGAGCACGCCACGTGGCTTCCCCGTGAAGCTTTTCGATCTTCCTTCGCTTCACTTTTTGGCAATCTCCATCTGCGTGTTGTGTGGCTCATTCTGGTTGCTTTTCTGAGTTGGGCCCGCTTCATTCTTTATTTTGCTCGGAGCTCTCCACATGGCTCTCTCTTGAAGCTTTCTATTGGACGCCTTTACAACTTTCTGTCGGGATTTATCTAAGGGACACGTGGTGATTTTGTTTCTGCGTTGGTTACATTGGAAATGCCAATGGATCTTTTGTGCCTCCTGCTGTCGCGTGTTCCCCCTGTTGCTGCATGGTTTTTCATTTCATGTTGTGGCCTTGCTAGCGTGTTGCTGACCGGTCAATGTTTGTTGTGGTGGCTCGAGGTGATCTAGTCCAACGATCGCTACGCGTGGACTGCTCTTCTTTTGATGCGTCTCCAGGCAATGGACTGGCCATATAAATTGGGCCTTGTTTTCTTTTATTAGGGATTAAGTTTTGCAAAACTCCCCAGCATTGGGAAGTAAGCCTTTTGTAATAGTTGCTTTCAATTCGAAGACTTCAGACTGTGCCAAATAAATTCAGCCTTTCTATTTTTAAGCGTTTGTTAGAACTATTGACCTGTGTTGTTATCTTTATTTTTGTATGAATGCCTGTTCTTTAGTTTCTGTAACCTCTCATAGCTAGAATGAATACAGATCATGTTTCTCCAACTCTTCTGTATTAATACAAATTTATGTTTGATTACATTATACAAATTAGAGGGTATTTTTGCATGATAAGTGTTTTGAGAAAATTATCTTAATTAATAGCAATTTAGTGTTTCAGGCCTTCGCATTATGCACTGTGCTTTGGTAAAGTTATCTAAAGATTTTGGCACATCGCCTGTAGTGTAAATTTTACATTCCTGCAATCTCCCTTGCCTTTTACTTCACCCACTAAGCAAAGAGCCGGCTTCAGTAAAATCCCAGAGGTCACTTAGCTGGCACACAATGTCCCCCATTAGCTAGGTTTCCCATAAGACTACTGCTACATGCAAAATACTGCGTCAATAGTTCTTTTTCTGGCATGCCTGATGGGACAGTGAACTAGCACATTCACTTGATTTTCATACATGTGTATGAGCCATCGGCCTGTAACTAGGTCACAGACTGCAAGAGTCCCTAGCTAGCTTGTGCTACCTTTAGTTTCTGTGCACCCAAGAGGTCGTCGAGGTAGCCCTTCACCTCCTCCGTCTTCACCTTCTCCAACATCACCTAATCCACCCGCACCTATGGTTGCTAGAAACTATGTAGCCTAGGACTCCGGCATTCCATTAGTAGCACCTGTGCCTCCTACAGTATGGCCCCCCATCCCTATTTCCGCTCTAAAAGCTATCCCTAAATATTTTGGGGATGAATCAAAGACACCGACGGAGCATCTGCAAGATGTAGCAGACATATGTCTAGTACATGGCATATCAAACGAGAATGTAGCCCTTAGATTATTGGCTGCCTCCTTCCGAGGAAAGGCACTAAATTGGTACAGAACTTTACAAGCTAGTACTATTGCTACTTGGGATCAGCTTGGGACCCCATTTTATGAGCGTTTTTCAAACGTAGGTGATAAATCTTTGTTGTACCATCAACTGGAAAATATAAAGCGAGCCCCTCATGAAGCTTTGCCTGACTTCAATGCGAGGTTCCATTCGACCTGGCAGAGAGTGCCTGTGGGTAGCCGACTACCTCTGGATCTAGCATTTATGTTCTACTTAAAGTCGATAACACCGATATCTCCATGATGTTACAAGCTTTGGGCGGAGACACTCTTCTTGATGCTTACGCCCTAGCTGTCACTGTAGAAAATAATCTGATCACTACAGGGAAGTTGGCACCAAGACCCATCATGCCATTGTTTCCCAAGTGCAACGCTGCAGAGGCCAAGATCCCTTCTACTAGCGCCCCTACTGCTCTTCCCCAGTCTATGTACGTCTATCCTGGAAGTGTTCCAAGCACGACCCCAATGGGAGCTCCCATGGTAGCTCCTGTGCCTAATTCCATGGCTACCAAGATGAACGAGATGAGGGAACATATGCGACCTATGACTAATGAACTGACTACCTTGAATAATCAACAATACAGCTATCAGAAGCCTACATACCAAAATTATCAAGGCGGAAAGCCTCTATACCAATCAAATCAGTGGCAGGAAAGGTCACGTGGGAATACCTCGGCCCATCCAAGTAACCAGGTGGTTTTGGTAACCCTGCCAATGCAGACCGTTCATCCTAGTTTGAATAAGGAGCTAGTGGTGGGACAAAACAATTTAGCCGAAGATGCCAATTCGTGGTGCTTCCCTTGCAATGATGCACACATGTCATGAAACTGTCCGCGGGGGAATCTGCAACAACAAATCACTGATCAACGTAGCAAAGGCAGCACATCTATTTCGAGCAACACACCATATGCCTCCCAGCAAATGAACAATGCAGTCCTTGCCACTCAAATGGAGGGGATGTCCATCAAGCAAGAGTCAGACATTGTCCTGGACCAGGCTCTCTTTTCTTGGATGGAAGGAGAAGAGTCAACATTTTCGAATGACATCCCTATTGATAAAGTACCCCGAGTGCAATCTGACTATAATACGCGTTCTAAGCGTAGATTCACTGGAGAGTTTACAACCTCGCCTACCAATGCTATATCACAACCGATGTCCAGCCCGACAGCAGGCCTATTACCAACCTCACCATAGTCAGAGATGGCTATTCTTAGCTCTCTAAATTCACTTCCTCTGAAGACAAAGGCTCCACCGGTCACTTCTACTATTGTTAAACTACCGGATGTACCGACCGTGAAACCAATGGCGGCCGCAAGACCTAAAGAGCAGGAAATCGCAACTCACTAGCTGAACGTGCAATTCAACGTGGTGGAACAACTGAAGAAGTCATCTGCCAATGCTTCTCTGTGGGACGTCCTGACTATTCCGGAGCAAAAGGTGTTGTCTAATGAAGAGAATATGAAAATTCCTACTCATTCTAATGAGGAGGATGTATCCAAGCCGGACTTGGATAAAGTAGTAACAATTCGATCGGAGGAGAAGATCGAGTTTGGAAGGGAAAGTAAGCCTAAACCTAAGCCTTTCTTTCTAACACTGATTATTGGTGACAAGCTGTTGCATAACTATATGATCGACTCTGGTGCCAGTACCATTGTCATACCAAAGCAAGTACCTGACGCTTTGGGTCTAAAATATGAGCCTCTAAATAAAGGAGTCATGCAGCTTGATGGAAACAAGGGATTACCCATGAATTTGTTCGCCTGCCCTAGTATCATTGTAAATTAGGATACCATACTCATCAATATGCCTCCTCTATTTGGGATTTGTTTGTCACGAGAGTTCATTGTAAATGTAGGAGGATATCTGGTGCTAGACTGGTCACACTTTATTATGAGGACTAAGCATGGGGCTAAGATGAAACTATTGTCAGAAACTCTGCATTTCGAACATGTTGCTGATGAGGCTCTGCTAAATTTTGAAACAACACACACTTCAATCTCTCAGAAAGAAAGGTACAATGTGGAACTTCTTGAAGAAGAGGAGGCTACTAGCTCCCGAACAAAAGACGAATAAAATTTGTTGAATGAATTTATTGATACATACCCTTTCGAGAATTACCATGCAACTGGCCTCAAAACCTATGTGATACATGAAGAAGGGCAGATCATGCCCAAAGTTACTAAAGGACCCAAAAATGAAGAATCTTCAAAAATATGGACGTTATACTTTGATGGCGCTAGATGTAGAGTAGGAGCTGGAGTAGGGATTTGTTTGATAACCCCAACTGATGAAAAGACTTTGAGGTCCTGCCGCTTCTAGTTTGCATGTTCAAAAAATGAAGCTGAATATGAAGGTCTCATTCATGGTTTAAGCTTTGCAGAGCAAATGGGTGCAAGGCAGATAAGTGTCTTCGGAGCTTCGGAGCTGGTAGTCAACCAAATCCATAGAACTTCGGCCACAAAGAATATCCGTATGCGGTCTTACCGACATAGGGTCTAGGATCTGATTGACAAATTTGAGGCATTCAATATTCAGGCTATTCCAAGATAAATGAATTCCAAAGTAGACAAGATGGCAACTATTGGGGCTCAGTTCGAACCGGCCTCCGAATTATTTAAAAATAAACATTCAATGAAGGTAATTGTAAGACCCACTATCCTAGATAACAATCAAGATTGGAAAGTATTTGATAGCGATGCTCATATTGCATCATTCCTCCAGTCATCTGGAGAATTCGTTGATCAGTTGCAGCCGAAGATTGCCAAAGTGTACAGAGATCAAATCCTCTAGTTAAAATCCAACAAGCTCCTGAGAGGCCTGGTCACTCTAGAAAGCCTATTCGATTATGATGATGCAACGAGAGATAAAGGGAAGCTCATAGCTGACAAGGGAGATTATACTGATTTGCATATCAGGGAAGATAGGAAGCTCAAAGTTGGGAAGGAAGTGTTGCAAAAGAATAAAGATAAGCTAAGACACTTCTGTGACGAATATCCGAGTGTAGTTGCCTAGTCATACAATGATCTTAAAGGATATGATCCCGGGATCATCGAGCAAACTATTGAGCTGTCAGAGGGGGCGGAGCCAGTTCGTCAAAAACAGAGACCTGTGAACCCAAAGATAGAATTTCTCATGTCATAGGAGTTGAACAGGTTGATCACATCCCGAATAGTGTTCCCGATCAAACACAACAATTGGCTGTCAAACCTGGTGCCAGTTCGGAAGAAAAATGGGGATATACGCATGTGCGTAGACTTTCGAGATTTAAATAGAGCGTCCTTAAAGGATCATTATCCCCTGCCTTCAATGGAGGTAATTCTGCAAACTGTTGCTAGCTTCGAAATGTTTTCAATGTTGGATTGTTTTCCGGGCTATAACCAAATCCGGGTAAAGGAAGAGGACCAATACAAAATAGCGTTTACTACAAAGTGGAGAAGGTATGCATATGCTAAAATGCCTTTCGAGCTCTCAAACCCCGGAGCCACTTTTTTGCGGGCTATGGACATTGCTTTTAAAGATTTGATCACAAAATCATACTCATTTACCTAGATGACTTGACAGTATTCTCAAAATCTGTTGATGATCATTTTGATCATTTGGAGCTTGTTTTCCAGAAATGCTAGGAATTCAGGATCTCTTTGAACCCGAAGAAATGTGTGTTCGGAGTTCCCCAAGGGAAACTATTGGGATATGTCATCTCTAAGGAGGGCATTGCTATTGATCTAGAAAGAATTGATGCGATCTGAGAACTTTCGTTACCTGTCAACAAAAAGAGTGTGCAGTCTTTCCTAGGTAAGGTCAACTTTATTAGCCGATTTATTGCAGATTTCACAGGCATTGTTCATCCTATTACCTTAATGCTCAAGAAGAATCAGATTTTCAAATGGACGACGGAGGCTAGAAAAGCTTTCGAGCTTGTTAAGGAGGCTATATCTTCAGCCCCTATGTTGGTTAACTCAGACCTGTCAAAATATTTTATTATGTATGTTTTTGGTGGTGGAAATAGTATTGCCACAGTGCTCATGCAAAAGGATGATGAAGATACAAGGAAGTCCCCTATTGCTTTCTACTCGCGAACCCTGAAAGAGTACGAAGTAAGGTATAACTTTGTAGAAAAGCAAGCCTTTTCCATTGTTAAGGGCCTTAAGAAGTTCCGGCATTTGATATCCTATAATAAGGTAATTGTTTACGTACCACATCCTAGTGTACAAGAGTATATCATGGAGGGAGAAATCACTGAGAAGAGAGCTAATTAGATCACCAAGATCCTAGAATATGATATTGAAGTCAGACCTGTCAAGACCGTCAAGGGAAAAGGACTGTGCGAATATATCACTGAAAGCAGTGGAACAGTGATAGAGCTTGGAGCTCTCGAATCTGTGTTAATAAACAAAGAGAATTCTCAGAACAACTAGCTCGATGACAGAATAAATTTTATGCAGATAGGAAGGTATCCAATTGATCTCCCATCCTTTAAAAGATGTTTCTATCACCTACAGAATAGCAATTATGTCATTTTGGAGGGTGTCCTATTTAAAAGAAATTTCAATGACATCCTGCTAAGATGCGTAAATGAGGAGCAAGCCAAGAAGATTCTAGAGCAATACCATAATAGCTCTATAGGAGGATATTTTTCTGCAAGAACCATGACAATTAAAATTATATGTGCTGGTTATTTTTGGCCAACACTTTTTAATGATGCATTTTCATTGATTAAATCTTGCAAGGAATGTCAATTTTATGTCGGAAAGAGACAGAATGCTGCTACGCCTTTAAGGCCTATAGTGGTAGAAGAACCTTTTGCTCAATGGGGTTTAAATTTCATTAGGATGATTAACCCTTTCTCTTCAACTGGACATAGATGGATACTAACAACAAATGACTATTTTACCAGGTGGGAAAAAGCAGTGCCGTTAAAAAATGCAACTGAATCGAAGATTGTTAATTTCCTCGAAGAATTGGTGGCCAGATTCGGCCACCTAAAACAATCATCTCTGATAATGTTAAGGCTTTTCTAGGCTCAAAGATGAGCCAGTTTGCACTAAAATATGGAGTGTTCCTAAAGACCTCTTCTAACTATTATCCCCAGGGAAATGGTCTCACGGAGTCTACTAACAAGAACCTCATCAGGTTGATCAAAAGGATAGGCTCGAAACATCAAAAAGAGTGGCATAGGAACCTTTGGATAGTGCTCTAGGAAGATTGAATTACGCCCAAGCAGATACTGAAAACATCTCCTTATGAGATGGTGTACAGGAAAGAGGCATTGTTGCCTATCGCCATGGAAATTCATGCCTACAACTGCTCAAATCCCTAGAAATTAATCAAAATGGGGCAATGGAGGTGAGGTTTCCCAAGTTACTCGAGGTGCAAGAGAAAAGAGAACACGCCCTGGAAGCAATGAATAGCCGCCAGCAGGTGGTAAAGAAATGGTTTGACAAAAGGGCTTCTAATCAGGGTTTACAATGCAGAGATTTGGTCCTCAAATTCAATGAGCGCAAAGCAAAACCCGGACTGCACAACAAATTTGACAGTCTCTGGGAAGGGCCATTCAAGATTTATCAGTGTAAACAGTTCTACTCTTTTGAGTTGGAAGATATGGAAGGTAACGCCCTAAGTATTCCAATTAATGGAATACATCTTAAAAGATTCTATTAATTATGCCTATGTTTTATTTTTATACATTTGTATATATGTAATTACTCTTCTGTGCTTTAAGTTTTGGATCCTCTCAGCACAAGAATTGAAATGAAACGCAACAATGATGCAAATAATTGAAAGAAATTTGTAAATGGGCTAAGTGTTCTAAAAGGATATATATTATATTCATCAGAGTAAAAAATTTACAATATATTCAAGCTGGAGGCCTTGTGTTAACATTTACATATGCCCACTATAGCACGGAGCTTGTAAGCATAGAAAGGCAAAATTTGTAATCATCTTTGTCTTCAAGATATCAGTGAGAAGAATTGGCGATCATGGTAGCAGGCAGCTCGGGCTTAGGGAACACCATTCTTTCAAAATCTTCATACCACTGAATATTTTGGAATGGTTTAATGCAGTGTATACGCATGAGGAATTAGCAGCCCACACGGACCTTAGCACGATGCTCCTCATGTGTCTCCAGCTCGAACCCGAAAAGAAAAGGCCTGGTTGGGACAATGCCTCCATGCAGCTATTGCAGGTGAATGTTTCGAACCGAGGGAATCCCACGGTCGAATTGGGCCGCATGCAGAATCTGCTCTAGCCCTCCGAGGTAGCACCGCAGGAAGACCCACTTCGTCAACTTTAAAATCTTGCATTTTGAAATGCTAATGTCCAACAGAGACACGATGAAGTGGGAGCAAATGCTGGTGTTCACCCGATACTACTCTTCATAATGCACGCAGTCCTTCCCAAGGACCCATTTGATTGCCTTC
This sequence comes from Sequoiadendron giganteum, assembly GCA_007115665.2. NCBI lineage: Eukaryota > Viridiplantae > Streptophyta > Pinopsida > Cupressales > Cupressaceae > Sequoiadendron > Sequoiadendron giganteum. The sequence goes on along the minus strand of VCHN02000014.1, from coordinate 1,789,816 downwards.
ACATACAACAAGTTTTTCACACCTGTCATGTGCTTCAGGCGCCTGCATCTAATTTTGCCAAGAAAGACAGCCTGGGTCTTTTTGCAAGTAAGTCTCACTGGTGTTTCCATGATTTCTGCTTTTTTAGCTAAAAGATGAAAATTACTAAGGCAGCAAGAGTTTGCTAAGCTGAAAGGCTAGAGGATGTTGTGATTTGCAATACTACACAAGGGTCTGATTTATAGACTGGCTAAGGTTCACTTGCCGAAGAAATCATGATTATCAACTGAGCCCAAGTGTGCCACATCACCTCGATTTCAGCATCGCAGTGTGCAAGGTGACAGGAAGGTGCAGGAGCAGCTTGCAACTTGCTCTATTGAGCTGCCACATCCATTCATAGATCGGCTAGGTGTCAATATAATTGCCACTATCTCATTTGAATCAGGCGAAATCTCAAAAGGGGTTTTCTTGGGCGATGTGCCCCATATGAACATTGAAATCAATTAATGCAAATAGCCTGCAGGGAGGTTCGCAGGGCTGGCTTGGTTCGTCTTTCGAGATAGGAATCTATTTCCATCACATGCGAAAGATTGTCAATTAAATGCTCGAGCAGTTTGGTTGGTTGGCATTCTTTTCGCATGAGTAAAATTGGTAACGCATAATAGCAACTTGGCATAAATGGTTGGCATGTACCTTTTTTGGCCACCTTTCTCGAGAAATCAAAAAGGCAAGTTATGGCATGCAAAGAAACATATTTATTACAAAAGTTATCAAGGATTGAACAATTAAGGCATTCGCAAGAAGAGAGAAGTTTGCAGAAAAGCTAAGCCATTTGACAAAGGTTTGCAAGGAAAAACTCTTGCGAATATCAAAATGGCCGAAATTGCAGAAGACCCTTCACAAATTTTGGCTCTAGTGAGCCTAAGTGAGCAAATGAGGAATGCCTCCCATGTGCATCTTTACGACGGAGAATCTTATGCCACTCCCAGCATACCCACTAAGCCTAGCTGGCCTTTCACTCACCCGGTGAACCAGAAATTATTGAGCACGGTTCCTCATAGAGATCAAACGGTGGTCTTGGAGGATTGGGATAATGTCTTTGATCCTGAGTTATCTTGCAATCCTAAGAGCCTTAGGGAGGTGGCATGTGAAAGAATGAAACACATGATAGACCAATTTCACAAACAATTATGGTTTTGTGGGCTCACATAGTACATGGTCCCCTTGGTACACCATTGCCCAGAGGTTGTGGCGGCATGCGCGACACGTTTCGACCCGAACACAAGGGTTATCAGCGGCAAGAAATTCAGGGTAGTCATTAGCCCTAAGGCTATTCAAGACATATTGTGCATCCCTCTTCCCTTGGGTAATGAGGTTGAGAATTTTTATATGGAAAGAATGCAACAAAAATGGGGAGAACTCCAGTCGGGGCCTCAGTTTTATCGCTCCGAACTCAATCCACAAACGGGTAGTTCAGCACCGCCCAAATTCCCTTTCAGTTTGAAGGCTCTAAAAGGTGGGTCTTCCGCTATCACTTCTATGTTGGTGATGGTGTGTGGTTTGGACTCAGATAAGAACGTTCATCAGTTTCAAATGTCCCTCTACTTTATGCTGAAGAAGAATCGCAAGGCTCCACTCCTAGACTTTGCAGGAGTTGTCAGTAATGGAATTTGGCAGTAATTACAAGAATTTGGGGTCGGCTCTAAGTTCAGGTATTCATCTTTCATAACCTACCTAATTTTGCATCAGAACTCATATTACTTTTTGACATTTATGTCCCTGTCTATTTTTGACGAGGGTGGTTTGAGGAAGCTGATTTCGACATGGACCCCTGTCATGTCTAAAACCTTTGATTATTATGCATTTTCAGATTCATTCATAGCCCCGGCTATAAGGGCTTTGGATAAGGATGGCATAAATATGACCGAACGCATATCGCTCTGACAAAAATCCTGGTTGGGGAAGCTAACTCCGCCCTGTGACTGGTTCTTTGGTTTGGATTTCACCATGCTCCACTTGCCAGGTTTCGTCCGGGATCCATTTCGACTTCCCCATTTTCTTTTCGACAGAGTGTTGGCCCTGGAATCAATGAGGTAGCTATGTACCCTTGATGATGATTACTGGGGAGGGAAGCACTTAACCTCCTATTTGTTGTTGTCAATCATGTTTGGTTCAGTTTCACTAGTTAAGAAGACGACCCCAAAGATTGATACCTCGGTGATTAGGCTTTCGAAGTTGGGTCACCTCGGGTTGGTATTAATTGATGATACCTGGAATTACAACCCTGACAATAATCTATCAGGAATCGACATCAAGATCTCGCATTCGCCTCAACCATTCTGGGACCTCCGACAGAATGTAGAGGAGGGAAATTTAAGTAGATACGTAGGCCTGGAGTATTTGCCTATAGTGGATGGTCGACTGCCATGGCTGAATTTTTATCACATTGTGGGGAGGGTCAACCCAAAGCTGAATATCAACCCCCCCTAGTCACCCAATTGAGTAAGCTCGGTTGGGCGCCTGAGAAGATGCAAGCCTTTTGGGTGTACCAGCAGGAGATTCAGGCAGCTGACAAGCTTTATGACGAAGTAGCCCTTGATGAAAGATTTGATGACATCTGGGAAATTGAACATCTATATGTTGAAAATTCTCTGAACCGCTCAACATCTATGCAACAATATAGAAGAGAGGAGGCTACCACGAAATCTGAGGAGGAGGTAACTCAGAATCCCCCTGTCGTTGCCGAGAGTCCAATGCATAAAAAGAAGACTGGTAAGCAACTTATGTAGGAGGAAGAGCCATGCGTACAAACATCCAAGCTAGTTACCTCCTCTAAATCAACACGGAGGCGAGCAAGGACCACCAGTGGTAAGAGATGGGTCATTCTCCACCTCAACGATTTCCCAGAGGAGAAGTGACAATGAACCGAAGAGGCTGGTGTAGAGGAGGGAGTGGTCAAAGTGTCTATAGCTCCGTAGGAGCATCAGGTAACTTTTCCTCCCTCTTCTCTCTCCTCTATGTCTCTGGTCTCGCCTCAGTCTACCCCTACTTTTTCATCTACACCAGTCCTCTCCACCACTGGATTTGCCGAGCTTTCCAATCTTGCCCCTCCTGGTCTCCCTCTTGTATCCTCCGCTTTCCATACCTTGCCTAGAATGCAATTTGGTGTCAGCACCGAGCTCGTGGACCAACAATTTTTATCTCCAAGGCCCAACCTTGCGGTTGCTGCATCTCCAGTTTTCCCTTACACTGTCACCTCATTTTCATCCCCTCCAAGTGGCCAATTCATCCCGCCATTCTCCCCAGCTATTATAATGTGACCCAGTAAGACCTCTGATGCATTGGCTACACTATCTTTCCCACTAGCTATCCCTCAGGAGTATCCATTTGCTGGCGAACTGGGTATTCCGGCCCAAGAATATTTCTCGCAGGTTGATGCAAATAAAAGCGCCCACGCCAACCGGATCAACAAAATAAGGAAGAAGGACGCAACTAGGCAGGCGGAGCCACACTTGCAAACCGTTTTCAATGAAAGCCAGAATTCCTTGATATTTGTGAAGATCACTCCTAATGTGATCAAGGCAGTAGGCGAGATGCAACCCAATGATTATTCTGTAAATGTCATCGGGTTAGACTTGCAGCAGGCCCACCCGCAAGATAAAGTTGAGCTGATGGAGGAGACCCAAAAAATAGTAACCACTGATTTTCTCAAGCTCAGCCGGTAGGCGAAGAAGAAGGATGACCAAACTGTGGAGCTCAAAAGTAAAGTCAACATCTGGGTAAACAAGTTTAATTCCAGGAGAACGAAATAGGTCAGTTGGAAAAGGAGAGAAGTACCTTTGAAAGTAAGATCAAAGATTTATAGAATTTGAGCGAGGAGATCGTTCTGACTCTCGAGCAGAAGGTCGAGCTGAGCCAAGCAAAGGATAAAGAACTCCACGCTGAGTCTGACTTGCTAACTACGAGAATGAAAGAGCTTCGACAGAGCACCACTACCGAGATTACTGAAGTGAATGCCAACCTGGAGTTGGGAATTCAAAGAACTAAGTGGGCCAAATTGGCCTTGGCAGAAAAGGAAAAGGAAGTGGTCACTCTAAAGGACCAGCTGGAGGCACTGAACCAAAGTTTGTCTAAGGTAAAGGTGAGTTTGAGTAGCAGAGAGGCAAAATTGGCTACCCTAAGGACCCAACCCCTTGTGCCCCGGATGAACTCTTTGAAAATTGTGAAGGAGTTGTACGCATCATACTGGGATAATTTGAAGGTTTTGTGCCTTACTCTTCAGCTCACCTTAAAGTTTATGGTGCAAGCAGCTAGCCTTTGCGGAACAGTGAGTGAATCAATACAGCAGGTTCAGGAATTAACTTTTGACAAGGTTCCAAAGGCTAGAATTTTATTGGGTAAGTTATATACTGCTTCAGATGAAGCGCTGAGTGGCGTGGGCATCAATGACCGAACGACGGTAGCTTTGGGTGCAACTAGCCTCATCTCCATGCATGAGGTCGTTCAATAGGTTGTGGATTGTAGAGCTCTGTTAAACCAAGTTACCAATGACATGCGGGCAAGGTTTTTTCGTTTGACTCAGAGAGGCCTTCCTTTGCCTTTCATTACAGACTAGGCAGTATTGAGTGTGGAGCATATTGTTGCAATAATCGAAGAGAAGAAGCAGGACCTTTCTGTCTTCCATACCTTTGATCAATCTCCGACTGCCAAAGAAATCAAGGGGATCGTGCATCAACTGGCACAACTTTTCTTCCAATTGGAATTGGAAATAAAAGTATCAGGCGGATTGCCCTTCAAAGCAATCATTGATCTCAAGCTGGCTCACGAGCATCTGCGAACTCTCTCTGCACCGTCGAATGAAGTATGGTCCAATTTGTAGGCTGCCTTGTTGAGGTTGTGAGCATTTTTGATGATGAACCAAAGTTTCTAGAGTTCTCCTTTCCGTGAGTGAAAAGCCCCTATGATTCGCCAAACTATTCAACAAAAACTGCCAAAGCCTTTGCAGTTTTATATTTACCCTTGTGGCTAAGACTTATTTTTCAAATGCTCGTTGTCCTCGGAGCATGCCATGTGGCTTCCTCGCGAAGCTTCTCGCTCTTCCTTCACTTTGCTTTTCGGCAATCTCCGTCTATGTGCCGCGTGGCTCATTCTGGCTGCTTTTCCGAGTTGGGCCCGCTTCGTTCTTTATTTTGCTCAGAGCTCTCCACGTGGCTCTCTCTCAAAGCTTTTTGTTGGACACCTTTTCAACTTTCTGTCGGGCTTCGTCTGAGCGACACGTGGTGATTTTATTTCTGCATCGGTTACATTGGAAATGCCGACGAATCTTTTATGCCTCCTGTTGCCGCATGTTCCCCCTTATTGCTGCATGGTTTTCCATTTCGTGTCGTGGCTTCACTGGCGTGTTGCTAACCGGTCGATGTTTGTTGTGGTGGCTCGAGGTGATCTGGGCCAATGATCGCTACGCGTGGTCTACTCTTCTTTTGATGCTTCTCCAGGCAGTGGACTAGCCATATAAATTGGGCCTTATTTTCTTTTATTAGGGATTAAGTTTTGCAAAACTCCCAAGCACTGGGAAGTAAGCCTTTTGTAATAGTTGCTTTCAATTCAAAGATTTCGGACTGTGCCAAATAAATTTGGCCTTTCTGTTTTTAAGCGTTTGTTAGAACTATTGACCTGTACTGTTATCTTTATTTTTGTATGAATGCTTGTTCTTTAGTTTCTGTAACCTCTCATATCTGGAATGAATACAGATCATGTTTCTCTGACTCTTCTATGTTAATACAAAGTTATTCTTGATTACATTATACAAATTAGAGGGTATTTTTGCATGATAAGTGCTTTTGAGAAAATTATCTTAATTAACAGCAATTTAGTGTTTCGGGCCTTCACATTATGCACTGTGCTCTGGTAAAGTTATCTAAAGATTTTGGCGCATCGCCTGTAGTGTAAATTTTACATTCCTGCAATCTCCCTCACCTTTTACTTCACCCACTAAGTGAAGAGTCGGCTTCGGTAAAATCTAGGAGGTCACTTAGCTGGCGCACAACGTCCCCCATTAGCTAAGTTTCTCATAAGACTGCTGCTACATGCAAAATACTACGTCAACATAACCAAAAAAAGTTCTTCACAATAGAACTTTTAAAATATAAATGTAACCTAATTTTTAACAACTAATTAACTATATATATAGACATATATTGATCAATTTCAATGTACAAAATGTCAATCTACTAACTTTTAAAGCAATACGCAATGATAGGTTCAATACAACCAAGTAATAATTGCATCTCATAGAGCAGTTTAATGTTTAAAGATACCAATATATTGATCAGTCCAAAATACCAATCCACTAACCTTTGAAACAATACGCAATGTTAGGTTCAATACAACTAAATAATAATTACATCTTATAGAGCACATCAATGTTTAAAATACCCATTAGACTTAAGCTACGCATTGATCAATGTCTGCTATAGAATCCCTACACCCAGGCAAATCTAGTCCTAAGGCAATATCCAATGTCCGTTTCAGGCTTCTTTATATTTTAGACCATAGATCTCAAAGAACAATACACCATAAACATTTCTTAAAAAAAACCCTTTTGAATATATATTATATAATGCCACCATTGTTCTTGTGTTCATCTAAGTTTCATCTATCTGTTTAACTATGTCAAAGAGACCAAACTAGAAAAATAGTAAATCTAATTCTAAGACAATACTCGGTGTGATTCAAAACAATGCACCAATATTAAAATCTCAAAAAAAAAAAAAACATAGACATTTACAATCAATAATAAATTTTCAAAATGCTTCCACACACCCTACCACACATTTTTAAGCATGCAGAGACATCACTAAAACCCCTACTAATATATATCATATAATGCCATGCTACTCAGTTTGATCTTGCATGCAATTTCATCTATTTGTTTAGAACATTGGTCACAAGTAAAGCGATAGAACTTGGGCATGCCACCTGATCAACCTCTTTCATTCAGATTTACTTGATTTATGTACGTGTTTCTCAGAAAATAATATAATTACATACAAGCTCACATTTGTAGTATCCAGGCTATGATAAATCTCTTACAAAAGTCACTATCCAGTGTGTGTTTCAGGCTTTTTTATATTTCAGACACACAGATTTCGAGGAACAATATCCAATATCAAAGTTTTTTAAAAAAAGGCTATAGACATTTCCATCCAATAATCAAATGTTCAAATATATATATATATATATATATGACTCCACACACATCCAAACATCCTTAGATATTACTAAAACACTATGAATATATATTATATGATGCCACTATTGTCTATGCATAGAAGGATCCTCCTACTCAATCAAAATCATATTATATAATGTCATCTTTGCCCATGTAGAGGAGGATCCTGCTACTCAATCAGAATTGGTTTTATCTTGTTTGCAGTTACATTTATCCGTTTAAACATGTTCACAAGTCAAGAGATCAAACTGGCCAAACCACCTGATCAACCTCTTTGGCTCACATATTTTGCTTTATTTTTTTACAAGATTCTCTGAAAATTTTCACAAAGTGCACCTATTTGCAACATTTAGTCTAAGAATATTCCATAGAAAATTGACTCAGATAAAATCTTCAAATAATTGATGGCATCAAATAAAAAACAATTTATTAAATTGATGGCATCATCCTGGAATAAAAAATTCTTCTTAAATTCTGCACATTGACAAGGAATCCAATAAATCATATTTGAAGGTATTTAAAAGAGCATAAATTTTTTTATAATGATCTGTAGATCATCCATCAACAACTATACAATGCAAAAAAATATGATGGAACACTCTTTCAAAGAATCTTTCAAAATTATCCATTATTGACTTGAGGAAGGGAATGCACATTTATACAATTTCAACAAAACAAAAATATTTCCTATCAAATATTCTCTATTAACTATCTTCTTTAACTATTTGTAAAGTAATAATGTTCACAATTTTAATTGTTTGCATTCTCCCTCATAATGAATATTGAAAGAAAAAAAAAATGTTCATTAGTTTGTCATTCTCCCCCATAATGAGCATTGGTAAGAATACCAAGCAACACTTGAAGTGTCTGAAATTGATCATGAATGAAGGGCTTCTTAAAGATATCAACAATCTAGGTCACTATAGGATAGTACAAAAGTTCAGCCAAGTTCTATTGAACTAATTCATGGAGGCAATGGTGTTGAATCTTAATATGATTAATCCTACGATGAAACATCAAATTATTATTCATATGAATAGTGCTCTAATTATCAAACTATAGCATGATGGACCATGTTAAATGTGTTGCATATCCTATAATAGGTGCCTCATAGATTCACACTCAACTTCTACAATAGAAAGGGGTATAGTAGGTTGTTTCTTGGACTTCCAAGATAGACCTATAGAACCAAAACTAGAAGTATAACAAGAAGTAGACTTCTAATCATTTATAGAATCTACCCAATGTGAATCAATATATTCAACCAATCTACCCTCCTTTGAATTCTAAAAATAAAGAGTATAATGCAATGTCCCTTCAAGATTACAAGGGAATTCTCTTTACAACACTCTAATATGTCTATGTAGGTTCTAGCATGAACCTAGAGACCAAGCTCACTGCACATGTGATATCTCATCAAGTAACATTCAAATAGATCAAACACCAATCAACTATCTATATATAACAAGAGTCACCAAGGTAGACTCATAAGAAGCTGACAAATTAAGGCCAACTTCAAGAGGTGTAGCCACATGATTGCAATCGTTCATATGAAACCATTGGAGATTATCAAAAACATACTTTTGTTGAGAGAAGTGTACCACCATCAAGCTATCAAGATTTGAGACCAAGAAAATAATGCACTTGTCTCAAATCAAGCATCTCAAATTTAGAAACTATACCTACTCTACACTTTAGAAACAAGGATGAATTGTGTCTCTTAGACAAAACCATTCACATTAAGAACTAGGATAATAATATATCAGCACCAAAATGCCTGATATAAGGATTATAATCTTATTAACTCTTTACAAAATCTTTTTGCTACAGGTAAGAGTGAATCCTAAAATATCATGATTTTTGTGTTTGTTTAAGACCATACAAGGCCTTCTTCAACTTGTACAAAAAATGTTTTTGGAGGAATTTCAATGCCTTGAGGTTGAGTCACATAAACCTCTTCATCAATATAAGCATTCAAAAAATAACTCTTACCATCCATTTGATAAATAGTCCAACTATATTGAGTAGCTAAAGACAAAAGTAGTCTAACAATATCCAACCATGCTATAGGAGAATTTTTTTTAATATAATCAACACCTTCCTATTGAGTGCACCCTTTTGCTACCAGTCCATCCTCATGCTTGTGAATACTTACATTAGAATTATACTTAGTTTTATATACATATTCAATACCTACATTTTTTTTTACCAAAGAGAAATTCAACCAAATCTCAAGTATCATTTCTTTTAATGGATGATATCTTACTCTTCATGGCTTCAACCCATTCTCCTCTTTCACAAGATTTAGAAAAATTCTATGTTTCATTATTCTACATGACATGAGTTATCATGGCATAGTTAACTTTGGCATGGGATCTTGATGTCATTCCTCAAAATTGGTGTCCATCATAAGAGTTGAGAAATTATTTTTTCAATTCTTTCATATTTTTTTTATCTCCTTGTTCCCACTATCAAGGATTTAGGTCTTTTAGTATCAATTAATTTTGTTTCATCAACCACAAGTGGATGAGAGTCTTCTTCTACATAATTATTTTTTTCTAAATGAATCACAATGTTTTTATCCCTTCCATACAAATATGACATATTTACTTATTACTAATTTCTTATTGATAAGATTATACAATCTATATTCTTTATTTTCAAGGCCATACCCAATGAAAATGCATTTGAGGCTCTTATCATCTAAATTTGACCTTATAAATTAAACCATTCAAAGGTTTTTCACCATATAAATTAAACCATTCAAGAACATGTTTTAGTTCATCTCATTTTGAGTTCTTGAAACTTTAGCAAAACAAAATTCTTGAAAAAATTATTAATAATCATAGTAAAGTCATGGGCGGGTGCATGGAAATGGGTAGCAATTCCGTGGACACCCCCTAAAAAAATTCTATTAGGTTTTTTCCTATTAGGGTTTTCATGATCTCCTTTTATAAGGATTGATCTCATTGTATTATCACATCAATTCATTCTCTCATTCTCTCTGATATATACATTTTCAGTTTTCAGAGAACCCCTACTTGTTTGTCTCCATCTCTTCTTTTGTGACAGGTTATTTGTATGCAAGTGATCTTTGGGGTTTGTGAAGTTGTATTTTCTCAACTTCTACATGGTATCAGAGCTCTAGACCTGCTGCTTCATGTTTTTGTTTTGAAGATTTTTGGAGCTTCAAGAGTTTGGGGTTTATTTTTTTGATCTAGGGCATACCTACAATTTCAAAGCATTTTCAGCTCAAACGGACCTTGCCATTGCGTCCGCAGCGGTCCAAAACCCCTAAATCGACTGCTCATTAGTCCATTTTGGACAAAGTCGATTTTTGGAGCAAATTCTTTTTTTGCTGGTACGGTCGTACGGCCGTTCGCCTGCCTGGTAAGAAAAAAAAATCAGAATTTATTTTTCCGCCTTTGTTTTCGTCAAAAAAATAAATAAAATTTTTTTCCTCCTGCAAAAAAAATCGCAGTTTTTTTTTTATTGTTGTAAAGTTTTTATTTTTTTTTTAAAAAAATCATTAAAAAAAAGCAAAAAAAAGCCTTTTTAAGGCATGCTTAGGCCTGCCGCCCCTGCGCAGGCGTACACTCCCTGCGTAGGCTCTGTGTAGGTCCGTACGTAGTCCTACCGCCGCAGGTAGCCCAAATAAGGTGCGGTGGGGGGTGTGCCTCCCCCACCACACATTGTTTTTTTTTATTGTTTTTTTATATAAAAAACATTTTTTTTTTAAATAAGCTCTATAGTGCATTTATGGTGATGGTCGTTTGGCCGTCAAATTTAAGCCACTCTTTTTGCTGCGACGACCGTATGACCGTCAAATTTAACCCAGCGCCGACTTTTTTCATCTTTGGAGTTGTTTTATTCCAGAGGCCATAATTTGGGCATACGATATCATTTTTTGGCAAACGAGATATCGTCGGAAAGCTGGTTTTCTCATCTTTCCAATGGTGTGGGTTTCATCACTTTTTCTTTCTATTAGTGCATTCTATGGTCAATCTTTTGGTTGTTCTTCATGTATTTCCAGCTTTGTCCTTTTTGGACATTTTGAGCATCATTTGTAAGCAATTTATTTTATGTAAACGCACTGAGATAAAGTGCCACACTATTGTACATGTATTTTTGAAGATTTTGCACATAAGTTTGTGCCATATTTTGTACTCACACTGTTATTATAAAGTGTCATGAGGGGTTGTGTAGTTTGTCTTTGTTTTTCCATCACATCTTTGTCCGGTGAGTGTCCCTCCATGACAACAGTGAATCCATATGATTCTAGCCTCATGCATGTGTGCTTTGTTTTGCACACCACTTTTTCAATTGCAGGTACTTTCTTGTGCACTTTCAGATGTTGTATCTTCTTCTTCATGCACTACAAGGTGTTTCACACTATTTAAGTGGATCTGCCAGGCTCTCCCAGTTCAACATTATGGGGGGGTTATTATACTGTTCGTGCTAATTCTTCCTTGGTTTCGCCTTGGAAGGAATCTTCCATTCTCAATTGATCAGTGTTTCAGACTATTGGTTCATGTGCCATCTGTATCTTCGTTCCAAGTGTTTTCCTTTGTTTGCCATCTGATTCGAGTAGTGTCATATGGGCCACTCATGCAGATTGTTGTTTTCTTGATCCTGATCATCCTATCTTTAGCGAAAGTTCTTCAGCACCATAGCAGTCATCTTTCAATAGTTGTTTGCAGCTTCTTCTACTTCAGTGATGTTCTTCTTGGTTTTTGCATCTCTTTTTGGAGTAGAGCTTTTTCCCATGAGGTTTTCTCTATTTCTCCTCTTTACAGAGATTTGGTTGTATTTGGGTACCTGATCTGGCCTAGTTGTCGGGACCCATGTTTGCCTTCTTGCATTGTAGTTGCCTTTGCTTTTTTGCACATGTTTGCAGCTACACTTTTGCTCATCTTAAGGGGGGGTGTTAGAGTAAAGGTTTTAACTTAATTATGTTAATTAAGTTACCTTTATTCCCTTCTTAAGATTTCACTTTAGTTTGCATAAAGTGACATTTAATAATTATATTAATTATTAAATGTTATCCTATTAGGGCTTCTATTAGGGTTTTTCCTATTAGGGTTTTATTAGGGTTTGCATAATCTCCTTTTATAAGGATTGATCTCATTGTATTATCATATCAATTCATTCTCTCATTCTCTCTGATATATACATTTTCAGTTTTCAGAGAACCCCTACTTGTTTGTCTCCATCTCTTCTTTTGTGACAGGTTATTTGCATGCAAGCAATCTTTGGGGTTTGTGGTGTTGTATTTTCTCAACTCCTACAATGTTGAGCTTCAGGCTCGGAAACTACAAACCAATAACGCGAGCGTGTTATAACGCACTCACGTTATTGACTGTTAAAAGAAAAAAAAAATGCAAATCTCTCATTCGGATTTCGACTAGTTTTTTTTTGCAGTCACGGCCAAAACCACCACAATTTCGCGCTTGCGTTCTAGGAGGAGAATTTCAACAATTTTTTTCACCAACTATCCCTATTTCTTCACAACAATGGCGCCACGACGAGGAGGAGCTATGAGAGGTAAGGATTCTATGGTTTTTGTTTTGAATTAGTTAGTTTTAGGTTGAATTTGATATCTATTTGTTTGAATTTTTAGGAGATGCAAATCAACCTGAAAACCCTCAAAATCCTCAACAAGAAGACCAACCAAATCCTCAAGATCAAAATCAACCACAACATCAACCTCCTCCACCAATGACTCAACCCCCTCCTGGCACTCAAAAAAATTTAATGAGTGAAATTGAGAACAACAAAAAGAGAATTAAGGATTTGATGAGTAGGTTGAGTGATCCAAATGGTTCAACTACAGAAATAATGACCCTAGCAAATTCATTAAAAGATATGTTAAAAAATGTAGATTCAATTAGCAAACAAATAACTGGATGGCAAGATAGGAGGTAGGCAACTATGGATTATTATGCAAATAAACTATCATACAAGGATGTGAAGGATTTAAAAATTACAAAAGGTGATTTGTGCTCATTATTCACCGACCCATGCACAAATCAAAATCTTACCCTCAATGCGAAGAGGTTTCCTATCCATTGGTGCCACCACCAACAGATTAGGGACCAGTTTTATGATAGGTGGTACATGGTCTTCGATTACCCATCGTGCAACAATTGCGAGGTCCCACAATATTTCCATAGAAAACTATGCAGTGAGTTCATATTGAACAAAATCCCAAATTATTTTGATATGAGGGATTTCCAGGGGAGAGGTGGGGGGTCAGCTTAGGATAGACCTGGTGCACAGCCAGATCCTATGCGGCAAGGTAGATAAGCTCTCGCTAGGCCACCTCGTGAGCACGTTGTTATGCCTTCCATCATGAAGGAAATTGCTGACGTAGAGACATTGTAGGCAATCAACACTTTGACCCAGAGTGTCATCCATCATACTAGCCCTATTCTATAGCGCCATCCAGGGGAGTCTTCGAGTGGTGGCCTTCGAACACATGTGTGTCAATCTTGTGGGGCTACTTTTTCATATGACCCCACCAACACTCATGAGACTGGTACATAGGATCCGTCTGCAGCTATGGAGATGGAGAGGGCAGCTAACATTTTGCATGAGGCATATGGCATTGATAGTCAGGTAAAAGTTAGTGCATGTGTTCATTGAATTTAATTTATTAAATTTCGATTTTGAAATGCAAGATTAACTAAAAATGTTTTATGATTTTAATAAAATTGTAGGGTCACAATGTTGAGATTGGATACACCGGCCCCCCACCAACCTATTTCTGTAGTACACCTATCACTAGGGTATGTAACTAGTAAACAATTATAAATTTATTGCATGTTAATAGCATTGTTTTACAAATGGTAATTTAATATGCGATTTTGGATGTTGAACAGACTAATATTGGAGGTTTTGATGGAACACTTCCTAGTGGTGGTGGATTTACTCAAACCTTCATGTAGGTAATAGAATAAAGAGCTTAACTAATGAATCAAGTACTTAATAGATTTATGTAGTTTATATGCACATCGTTGATTACGTTGAATATTTTATTGTTTTATTTTCAGTTGTTACGAGACGATACACCTCCAAATGTGACGAGGGCAATGGATATTGGTGTGACATCTACTATACAATCCTCGATGGCTCTGACATAAGAGGTATGAGGAAAATTAGTAAATTTCAATTTACATTTGTTGTTATAGATGTTAGTTAGTGAAAAATCAAACCATTATTGATTCACGTAGTTTAATTTCTATTTGTATGGTTTATACAACGCTTGAGCACGCTTGAGCATGGGCGTGAGGATATTTTCCTTGTCGAGAGAGATCGTGAGATGGCTGTAAGTGATTATTCTATCAAATATATCATTTTTTATAATATAATTTCTATATATTCATGTCTTTACTTCTTATTGTAACAGTTAAAATTTCACCATGAACTAAACCCTATGAGGAGTAGCAAGAGCACTCCACGAGTGTAGCAAAAATGAGTGACAGACCTATCGCCATCCAAGCGAAAAGGAAAGGCAAAGATTTTATTTCCAGGGCATGGAGAGCAATAACTTTTGATTCCAGAGTCCTTTGTTGTATGCCTACATGGCAATTTTGTACATATTTTTTATTGGACATATTTGACATTGTATGCCTATATGGCATTCTCATAAGCCTATATGGCTATTTTGTACATATATTTCATACTTATATCGACATATATTGATGTATGCCTACATGGCTATTTGGTTAATACAAATATCTTTTATCGATGCCTATCCATATTTGCATTCTAAATTGATGGTTCAATAGTTATGAGTTACGTGTATTCAAGGTAATTTCTATGTTAATACAAATATCTTTTATCGATGCTTATACTTATGTGATTGATGTATGTTTGTGTATGGGATCATAGTAATTTCTATTTGATGATGCTATTGTGTCTTTAAGGTTTATTTATTAAAGGGTGCATGAAACAAGTTTTAAATCCTTAAAAATCTTTGAATTTCTTAGGTTCTTCTATTTGTCGAGTCTGGGCTCCAAGCCCGAGTCTAAGTCAAAAATTGGCTTGTCAAGTCCAAGGTGAGTTCAAGTCTTGTAACACTAGTGTGAACACATCAAGGAATAATGTATATGATGATGAGGAGAGAACCCATCCTTTTTTTCCAAAGAAACCATGGTATAGATATGGGTGGTCGAGATAAAACATCACTCTTCTGGATAGTTCAAACCATAATCTTTCATGGCTGCAAACAAACCTTCATTATGTGTGTTCTTGATCCTAGTGAAGAAATGGTGGAACATGTTGTAGATCAAATATTGCAACCCTAAGTCCACAAGAAGGCTACTTGTCCCAATTTTTGCAAATGTCTTTAAGATGTTCATCCTTCTTGAGTAATGCCAACCACTATCATCAGTTGCCATGCTTCTAATGGAAAGTCAATTTGTTGCAATACCCAAGGCTAGCAGGTCCATTCGCTCTAATAACACTATAATGACTCGAGCTCTGGGTCAATAGATTTTTGATTTATTTCTTATTGGATTGACAAAGGTTGTCATCCAATATTATTAAGATAGATAACGAAGTCCCCAAATTATAAATGAAATAAATTCTGAATATGAAATCTAATTCAAATATTAATTTGATAATGGAAATTTGATAAATAAATATAATATTTGTTTCTAATTAATCAATCAAAATCATGTGCTAGCTTTGAATATAAACCTTCCTATCATTGATATATAGGCCTTGAGAATTGGGATGCCTTTCCTGATCGATACTTTGTACTCATGCATCTAACTTTGAGTCCTTTCTGGATTATATGCTTGAAATGTATACTCCCATATTATAATTTTGTTCTCATATAGACCAATACCACACTAGGTAATTCAATAATAAAAATAAGTCCGCAAATTGATTACCCTGATCTTCCCTTCTTATTCTCTTTTATACTCCAAAACTACACAATTGAATCCTAATAGCAATATCACAATTTGACACATTATAGAAAATACCTCCTACTTATCAATTGATGAGCTAAAGAGGCTCTATAATGAATGTTTCATAAGGAACAACACTTGTTGAAGATTTTGCAAATGCGGTTGCAAGCTAAGTGGGCTTAACCTTGGGGAAAAAACTTCGTGGTTAAGCGTTTGAGCTGGAGTAGTACTGGGATGGGTGACCTCTTGGGAAGGCCTAGTGCCTCACCTCTGTGAGCATCACCTACATGCAATGAGTGCTAAGTGGGCCATTCATTATCATGAGAGATGGGTTCTTGTGAACTCAGCCCTCTTTCAATCCATGTCAGCCTTGGGATCGTACAGGAAGCTAGAGGTCGTACCAAGTACGAGATCAACAAGTTTGTATTAGAAATGTAAAAAATAGAGAACAGTGTGAATCATTTTTATCTTATCTTCTCCAAAAGTTCATCAACAACCTCCATTTGAGCCTCTCAAGGATTTACATAGTGTTTTACACCCTTGTCTAACTGATCCACACCCTCAACTAACTAAAAACCAACTTTCAAAACAAGTAATCATTGCATTTCAAATTTGTTTCTTTAAGCAACTTACAAATTTGTAACTTTAGACTCCTCCAACCTAAGGGATCGATCCGGTGGAACATAACTCAGAGCGATTCCACATGTTTCGGTGTGAAAGAGGACCATTCCTAGCATAAACATACCTATTTGGACATGTTGGAATAGTCTTCTTGGTCACACAAGTTGCAGAACGAAAGTTGCACCACTTTGCAACTTTGCACTGCTTGCATTTGATGCTTTTTCCATCAAGTGAAAATCCACCACCATGGGAAAACCACTCCAAGATAGCCAAAACCGAGAGAGGTTTTTGTAGAGGGGCTCAGCCCGATCCTATAGGATTGGATGAGAAGTTTCTAAGTGTCACGATAGCTAAGTAATAGCATGTTGAAGTTTGTAGCCATTTTGCACTTTGGACCCTTAAGGGATCGATCCGGTGGAACATAGCTTGAAGTGATTCCATGTGTTTCAGTGTGAAACAAGACCATACCTAGCATAAATATACCTATTTAGATGCATTGGAATAGTTAGTTTGGTCATACGAGTTGCAGAGCGAAAGTTGCACCACTTTGCACAGCTTGAATTTGACACTTTTTCCATCAAGTGAAAATCCGCCGCCACGAGAAAACCACTTTGAGATAGCCAAAACCAAGAGATATTTTTCTAGCGGGGCCCAAAACCTTCCTGTAGGATCAAATGAAAATTTTCTAAGTGTAACGGTATCCAAGTAATAGCATGCTGAAGTTTGCAGCCATTTTGCACTTTGGACCCTTAAGGGATCGATTCGGTGGAACATAGCTCAGAGCGATTCCACGTGTTTCGGTGCGAAAGAGGACCATTCCCAGCATAAAAATACCTATTCGGACATGTTGGAACAGTCCACTTGGTCACACAAGTTGTAGAACGAAAGTTGTACCACTTTGCAACTTTGTACTGCTTGCATTTGATGCTTTTTCCATCAAGTGAAAATCCGCCACCACGAGAAAATCACTCCGAGATAGCCAAAACCGAGAGAGATTTTTGTAGAGGGGATCAACGCAATCCTGTAGGATCAAATGAGAAGTTTATAAGAGTCATGATATCCGAGTAATAGCATGCTGAAATTTGCAGCCATTTTGCACTTTGGACCCTTAAGGAATCGATCTGGTGGAACGTAGCTCGAAGCAATTCCACGTGTTTCAATGCAAACCAAGACCATTCCTAGCATAAACATACCTATTCAGACACGTTGGAATAGTTAGTTTGATCATACGAGTTGCAGAGCAAAAGTTGCACCACTTTGCAACTTTGCACAGCTTGAATTTGACACTTTTTCCATCAAGTGAAAATCCACCGCCACGAGAAAACCACTCCAAGATAGCCAAAACCAAGAGAATTTTTTCTAGAGGGACCCAATGCCTTCTTGTAGAATTGGACGAGAAGTTTCTATGTGTAACCGTATCCAAGTAATAGCATGCGGAAGTTTGCAACCATTTTGCACTTTGGACCCTTCAGGGATCGATCTAGTGGAACATAGCTCAGAGCAATTCCATGTGTTTCGGTATGAAAGAGAACCATGCATAGCGTAAAAATACCTATTCAGACATGTTGGAATAGTTCACTTGGTCACACAAGTTACAGAACAAAAGTTGCACCACTTTGCAACTTTGCAGTGATTGCATTTGATGCTTTTTCTATCAAGTGAAAATATGCCACTACGAGAAAATCACTCTGAGATAGACAAAACCGAGAGATTTTTTGTAGAGGGGCTCAATGCAATCCTATAGGATTAGATGAGAAGTTTCTAAGCATCATGATATCCAAGTAATAGCATACTGAAGTTTGCAGCCATTTTGCACTTTGGACCCTTAAGGGATCAATCCGGTGGAACATAGCTCAGAGCAATTCCACGTGTTTCAATGTGAAAGAGGACCATGCCTAACATAAACATACCTATTTGGATGTGTTGGAGCAGTTATTTTGGTCACACGAGTTGCAGAGTGAAAGTTGCACCACTTTGCAACTCTGCACAGCTTGAATTTGACACTTTTTCTATCAAGTGAAAATCCGTCGCCACGAGAAAAACCACTCTGAGATAGCCAAAACTGAGAGAGGTTTTTCTAGAGGATTCCAACATGATCTTGTAAGATCAGATGATAAGTTTCTAAGTGTCACGGTATCCAAGTAATAGCATGCTGAAGTTTGCAGCCATTTTGCACTTTGGACCCTTAAGGGATTGATCTGGTGGAACATAGCTCAAAGCGATTCCATGTGTTTCGATGCAAAAGAGGACCATGCCTAGCATAAACATACCTATTCAGATGTGTTGGTGTAGTTAGTTTGGTCACACGAGTTGTAGATTGAAAGTTGCACCACTTTGGAACTTTGCACAGCTTGAATTTGACACTTTTTCTATCAAGTGAAAATCCGCCGCCACGAGAAGACCACTCCGAGATAGCCAAAACCGAGAGAGGTTTTTCTAGAGGGGTCCAACATGATCCTGTAGGATCATATGAAAATTTTCTAAGTATCATGGTATCCAAGTAATAACATGTTGAAGTTTGCAGCCATTTTGCACTTTGGACCCTTAAGGGATCGATCTGGTGGAACATAGCTCAGAGCGATTCTATGTGTTTCGGTGTGAAAGAGGACCATGCCTAGCATAAAAACAACTATTCAAATGTGTTGGAATAGTCCTCTTGGTCACACGAGTTGCAGAAAAAAAGTTACAAAATTTTTACATGACCTTTTTCACATTGTTTACATTTCAAAATTCAAAGTTTGCAAATTTTCCTATTCAACGCATTTATAGAACAAGGTGCTACTACACCAAACATGAACTCAAACCTTATAATATTTGAGTATATCTCATTATGTAATTAAATCTTATTACAATGCCTTAGGAACTTCATTCTCACAGATCTTTTACAATGTCACTCATACATTCGAGATTCTCTTTAAATGTCTACATCATAGGTGCTCATTATGAGGTTAACTTCAAATGAGTAACTTGAGATTCCCTCGCTAAGCTTCACATGCTCTTTTATAATGGCTTGAAATCAAAATTGAGATTTGTCAAGATCATCAAAATAACGATGTTGCATTGCTTTTTTGGCTAAGATTCTCTTTGATGGCTCTTAAATCAACATTTTCTGCAACGAAAGATCAATCAATTTTTAGTAGTTTACTTACAAATACGCAAAGTAAAAGAGAAAAATAAAGAGCATCCAAAATGGAAATGAAATAAAAATAGATGGAAGGCACTTACAGATGTTGCATGCAGGCATCAAAATAAGGATGTTGCATTGCTTTTATGGCTAACATTCTCTTGGATGGCTCATATATCTGCATTTTTTTCAAGGGGACACCAATCACTGTAAAAGAAGATGATAGCATTGGCATCAAAAAAATTAATGTGCATACAAGTATAAATTAATAAGAACCAATGTGCATATACTTACAAATTAATCCAACGAACCATCTGGGTCTGCTCTACTTTTTAGTGTGTCAAGTATTGCCTCATGGTCAGACTCACGGACCTTCCATAATGTCTTGTTCAAAGGTCTACCCCCATATTTGGTCAAATGAACATTGGATGCCACGACAAGGTTCGAGTAATGAATAATCTTATGATGCATGTCAAAGTCTTGAAATAGCCAATGTTTAACACTTGAATGTGGGTACATTCTAAGCCATGTTTTAGTAACCACAACTGAGCCTGTAGGGTATTTGATGTTTTCTCCATCTATAACTGGGGCCTCCAAAAAAAATTTGGTCTCAACACAACGACACAAGTAATAGTATGTTCCCTCTTCATTGTCTTCATCTGCAATAACTGCATAAACATGCCCTGCATTGATATGTGCAAAAAATCTCTTGAAATTTATCAACATTATGAATACAGTACAAAGTAAGATAACGATGTGGAATTTCAACAACTAAGAAAGTAGATATATTACCTGGTTGAACTAGATCTGATATGTGGTCAAAGTCAACCGATGATTCCATCTGTGTCAGTTCCAATGTCGTCGAAGGGCGATATGCGTGAAGTGGGCTAAGATAAATTGTGAACCATTTGTCAACCCACTCCCCTGACTCACAATAATTCCAGGCTTGCATTGTACATGAAGAACAAAAGCATGCAATCTTTTGTGTATTGATACTCCATGAACCTGCATTTGACCTAAGGAAAGAGTGTACCTCACTCGATCCTGTTAGTGTACAATAGTCTTCATATGGTGCAATGTTAGTATCATCCATCAACCAAAAAAATCTATGAACTGAAGATTTACCTTCATTACCTGGACCCATCAAAGCATTACACTACTCAACGTTTGATTTTGCATCTGTCAACTTTTCACTATCTTTATACTTTAACTCTTCTCGTGCTAATGCTCTTTTCACTTATGCTCCTGCACCATCATGCTCCCCCTTTCCATGTCCAGCCTCACAAAATTTCCACATATGTTGAACACCTGTAATGACATGCATCATGCACAACCAGTAGAACATACGCGAGTTCTTGAACTGTGCTGCACAGTTATCAAACCATATTATATGTTGATCATATTCTATGCCCCTCTAAGCCAAACCACTGTAGAACATCTGGAAAAAACCTTGCATGAACTCTGGAGAATGTGTACGATCATCACTAATGTAAAAGTGGTACTCCCTCAGTACCTTCCTTTGCTCATCTATACTATCAGATGCATGAATGAATGCTATGTGCACAAATATCAAAACTTGTGTGGAGTTGTAATATTGTGACTGCACCTCATGTTGTGGCTGTAGTGTGTAGTTCTCTACAATATCAACCATGGATGCTATGCTTCCAACTGGAAAGGTGTCCTTACATAGCTTGAACTGTGTATCCAACCATCGGGCTCTATGGGTATGCATTGCATACTCAGACAGTATACTGTCACGAAATGTGGTCATAAATTGGTACACTGGAATCTTCTCAATAACCAAACCACACCTTTTTGCTTGAGACCCATCTTTTGTAGCATATTCCATTGTTTTATACTTCCCGAACTCTACTAGTTTTTGTCCCACCTCATCTATGCTTTCCATATGTTGACATACTGGCATACGCTAGAAGCCACCACAACGCTCGCATGAACCATCCAAGCATGTTGTCCTATAGAATATTTGGCCATCCTCTATTTCACATAAATTTTTTGATAAGAACTCTCTTGAAGATTTTGGTGGGGCTTCTATGCCACAATCTTGCAAAACATCGTTAGTATGCAAATCTAAACATATAGAACGATAAACATCATAATGGTTAGAAAATTCAATATGTAGTCTACAAAAACAAGTACTACATATGTGATTTATATTGACATAAAAAGGTTTAAGGAGTTCAAAAAATATTTGATAAATACTAATTTGAGGATAATCATTTTCAAATTTCCAAAAAAATTGGGTTTGAGTCATATCCAAAAAATGCTTTGGATGTGGCTCACAATTCCGACTACCGATTCTCCTTCTTACCACATCGCTTTGATTTGGAGATGGACTTGTGTTATTCTTCCAATACTCTTCAATTAGTGTTCTCAAGGCTTCGACAACTTCTTTATATTTTCATGTCAGTCTCTCCAAGAATTCCCATAATTCATTTGTATCATTGCCCTCAATTCTTTGCCGCCTTTGAATGGCTCTTGATAAAGTTTTTCTATTAATTCCCATTTGTTCACTAGTCTTTTTAATTAGGTGAGCTCTCTTTGTTTAACAACTTACCAAAGTTGATGTAATGACACGTCGAGTGACATTACTATCCTTTGAGTGTCAGGTCTTACCCACACTCTCATAAGCATCCATTAGATTCTTCACAATAGTGTCTTCACTCGATGCATTCAATGTTCTCAACCCAAGAGTCTTCATGTTGTTCCTCTACTTTACACCCCACATCATTTCCACAAATAGTTGACATCTTGTAGTCTCATTTAGCCTTTCAAAGAATCGTTCCCAAATCTTATCAGCATATCTTCTACAAGTGCGTGTTGAAATATTGCCTTCCATGTGCTGCAAAATCTCATCATCAATATTAATCAAATACTTTGGCTTTCTACGCAAAATTCTTGGTGGTTTTCTCCTAGGTACATACATCTTAACATTAGGAATTTCATCAATATTTAATTGAGGTGGGCTAGATTGCATACCTTTGATCAAGGGTGGAGAAGAAGACATGTACCTTGAGGTTCACATGGGGATGATGGCATACCTTCTTCATCAATTTTGAGTGATGATGTACTCTCAACTTGAGATGTGTTGGATGGTGTCCAACAATATTCACTTGCGGTACATGGTGTCCCTCCATATTCACTTATAGTAGATGGTGTCCATCCATATTCACTTCTGCTAGATGGTGTCCCTCCATATTCCCTTGTGCTTAATGGTGTCCCTTCATAGTCACTTGTCGTAGAGGGTGTGTCTCCAACTACGGTATCTAAATCTATCTTACGACGATGCTTTCGCATTCGTGCTTGTTGTGTTGCCAATTCTCGTTCTCTTTTTGACAGTTGAGGTTCCTCTACAATTGGGTTGTTTTCATCAATCGTTTCCAATTTCTTCTTTTCATGATATGCCGCCACCCAAACTCTCTCCTTTTCTTTCAAGGTTTCATTCTCTTCATCTATTAGTTTCCTCTTTGTCTTTTTCTTTGGCATGCTGGATAATTTTATCTGTACCATGGTAATGAGACAAATATTAGTTCCTAAAAAATGTATACATTCAATTTAATTGAAAAATATATGTCATTGAAGGTTTCATTTAAATAATACTTACAATCATCGTGTACAAAAGTTAACCTAGCATGTAGACAAATTTGTACAAACTATGGAAGCACTAGGTTGGCCAGAGCACATTTCTAACTAAAAGTGAATAACCATGATGGTGATTCTGAAAACTAATGAGTGAATGGCATTGTGAGTGTTTGATAAGTTTGTGGTGTAGGAGCACCTTAACAATCTATGCTTCCATTTTGAAATTTGATTCAATTTTGGGTATCTTCATGTTGTAAGAGGGTCATTAAAGACATTTTCCATGTACCGGTTATATGAGCTTTAAAAAGAATGTTTTTTGTTATTTATAGGAATTGGGGGGAGTTGGTTGTCATTGAAAAAGGTTTAAACAACCTCCATTGGCTCGACAGTACGTTTGAAGGGAGCAATTGACAATTTTCTGAAATTGCTCATTTGAAGCCAGTCAAGGGTTTGAGTAGGATTTAATTATGAAATGACCATCCCACCTACTATTATGACTTTTTTCTCAGTGGGATGGAATGTACATTGCTAGATTATGGTCTTATATTGTTGAATATGCCTTGGAATGAAACTAATGACAATAGGAGGAGGTTCTTAGGCTAGAAGAAGCACTTTTCCATGAGAATTTGAGGAACCAAGGAGTGATTTTGAAAAAGTTTTGAAGGATTGGTCTATGTAATGAACTTTTGACCTTGTGTAGTGTATTTTGAAGATGTTTGATGCTTTGGAATGCCCTGGGAAGGCCCGGATATAGAGGTTTCTATAAACCCTCCCTCTTTGCATTGAAAAATGGGGGTTTTTGTATTGGAAGCCTAGTTAAGCGGGTAAGTTCCTAAGACCTAGAAAATATCTTGTTTTGAGACCTAATTAAAGACTTTTTTTGGGTTTGGAAGGCTGGTGTGAGGATTTAAGGGTAGTTCCTTTGTAAAATTGGCCTACTTGGAGGCCTAAAATAGTGAAAAGGTCAGTTTTCTTCAAGTTGTCCCAAAGGAGTCATGTGATGGGTTAAGTTATGTCTTGCAACTCTGAAATGGGTGCTATAATCATTCTTTTATTTTCTTGGTGTTTTGGAAAGTTTTGGAGCTAAGGGCCTAAAACTAGTTTTGCACAGTAACTAGATTCCAAGGGCGAAATGTGGGAAATAGTGTTTATGTTTGTTGTCCAGCTTGGAGGAGTGTTGGGATTGGTCCATTAGGCCTTTTTAATCTTGTTAGATTCCTTGGTTTGGGAGATACATGTGATAGTTTGTAGATGCTTGGCTACTAGTAATGTGGATAGTGAACAAAGGAACTAAGTTTGTGTGTAAGGGCATACTTCTGAAAGGTTTCATTTTTGTTGTACTAACTCAAACAAAGATTTATTAAGCAAAGAATGGTTTGGTTGTGCCTTAAGAATTATAGTTTTTTTTTGTAAACAATGGTGCCATTATGGAAGATTTAAGACAACTTGTGAATGACATAATCATTGGTTGATGTTTTGAGGAACCTAGTTGATTGTAATCAATTATTTTCAAGATTTTCAAGGTGTTTTGAAGGTCCTTAAAAGGAATTGGGAACTCTTAATGCTAATTTGATTATAAGAATCAATTTTTTTGTGAAGGGAAATATAGTTGAATAAGTGTTTCAAGAGAGGTGTTGATTTATTTATTTGTACTGCATCAGTTTGTGTAGAGGTATTGGAAGGTGTTTGGACCTTTCAGAGGAATGGGAGAGGCTTGGAGTTGTATTAAAGGATGAATTTTGGTGAATGGTTCTGAGTTTCTAATCAACTTTATGCTATGTTACAATCAATTTTATGATGGTCAATCTATTTTTTGAGTCTGAAAAAGAGTTGAAACCAAGTTCTAATGTTTTGATGAAAAGATGATTGAGTTTGTTTGTTGATCTTCTTCAATTTTATTTAGGGTCAGAAGTACCCTTGATGATTTGTTGATCCTGGTAGATGTTCTGCATCAAGTTTAAAATAGTAATTGGCAAGTGTGTGTAATTGTTTATATAATGGTAATTTAAAATGTGCATTGACAACCTAAGGTTATAATGACAAACAAAAATAAAAGCAAGCCATAATAGAATGAAAGAAAATTTGTAAAGACTTCACATACCTAAAAAACCAGACTTTCAAATGGAGGAGTTCAACCCAATTATGTAGCCTTAGCTTCTTCTTTCTTCAAACTCCACAACAATTTGACTTGTTCAAAAGCTTGTTCCCCTCCAAACTTCAATCGTATATCAATTTTCAATGGAATTCAAACTTCAATTGATATTATATGTCTTTCAATGTGGAAACTCTGCTATTTCATGCAAAGGTGGTAGAAAGATCATGGAAAAGGTGATGGAATGTGAAAAACATGATTGCACACTTTACATCATCAAAAATCCATTTTTTGTTGGAGCACGCGCAGAACCAAGGGAATATGCAGACTGTGGGCCTTGAAATCATGGGTATATAGAGTTTTTTACCGTTTTAGTGGAGTAAAAAATGCGCCTGTGTTATAACACGAGCGCGTTATGTGAAATATGGTTTTCTTTGTATATTTATTTTCTCCCTCTTTTTCTTTGTATAGTTGTCCCTTGCACCCTTATAGTAGAGGAGATAGAGGTGAGTGTGTGTGTGTGAGAGAGAGAGAGAGAGGTAGAGGGAGAGTGGGAGAGAGAGAGGGAGAGAGATGGAGGGAGAGGGAGAGGGAGGGAGAGAGAGGGTTAGAAATGAAAGTGGGAGACATGGAGGTAGATAGGGAGGGAGAGAGGGGGAGAGTGGGAGAAAGCGTGGGAGAGAAAAAGGGAGAGAGGGAAGGAGAGGGAGTGGGAGAGAAATATGGAGAGAGGAGGGAGAGGAGAGGGAGAGGGGAGAAAGAGAGAGTGGGAGAGAAAGAGGGAGAGAGGGAGGGAGAGAGGAGAGGAGAAAGAGATAGAGGGAGAGAGATCGAGGTAGAGGGAGAGGGAGAGGCAGAGAGGGAGGGAGAGGCAGAGGGTTAGAAATAGAAAGTGGGATACATGGAGATAGATAGGTAGGGAGAGAGGGGGAGAGTGGGAGAAAGAGAGAGTGGGAGAGAAAGAGGGAGAGAGGGAGGGAGAGGGAGAGGGGGAGAAAGAGATAGTGGGAGAGGGAGAGGGAGAGGGAGAGGGACAGAGGGAGGGAGAGGAAGAGGTTTATAAATAGAAAGTGGGAGACATGGAGATAGATAGGAAGGGAGAGAGGGGTAGAGTGGGAGAAAGAGAGAGTGGGAGAGAAAGAGAGAGAGAGAGGGAGAGGGAGTGGGAGAGAAATTTGGAGAGAGGGGGGGAGAGGGGGAGGGGGAGAAAGAGAGAGTGGGAGAGAAAGAGGGAGAGAGGGAGGGAGGGAGAGGGAGAGAGGGAGAAAGAGATAGTGGGAGAGATGGAGATAGAGAGGGGGGGAGTGGGAGAAAGAGAGAGTGGGAGATAGAATGGGAGGGAGAGAGGGGGGAAGAATGGCAGAAAGAGAGAGTGGGAGATGGTAGATAATTATCCTTCAACCCTAATCCCTCTACCCCTATACCCTCTTAATCCTTGAACCCTCAACCCTCAACCCTTAAACCCTAATCCCTCAACCCCTATACCCTCTTAATCCCTCAACCCTTAAAACATTAATCCCTCAACCCCTATACCCTCTGAATCCCTCAACCATCAACCCTTAAACAATAATCCCTCAACCCCTATAACCTCTACCCTATAACCTATTAATCCCTCATCCCTAAAATCTAAACCCTTAAACCCTAACCCATAAACCCTCTACCCTCTACCGCCAATCCTCTACCCTCTACCCTCAACCCTAATCCCGCAACCCTTAAACCCACTTAGTAAAATTTCTACCCTAATCCCTCAACCCTCTTGACTCTTAAACCCTCAACCCTTAAACCCTTAAACACTCAACCCTCAACCCTAACCCCTTAAACCCTAAATTATTAAACCCTCTACCCTAAACCCCTATACCTTCTTAATCCCTCAATCCTCGACCCTCAACCCTTAAACCCTAATCCCTCAACCATCAACCCCTATACCCTCTTAATCCCTCAACCCTCAACCCTCAACCCTCAACCCTTAAACCCTAGTCCCTCAACCCCTATACCCTCTTAATCCCTCAAACCTCAACCCTCAACCCTCCAACCCTAATCCCTCTACCCCTATAATGTCAAAACCCTCAACCCTTAAAATTTAATCCCTCAACCCCTATACCCTCTGAATCCCTCAACCATCAACCCTTAAACCCTAATCACTTAACCCCTATAACCTCTACCCTATAACCTATTAATCCCTCATTCCTAAAATCTAAACCCTAACCCGTAAACCCTCTACCCTCTACCATCAATCCTCTACCCTCTACCCTTAACCCTAATCCCCCAACCCTTAAACCCACTTAGTTAACTCTCTACCCTAATCCCTCAACCCTCTTGACTCTTAGACCCTCAACCCTTAAACCCTTAAACAATCAACCCTAAACCCTTGACCCTCATCCCTAAACACTCAAACCCTAAACTATTAAACCCTCTACCCTCTACCCTCAACCCCTATACCCTCTTAATCCCTCAACCCTCGACCTTCAACACTTAAAGCCTAATCCCTCAACCCCTATACCCTCTTAATCCCTCAACCATCAACCCCTATACCCTCTTAATCCCTCAACCCTCAACCCTCGACCCTCAACCCTTAAACCCCAATCCCTCAACCCATATACCCTCTTAATTGCTCAACCCTCAACCCTCAACCCTTCAACCCTAATCCCTCTACCCCTATACCCTCTTAATCCTTGAACCCTCAACCCTCAACCATTAAAGCCTAATCTCTCAACCCCTATACCATCTTAATCCCTCAAACCTTAAACATTAATCCCTCAACTCCTATTCCCTCTGAATCCCTCAACCCCTATAACCTCTATCCTATAATCTATTAATCCCTCATCCCTAAAATCTAAACCCTTAAACCCTAACTCATAAACCCTCTACCCTCTACCGTCAATCCTCTACCCTCTACCCTCAACGCTAATCCCCCAACCCTTAAACCCACTTAGTAAACTCTCTACCCTAATCCCTCAACCCTCTTGACTCTTAAACCCTCAACCCTTAAACCCTTAAACACTCAACCCTAAACCCTCGACCCTCAACCCTAACACCTTAAACCCTAAACTGTTAAACCCTCTACCCTCTACACTCAACCCCTATAACCTCTTAATCCCTCAACCCTCAACCCTCAACCCATAAACCCAAATCCCTCAACCCCTATACCCTCTTAATCTCTCAACCATCAACCCCTATACCCTCTTAATCCCTCAACCCTCTACCCTCGACCCTTGACCCTCAACCCTTACCCTAATCCCTCAACCCCTATACCCTCTTAATCCCTCAACCCTCAACCCTCAACCCTTCAACCCTAATCCCTCTATCCCTATACCATCTTAATCCTTGAACCCTCAACCCTCAACCCTTAAACCCTAATCCCTCAACCCCTATAACCTCTTAATCCCTCAACCCTCAACCCTCAACCCTCAACCCTCAACCCTCAAACCTCAACCCTCAAACCTCAACCCTCAACCCCTTAACTTTAACCCCTCAACCCCTATACCCTTTGAATCCCTCAACCATCATCCCTTAGACAATAATCCCTCAACCCCTATAACCTATTAATCCCTCATCCCTAAAATCTAAACCCTTAAACCCTAACCCGTAAACCCTCTACCATCAATCCTCTACCCTCTACCCTCTACCCTAATCCCCCAACCCTTAAACCCTTTTAGTAAACTCTCTAGCCTAATCCCTCAACCCTCTTGACTCTTAAACCCTCAAACCTTAAACCCTTAAACACTCAACCCTAAACCCTCAACCCTCAACCCTCAACCTTAACACCTTAAACCCTAAATTGTTAAACCCTCTACCCTCTATCCTCTACCCTCTACCCTCAACCCCTATATCCTCTTAATCCCTCAACCCTCCACCCTCAACCCTTAAACCCTAATCCCTCAACCCATTTACCCTCTTAATCCCCCAATCATCAACCCCTATACCCTCTAAATCCCTCTACCCTCAACCCTTGACCCTTAACCCTTAAACCCTAATCCCTCAACCCCAATACCCTCTTAATCCCTCAACCCTCAACCCTCAACCCTTCAACCATAATCCCTCTACCCCTATACCCTCTTAATCCTTGAACCCTCAACCCTCAACCCTAAAACCCTATTCCCTCAACCCCTATACCCTCTTAATACCTCAACCCTCAACCCTCAACCCTCAACCCTCAACCCCTTTACCCTCTGAATCCCTCAACCATCAACCCTTAAACCCTAATCCCTCAACCCCTATAGCCCCTACCCTATAACCTATTAATCCCTCATCCCTAAAATCTAAACCCTTAAACCCTAACCCGTAAACCCTCTACCCTATAAAGTCAATCCTCTACCCTCTATCCTCAACCCTAATCCCCCAACCCTTAAACCCACTTAGTAAACTCTCTACCCTAATCCCTCAACCCTCTTGACTCTTAAACCCTCAACCCTTAAACCCTTAAAGACTCAACCCTAAACCCTCGACCCTCAACCCTAAACCCTTAAACCCTAAACTGTTAAACCCTCTACCCTCTACCCTCTACCCTCAGACCCTATACCCTCTTAATCCCTTAACCCTCAACCCTCAACCCATAAACCCTAATCCCTCAACCCCTATAATCTTTTAATCCCTCAACCATCAACCCCTATACCCTCTTAATCCCTCAACCCTCAACACTTGACCCTCAACCCTCAACCCTTAAACCCTAATCCCTCAACCCCTATACCCTCTTAATCCCTCAACCCCTATACCCTCTTAATCCCTCAACCATCAACCCCTCTACCCTCTTAATCCCTCAACCCTCAACCCTCAAACCTCAACCCTTAAACCCTAATCCCTCAACCCCTATACCCTCTTAAACCCTCAACCCTCAACCCTCAACCCTTAAAATTTAACCCCTCAACCCCTATACCCTCTAAATCCCTCAACCATCAACCCTTAAACCCTAATCCCTCAACCCCTATAACCTATTAATCCCTCATCCCTAAAATCTAAACCCTTAAACCCTAACCCGTAAACCCTCTACCCTCTACCATCAATCCTCTACCCTCTACCCTCAACCCTAATCCCCCAACCCTTAAACCCTCAACCCTCTTGATTCTTAAACCCTCAACCCTTATACCCTTAAACACTCAACCCTAAACCCTAGACCCTCAACCCTAACCCCTTAAACCCTAAATTGTTAAACCCTCTACCCTCAACCCCTATATCCTCTTAATCCCTCAACCCTCAACCCTCAACACTTCAACCCTAATTCCTCAACCCCTTTACCCTCTTAATCCCTCAACCATCAATCCCTATACCCTCTATATCCCTCAACCGTCAACCCTCGACCCTCAACCCTTAAACCCTAATCCCTCAACCCCTATACCCTCTTAATCGCTCAACCCTCAACCCTCAACCCTTCAACCCTAATCCCTCTTCCCCTATACCCTCTTAATCCTTGAACCCTCAACCCTCAACCCTAAAACCCTAATGCCTCAACCCCTATACCCTCTTAATCCCTGAACCCCTATAAGGCCTACCCTATAACCTATTAATCCCTCATCCCTAAAATCTAAACCCTTAAACCCTAACCCATAAACCCTCTACCCTCTACCATCATTCCTCTACCCTCAACCCTAATCCCCCAACCCTTAAACCCACTTAGTAAACTCTCTTCCCTAATCCCTAAACATTCTTGACTCTTAAACCCTCAACCCTTAAAACCTTAAACACTCAACCCTAAACCCTCTGACCCTCAACCCCAACCCCTCACACCTATACCTTATGCCCTCAACCCTCAACCCTCCACCCTCAAACCCTATACCTCTTAATCCCTAACCCTCAACCCTCAACCCATAAACCCAATCCCTCAACCCCTATACCCTCTTAATCCCCTCAACAATCAACACCCATACCCTCTTAATCCCTCACCCTCAACCCTCACCCTCAACCCTTAAACCCAATCCCCCAAACCCCATACCTCTAATCCCTCAACCCTCAACCCTCAACCCTTCAACCCTAATCCCTCTAACCCTATACCCTCTTAATCTTTTAAACCTCAACCCTCAACCCTTAAACACTAATCCCTCAACCCTCAACCCTCAACCCCTATACCCTCTGAATCCCTCAACCATCAACCCTTAAACCCTAATCCCTCAACCCCTATAACCTATTCATCCCTCATCCCTAAATTCTAAACCCTTAAACCCTAATCTGTAAACCCTCTACCCTCTACCGTCAATCCTCTACCCTCTACCCT
>VCHN02000014.1:1734189-1757946 GCA_007115665.2 Sequoiadendron giganteum | reverse complement strand
AACCCTAACCCCTTAAACTCTAAACTATTAAACCATCTACCCTCTATCCTCAATGCCTATACCCTCGACCCTCAACCCTTAAACCCTAATCCCTCAACCCCTATACCCTCTTAATCCCTCAACCATCAACCCATATACCCTCTTAATCCCTCAACCCTCAAACCTCAACCCTCAACCCTTAAAACCTAATCCCTGAACCCCTATACCCTCTAAATCCCTCAACCCTCAACCCCTCAACCCTATTCCCTCTACCCCTATACCCTCTCAATCCTTGAACCCTCAAACCTCAACCCTTAAACCCTAATCCCTCAACCCCTATACCATCTTAATCCCTCAACCCTCAACCCTCAACCCTCAACCCTCAACCCTTAAACTTTAATCCCTCAACCCCTATACCCTCTGAATCCATCAACCATCAACCCTTCAACCCTACTCCCTCAACTCCTATAACCTATACCCTATAAACTATTAATCCCTCATCCCTAAAATCTTAACCCTTAAACCCTAACTCGTAAACCCTCTACCCTCTACAGTCAATCCTCTACCCTCAACCCTAATCCCCCAACCCTTAAACCCACTTAGTAAAATCTCTACCCTAATCCCTCAACCCTCTCGACTCTTAAACCCTCAACTCTTAAACCCTTAAACACTCAACCCTAAACCCTCGACCCTCAACCCTAAACTCTTAAACCCTAAACTATTAAACCCTCTACTCTCAACCCCTATACCCTTGTAATCCCTCAACCCTCGATCCTCAATGCTTAAACCCTAATCCCTCAACCCCTCTAACCTATTAATCCATCAACCATCAACCCCTATACCATCTTAATCCCTCAACCCTCAACCCTGACCCTCAACACTTAAACCCTAATCCCTCAACAACTATACCCTCTTAATCCCTCAACCCTCAAACCTCAACCCTTAAACTTTAATCCCTGAACCCTTATACCCTCTTAATCCCTCAACCATCAACCCTTGAACTCTAGTCCCTCAACCCCTATAAACTATTAATCCCTCATCCCTTAAATCTAAACCCTTAAACCCTAAACCATAAACCCTCTACCCTCTACCGTCAATCCTCTACCCTCTACCCTCAACCCTAATCCCCCAACCCTTAAACCCACTTAGTAAACTCTCTACCCTAATCCCTCAACCCTCTTGACTCTTAAACTCTCAACCCTTAAATCCTTAAACACTCAACCCTAAACCCTCGACCCTCAACCCTAACCACTTAAACCATAAACTATTAAAACCTCTACCCTCTACCTTGAAACCCTATACCCTCTTAATCCCTCAACCCTAGATCCTCAACCCTTAAACCCTAATCCCTCAACCCCTATACCCTCTTAATTACTCAACCATCAACCCCTATACTCTCTTAATCCGTCAACCCTCAACCCCCGATCCTCAACCCTTAAACCATAATCCCTCAACCCCTATACCCTCTTAATCCCTCAACCCTGAACCCTAAACCCTGAACCCTTCAACCCTAATCACTCTACCCCTATACCCTCTTAATCCTTGAACCCTCAACCCTCAACCCTTAAATCATAATCCCTCAACCCCTATACCCTCTTAATCCCTACACCCTCAACCCTCAACCCTTAAACTTTAATCCCTCAACCCCTATACCCTTTGAATCCCTCAACAATCAACCCTTAAACCCTAATCCCTCAACCCCTATAACCTATTAATCCCTCATCCCTAAAATCTAAACCCTTAAGCCCTAACCCGTAAACCCTCTACCCTCTACCCTCAACCCTAATCCACAAACCCTTAAACCAACTTAGTAAACTGTCTACCCTAATCCCTCAACCCTCTTGACTCTTAAACCCTCAATCCTTAAACCCTTAAACACTCAACCCTGAACCCTCGAACCTCAACCCTAACCCCTTAAACTCTAAACTTTTAAACACTCTACCCTCTACACTCAACCCCTATACCCTCTTAATCCATCAACCCTCGACCCTCAACCCTTAAACCCTAATCCCTCAACCCCTATACCCTCTTAATCCCTCAACCATCAACCTCTATACCCTCTTAATCCCTCAACCCTCAACCCTTAAACCCTAATCCCTCAACCCCTATACCCTCTTAATCCCTCAACCCTCAACCCTCAACCCTTCAACCCTAATCCCTCTACAACTATACCCTCTAAATCCTTGAACCCTCAACCCTCAACCCTTAAACCCTAATCCCTCAACCCCTATACCCTCTTAATCCCTCAACCCTCAACCCTCAACCCTTAAACTTGAATCCCTCAACCCCTATACCCTCTAAATCCTTCAACCATCAACCCTTAAACCCTAATCCCTCAACCCCTATAACCTCTACCCTATAACCTATTAATCCCTCATCCATAAAATTTAAACCCTTAAACCCTAACCAGTAAACCCTTTACCCTCAACCCTTAAACCCACTTAGTAAACTCTATACCCTAATCCCTCAACCCTCTTGAATCTTAAACCCTCAACCCTTAAACCCTTAAACACTCAACCGTAAACCCTCAACCCTCAACCCTAACCCCTTAAACCCTAAACTATTAAACCCTCTACCCTCTACTCTCTAACGTCAACCCCTATACCCTCTTAATCCCTCAACCCTCCACCCTCAACCCTTAAACCCTAATCCCTCAACCCCTATACCATCTTAATCCCTCAACCATCAACCTCTATACCCTCTTAATCCCTAAACCCTCAACCCTCAACCCTCAATCCTCAACCCTTAAACCCTAATCCTTCAACCCCTATACCCTTTTAATCCCTCAACTATCAACCCTCAACCCTTCAACCCTAATCTCTCTACCCCTATACCCTCTTAATCCTTGAACCCTCAACCCTCAACCCTTAAACCCTAATCCCTCAACCCCTATACCCTCTTAATCCCTCAACCCTCAACCCTCAACTCTCAACCCTTAAACTTTAGTCCTTCAACCCCTATACCCTCTAAATCCCTCATCCATCAACCCTTAATCCCTAATCCCTCAACTCCTATAACCTCTACCATTTAACCTCTTAATCCCTCATCCCTAAAATCTAAACCCTTAAACCCTAACTCGTAAACCCTCTACCCTCTACCATCAATCCTCTACCCTCTACACTCAACCCTAATCCCCCAACCCTTAAACCCACTTAATAAAATCTCTACCCTAATCTGTCAACCCTGTTAACTTTTAAACCCTCAACCCTTAAACCCTTAAACACTCAACCCTAAACCCTCGACCCTCAACCCTAAACCCTTAAACCCTAAACTGTTAAACCCTCTACCCTCTACCCTCAACCCCTATACCCTCTTAATCCCTAAATCCTCCACCCTCGGCCCTTAAACCCTAATCCCTCAACCCCTATACCCTCTTAATCCCTCAACCCCTATACCCTCTTAATCCCTCAACCATCAACCCCTCTACCCTCTTAATCCCTCAACCCTCAACCCTCAACCCTCAACCCTTAAACCCTAATCCCTCAACCCCTATATCCTCTTAATCCCTCAACCCTCAACCCTCAACCCCCAACCTTCAACCCTAATCCCTCTACCCCTATACCCTCTAAATCCTTGAACCCTCAACCCTTGCGGATGCGCAATCGCACAAAAAACCCTAACCTACCCATCGCACTTGCGTCGCGACACAATCAAATGCGTCGAACATGAAGGTGTTTGTGGTTTACACGACATCATTTGCATCGCAATGCATGTGTTAGACCTGCCGAAAACCGTAATAAATGAATTAAATGCAAAAATTGACAAGTTGGATAGGGTACTTACCGGTGCCTCTGTGCCCTCGGGTTGTCAAAATGTGCGCATGCAGTATCCACTGTGTGTAGTCGCTGGAATCACCATCGTCTCTCTCAGCTCTGATTTCTGAATTTTCTATATGACAAATGAGCAAATGGCACTTGGATTGACGTTTTCAACCTATTTATAGGCTAAAAATTAGGGTTTTGACTTGGTAGGTTGTACTGGAAGCTCATTTGACCAACTTTGATTGGCATTTTCATTGATGCAACGTCCTCCATTTTTGAAACCATTCGTGTCGTTACTTATCTGGTCATTGATTTGACTAGTCGGGATATTTTCCAAATTTTTCTGACCCCGGGTCGAAATTCAAAAATTTTCCTGAGGGGGCATAGGCAC
Source organism: Sequoiadendron giganteum (assembly GCA_007115665.2). Classification (NCBI taxonomy): domain Eukaryota; kingdom Viridiplantae; phylum Streptophyta; class Pinopsida; order Cupressales; family Cupressaceae; genus Sequoiadendron; species Sequoiadendron giganteum. The sequence continues at coordinate 1,753,815 of VCHN02000014.1, read as the reverse complement.
TCCGTACCTTTGTTGGGACATATCCTGGACTTGTTTTCTTTGCCATAACGTGGTAAACTGCATTATGACAAAGAGGGGCAAATGTAGACACATAAAAATGACCAAGGCCTGCAAGCAACATTTTACCACCTTTCGTCCTAACATAATTATGACATTTTAATTATGTTTCTAACCCACCTTCAACTATTAATTAAATTAATTCATAATCTTTCATTCTTCATGATTATTAAATAAATAAATCTTATTTATTTACTTTAATATGTCACTGACTGTCAAAGTCTTCTAATAATTAAATAAAGCCATCAATTTATTTCATTAATCCTTATCATTAATGTCCTCCTGATTATTAAATTAATATATTTTAATATATCTATTTAATATGTCACTAATTCCTAAATCCTCTCTAAATTAAATAAATTCATTAATTTATTTAATTAATTAACTGCTTCTTCTTAATTAAATAATTATTTAATTGTTGCATGTGACACTTCTATATTTTTAAATACAACAAATCATTTAAAAATGTCTCACATGGTTAACTGATTCTTCATTTAATAATTAATTTCAAAAATCAATTACTTCTTATCTCACAAAATCCCTATTTTGAATTAATTTAATTCAAAATGGAAATAGTCTTCTGCAAATCAAGTAATTTCTAAAATTACTGATTTTCTAAAATTTCATCCTCTTGTCTTTTAATTTTTACTAATTTCATTTCAATGTCACGTTTATTCTCCACCATTGATTTTATTTATTAAATTAAATCTTGTCCACACATTTGGGGATTGTTGCCCTAACCCTAATTGAGAGTTGCCTTATTGAATCTTGACCTTTGATTCTAGGGCATTTCTTAATCTCTCATCTCGTTTGTCCATTCAAGATTGCATTTTCTATAAAATGACAATCTTGATCTCATTTTCGGGATGAATCATTATTATCTCTTAGCATTTTTGTAATCTCATTATCATCAATTGTCATATCATCTTAGGATTATTTAATAATTTGCATATTAGGATTGAATTTATAGTTTGCATATTAGAGAGCATTTTTATAAATCCTTCAAATCTTGTTTAGGTCTAGACATTTATAGTTTGCTCACACAAACAAATCTAAGGGCGTCCATTTATCACAACAAATTAGGAGGTACAATGGAAATGAGCCATGGAGGAGAGAAATGGGTGAGACTATTCTAGTCTCATTCCTTTTCTCATGATTTCTCCTTTGCATTCCATTGATTGATAGTATTTTTATTGCATGTATGTTCTAACCTAGTTCTATCTTGCAAGAATATTTTATCTATCATTACATTGGGTAACCCGACACACTAACACATTTTTTGCAGGTTCTCGTATGACCTCAGATTTTTTTTTTGTAGGAACACGTACGGAATGCTGCATTTGCCTTCTCGTGCGACACAATTGCTCTGTTGTGCCGCAACTGATCTGATGCACCGTATTCACCACTCATAGAGCTGTAAATGACATTCTGCAACGCATTTGACAAAACCCAAACCATATCTGTCGAGCCGCAACCACTGAGCTGCATTTGATGAGATGCATCTGCCGAGCCGCATCTACCATTTCACGTCGCAAGTGACTGGTAATTTGCATTATTGAATTTTAATCTGGATCCGACGCATCCGTGGCCAATTTTTTTTGTTTTGGGGATTAAAATAAACCAACCCTAGGATAGACACTTAATTCGGAATTTACCAATCCTAGGATAGAAAATCTAATTTAGAATTTATCAATCTAGGATAGTCACCACATTTTACTTTTGTTTGGTTAAAATGAACCCCATGTTTTTGTGAAGCAATATCTTCACTTAGAATAGAAAAAATTTCATTTGGGTTTAAAATTGAACATTTGTCTACTGTGTTTGCTTGGATAATAGGTATATGCTCTCCCCTTTACTGGGTGATCAAAAAGCCAGACTTATCCATTTTTTTTATATTTATGCATTTCATGTTTTATTACAACCTTTAGAAGTCCTGCCGTAGTGGGAAAAAGTACTCACCCTTTGGGAACGACCTAAGTGGGAACAACCAAAGTCAGGTTTTCCAACCCACTATAATCAAAAGTGAATTTCTGGGAAACCCATATTCAATGGCAGTAGGCAAGATAACCATCCCCAAAATATTTGTTCTAAAGATTGGGAGGTCTCCTGAGGGAGTTTATCTATTGCCACGCCAAACAGAAACCTTGACTAAGAACCATAGTGTAGAAGCCAGCCGTGTCAGTATCTAGACATTGTTTCAATCACGATGCAAGGGGAGGGAAGAATGTCCCCCCAAGGCACTCACCATATAATCACCATAGACTGTTTGCTCAGGGGATTCGGTATCCACTTCCATCACCTTGAGTACGCACCTAGAAAAGACAAAAATATGGGTGCCCTCTAGGGGTTGACATGGCTATGTGAGTTGACGTTATTTTAAGTTGTGGGTTGTGATTGTTATGATGACCCTTTGACTATTAAGAGTGAGTCTGCTTGAAGTATCTTTTTTTTGTTCAAATACTAGTGCAAACAAAAAAGGGTCATGTTTGATCCTTGAACATACACTTAATATTTTAATTTCTATGTGTTTGCCAACTGTTTTCAAACAAACTTCAACAAATTGAAAATCAAAAATCTGGATCAAAAAACTTGTCAAATCTACAAAACAGTGATCTGTTTTCTAAAAAAATTTCCATTGCGACACAATCGCTCTGATAAACCGCAATCACCATATATCGATCCGCATTCACTCTAATGGGCCACAGTTGCTCTGATGAGCCGCATTTTCCTGTGTTAAACCACATTCAGCATATTGAGGCGCATTTGAGAGATATCAACACGCATTCACCAGACTATGTCGCAATCAACACTTTCTAAACGACATTCGCCTTTGTGAGCCGCATTCGCTCTGTTGTGCCGCATTTGCTGTGACGCATTTGCTAAAAACATCAAAACAATTTCTCACTATCAAAAAATTGAAAGTCCACAACTTGTCTTCAATTCAATCAAGTATTCCTTCACTGTTACAATTCAAACCAAACTCTGAATTGCTCAACTTTCATCAAACATTGCATTATAGGAACCATTTTAGGCTCACAATAGTTTTCCATTTGCCTTTCCATTAGATTAAATTGATAGCTTCACCATCTCATTAGACACTTACTTTTACAGATTTTAGGAGTTGACTCTTAACATTCATTGTCAAAACTTTGCATTCAATAGTAGGTTATCATTGGACCCAATTACCTTTGTCACTTTGTCAAATATTTTGTGAATTATTTCCCACTCAATAGTCTAGTGTGGAAACTTCACTTTTTCCTCTTTATAGTCCTTTTATGGTCCATTGGTCTTCCAAAATTGAATCATTGCAAAAACTTTATTTGCCCAAGTTGTCCTCTTTAGATCTCTCACTAGTAAGTAAATCTTAGGATCTTTATTGCATATCATTTGGCATCTCCATTTAGTATCACACCATTTGCATTCACAAGTCTTTAGTCTCACTTGCATTTCATAGCATCCTTTAAAAATCCAAAGAAACCAAAAAAAACATAGTATCATACTTAGATCATTTTCTCCATCATCCCAAGTTGAGCAAAACCTTGTATGGTTGAAACTAGATTACAGAAAAAGAAAAGACTCATGGATTCTTTTAGACAAGACACCAACTTTCTTGAGTTCACAACTAGAATGGATTCATTCCCTAATGCCATGAACAATCCTTGTTTTGACATGGGAAATTCCAACATCAATCCTTTTAGTGAGATGAACATCCCATCATCTCCATCGCATATTTTTGAACCATTTATCCGATGGGATCAAAATGGGGAAGTCTTTGAAGAAGACGTATTAGCTGCTACTCAACAACCAAAAGTTGTTGCTTTTGTAGAAGAAGTAGTCTTAAATGACTCTTCTAGATTCCTAGCTATGCTCCTTGACCAAGGGGCTAAGTTACCAAAGGGATTTGATTTTAACACTCTTAGAGAAACTTCTCCCACTCCACCATCACACAATTCTTCCATGGGAGCCTCTTCACAAAATGTCATCAACACAATCAATGCTACCTCCCTTGGTCATACTACCACCACAACCAACACAACATCTATTGGGGGATCATCTTCCCAAACAAACACCACATCACAATCCATCCACCATCCCTTCACAAACAATGGGGGCAACCACATCAAACCTCTTTGGAACTACATCTAGTTCCATGAGTACATCAATGAACCTATTATTAGGTTCTTCAAATGCTATGGAAACCATCTCATCTAACCCTTTCAGGAGAAATAAACGAAGAGTTACCTTACAAGGCACCCAATCCACTTCCTCACAGGTTAATACCAACATTCCTGTGACCCAAAACACTAACATTCCTCAAGGCCACAATCTCTTGTTTGGGCAAGGCAATCAAGGCGCTCAATCCTTCACTTCATTTGGGCATCAACAAGCTCAAAATCAATAAGGCCCTCAATCCTTCACTCCATTTGGACATCAACAAAATCAAAACCAGCAAGGTCCTCAAATTCAGTCCAACATGGTAGGATATCATATCCCCACTTATGCCTCTCAAGTCCATATGCAGCAGCACATTCCTCATCAAAACACTCATTTTGCTCACTGACAACCCATGTCAAATCAACACATCTCATCACAACAATTGAGGACTCAAGCTGCCCCTATCACCAACATGGGTGATGCTGCCAACCATCCCATGGTGGAAGCACTCACACTTCAAATCGCTGCTCCTTAAACACAAGTGGAGACCTTGCAGCAATCCAATAAAAAGTCATACATGTCACATGACTTGTTTCCATATCCATATGACACAACCTTGTATATGCCACCCTTTCCTCATGGATATGTGGTACCTCATTTTCCCAAATACAAAGGAAAAACAAACCCCATTGAACACATAAGAGAATTCACCACTAGTTGCACGGACATTGCATATGAGAAAACTTATCTCATGAGACTCTTTTCTAGAAGTCTCGCAGGTCATGCACTAGAATGGTTCTCGCTTTTGCCTAAGGGAATCAAAACATGGGATGAATTGGCAAACAAGTTTGTTGAAAACTATGCCTATAACATTGACATGGATATCGACATTGCCTCCTTATGCAAACTTACCCAAGAGGATGCAGGAGAGACTTTCATTCCATTCTTTCAAAGATGGAGAACCTTAGCAAGCAGATGTCTGGTAGAAATACTTGAAAAGGAGAAAGTCGTCATGTTTGTACAAACTCTCCTAGGACCACTAAGGTATGGCTTTCAAGTCCATTGTTGCACTACCTTTATTGACCTTGTTGAAAAGGGTGTTCAACTTGAGAAAGCCTTGATCACCAAAGGCAAATTAAAATATGGTGGAAAAACTATCAACACCACCACAAATAATAACCCAAGTAGCTCAAATGATAAAACCAAATACTGGGTTAAGAACAAGCACATCACAAACGACGGTGTAGTTGATGCAAAAACCGTCAATGCAACAAGTCATGTACTCACAATCAAAGGAGTACAAAATCAAAACGCACTTGTAACTACACCAACACCAACTACCAATGCTATCCAAACCAATCATGTACAATCTAATCAATGGTAGCTGCGTCAACCCCGACAATTCCAAAAACGCACATACACCCCTTTGGGTGAACCTATTGAAATTGTCTTGAAGAAACTTCTTCAAAATGGTGTCATAACACTGGAAGAGCCAAAACTGTATGACCCTGGTCAGTTCAAGCCGTCATGGTGGGATGATAGTTCATTTAGTGATTACCACCGTGCCAAAGGGCACAAAACTTCCTCTTGTCGTCAATTATGAAATCTGGTGCAAGACCTCATAGAGAACCACACCATCAAGTTGGGTGGTCAATCATTTACATCTAATGCAGATCATACCATACACAAAAACCCACTGCAAAATCATGGTAAAGCTTCCTCATCTGGCACAAAGAAGACCAGTAATCAAGCCAACCACATTTGTCCAGTCTATAATACTATTCGTCCTGCATACAATTATCCCAATGGTACTATTATCAACAATCTTCGCAATGTTGATGAAGATAATTGTGTTAATACCATTACCATTAAAAAGGCCCTGGAATGCAATGTAACCACGTGTAAAGGCAAGGTCACCATCTCAGGTCCTTTTGCACGTCAACCAAAAATCACCGTACCTGGTTCATCCGCTAGACAGCCAAACACAAAACCGGAGTTCAACATTATTGAGCAATTGAATAAAACACCTGCTCAAATATCCATTCTCAAACTGCTTCATATTTCACCCATGCATAAGGCCATCCTAGATAAGGTACTACAAGAGTCACCTATCCCAACCAACATCAATGTCAACCACTTTGAGATTATGGTCGGATATCTCAATTCACCTCATCACATCACCTTTTCGGACAGTGACTACTCCTCGCCCAAACCATCGCATAATGATGCCCTTCACATTGACGTTTTTGTCCACAAGCATAAGGTTAGATGAGTCCTAGTAGATGGCATAGTAGGATTGAACATCTACTCTCTAAAATTGGTCAAAGCTCTTGGTTTCTCGGATGCATGTGTAGATTCTAGCAAGAGCATCATCATCAAGGCATACAATGATGAAGAATGCGCTTCTAAAGGCATTATTACAATTCTACTTTGGGTAGGACCAGTTACCATAGATACAACATGCCAAGTCCTGGATCATGACATACACTATAATATCTTACTTGGTCACCCATGGATTCATGCTCTAAAGGCTATTCCATCCACATACCACCAATGCCTCAAATTCCCTTTTGATGGAACTAAGATCATTATCTCCAGAGATCTCGATCCATTTCAATACTATACCAACCTGTGAGCTATTGCTGAGCACCAGGTACCCATCAATTAGGAAGCCTCATCTTCCACCTCATCCAAATATATTGACCCATCGACACTCACAAAATCATCCATTCCATCACCTTCTACCACACCATCTTCATCGGCCTCCATCCCAAGTAAAGAGCTTCAGATCCAGGACCTTGGTTGTGGAGAGTTCAAATTGAATACAGCTTACTGTATAACCACAATACCGAATCCCCCTAAAGTCTATGGTAGACCATGTTTTGTAATTGAGCCCAAAATAACTTTCAAGGTTCCACCAAAAAGTATTTTTACACGGTGGGGCGATATGGGTAATGAAGTCATTATTGACATAGAGAACTGGATCTACAAAGAACCAACAAAGTTATCTCCACTACCGCTGCATCTCTATGGCAAAGGATATGATATATGCAAAGCATTAGGTTTCGACGGCACAAGCAGCCTTGGAAAGAATAGCAATGGAAGATGGGAACCTATTATCATGACTACAAGACCAAGATACATAGGGCTAGGGTTTGACCATGTCGAAATTGATGATCAACGTACCCATGAACTTTCAAGTAAGGTTGTAATGGTTACAGAAAGTGTTGAGACATGCAAAGAATCCCTTACCGAAACTGACTCAAATGAATGGGAATGGGGATCTGACAAAACCACCAGTGACTATGACATTGATGAACTATTCTTGGAACCTGGCCAACTTTCCTTTGAAGAACGATTATGCTAGGAATATAACATTGACCCATTGACCGACATTCCAAAAATAAGGAATGGGTAAGCATTCCTTGGAATCCAAAAGAACATAAGGTATTGTCGACAATACCTGAATCATCCCACCCTATTCCTGAGCCCACCCATGAGCCTAACCTATCTGATCCCACTATCCATACTTCTGAAATGCCAACCACTAGTCACAATGGTGACAATTTTATCCCATATTATGATTTTGAATTCGATTCATCTGACTCGGAGTATGGACCATCCATTGCATCGGACACGGAAGTGGAAATTGAAAACTTTTCCTTTACACTTGAGGCATCAATTTGCACACTTTTCGCATCTTCCCCATCCTTTACCAACACTGACGATGGGATCCCCCTTGTTTACCCACAACTAATCGACTAGGACCAACAAGATCCACCAATGATGGACATATTTCAAAATGATGAGGCAATTGCAAAATTCATGGGGCTAAGAGAAGGTATTCCATGGGGGGATCACAAAATAGGGTTCTCCATTGATCTAGATTGTGCAACTTACTTCGGGGAGACTGTGCAATCCTCCAGTCGCAAAAATACAAAGAATAAAAAAGAAAATGAAATGTCTTTAGGTGAAAACCGCAAGGCACCTTCTGACAGTAAAATAGTAAAAACAAAGGACACATCCAAAGGTGAAAACCTCTCTGAGGCACCTAAGGATGGAGGATTGGACTTTCTCCCCATAACACAGGAAAAATCAGCTATGCTCATTAAGGACACAATGGAAGTTAACATAGCCACACCAGAGAATCCCAAAATGATACTCTTGGCCGCATCATTGTCAGACAAAGAAAAACTTGAATTTAAACAATTCTTCATAGACAGGAAAGTTAACTTCGCATGGTCATATGCTAGCATGCCAAGCCTTGATCTCGAATTGGTTCTGCATCATCTTCCTTTAATCCCAGGAATCAAGTCGGTCAAACAAAATTTGTGCAAAATGCATCCACAAATTGCACTACTTGTCAAGGCTGAACTAAAGAAGTTACTGGATGCTGAGTGCATAAGGTCAATAGACTATGCTGATTGGATATCCAATATTGTTCCTGTTACAAAGCCAAATGGACAAATTCGTATCTATGCGGATTTCAGAGATTTGAATAAGGCTTTCGCAAAGGATGATTTCCCCTTACCAAACATAGACATGATTGTTGACCTCACGACAAGGTATGAGATGCTATCTCTCATGGATGGTTTCTCAGGCTATAACCAAATCCGAATTGCAATAGAGGATCAACATAAAATGGCATTCACTTGCCCTTGGGGAACATACTATTGGAATGTCATGGCTATGACAACAATCTTCCATGACATGATGCATATTCTAATGGAAGATTATGTGGATGACCTATTAGCAAAATCTCTGACACGGAAAGAACATCTCAAAGTCTTGGACAAAATTTTTAGATGGCTTGAGGATTACAAGGTTCAATTGAACCCAAAGAAATGTGTATTTGGAGTCACTTCAGACAAGTTGTTGGGATACATAGTTTCATGATGAGGCATTGAGGTTGACCCAACAAAAGTAAAAGCAATTTTGGACATGCCTCCACCAAAAGGAATCAGTGAGTTGCAAACACTTCAGGGCAGATTACAATCTATTCTTCGATTCATAGCACAGTTGGTAGACAAGTGTCAACCATTTCAATATCTTTTATGCAAAAGCATTCCTTTTGTATGGACGGATAAATGCCACATAGCCTTTGAACAAATAAAAGAATATCTATTGACACCACTAGTGTTGATGCCGCCTATTGAGGGAAAACCATTAATCCTGTATGTCGCTGCAACGAAAAATGAATTGGGGGCATTATTGGCACAAAATGACCATGAAGAAAAAGAAAGAGCCATATACTACATCAGTCGCACACTAATTGGATATGAGCTCAACTACACAACCATTGAAAGGGCATGCCTTGTAGTTGTTTTCGTGGAAAAAATATTAAGACATTATATGCTAAGCCATCAAACACATTTGGTAGCAAAGATTGACCCATTAAAATATCTCCCGAGTCGAGCGGCATTGATAGGCTGTTTGGAGAAATGGGTCATGATATTAAGCAAGTATGACATACAATATGTGGAGCGCAAAGCAATAAAAGGTCAAGTAATAGCAGATCAACTGGCAGATGCACCAATCCAAGCCACTCATCCGCTGATAACTAATTGTTTAGATGAGTCTATTTTTCACGCAAAACTAGCTCTACCATGGAAACTATACTTTGATGGGTCCCACACTGGTCACGGCTCAGGAGCTGGCATATTATTTATCACACCACAAGGGGATTCAATTCCTAAGTCATTTCGGATTGCCTTCCCTTCTACAAATAATATTGCAGAATATGAGGCATTGGTCATAGGTCTCAAGATAGAAATTAAATGGAAAATTTAGACATTGCTCGTATTCGGGGATTCTCAGTTAGTCATAAATCAAGTGAATGATGACTATGACACAAAAGATGAGAAGTTTCTTCCCTACAAACGAATGATGGATGGTTTCCAGATGTATTTCAAAATGATTGCATTTGAACAAATCCCAAGGACACAGAATAAGGTGGCCAATGCAATGGCTACCATTGGATCTCTCCTAGACATCCCTAAGAATGTGTCACAATTTGAATTCTTAGTGGAACAACTATTGATGCCTGCATACGATATTCCAGAGTCAGAGACGGTGTGTGAGATTGTTGGTTCCAATTCGCCTTGGTATCAGGACATATATGACTATCTTAAATCCCAAACCCTCCCACCCAACCTATCCAACAACCAACGAAAATATTTTATTGAAAATCAGCTAGACATACCATCGTCAATGACACCTTATACCGCTATGGCTTTGACAACACCCTTCTTCGCTATCTCGACACTGATGAAGCCCAAACAAGTTTATGAGAAGTACATGAGGGTATATGCGGATCTCATTCGAGTGGTCCAACACTAGCTAGGAAAGTCACCAGATTGGGATACTACTAGCTGACATTGGAAAAAGATGCTCTTTAAATTTTCAAAACATGTCGGAAATGTCAGGTGCATAGTGACCTAATTCATGCACCTACATAAGAATTGAGACCAATCACTTCTCCATGGCCTTTCCCATAATGGGGACTTGACCTCGTGGGTAAGATCCATCCATCCTCTTCTAATGGCCATAAATTCATAATCACTGCCACTGAGTATTTTACTAAGCGGATTGCACCCGTCCCTCTCACTTACATCACCGGTAAGCAAATATCCAAGTTCATCCTAAATTACATCATTTGCCAGTATGGTGTCCCACAATCCATCATCACAGATAACGATAGTCCATTCAAAAATTAGGACGTTCATGAACTCTGTGAGCGATTCCACATCCAACATCATTTTTCCAGACCATATTACCCACAAGGTAATGGCCAAGCTGAGGTGTCAAATAAAACAATTCTTCACATTTTGAAGAAGACCGTCAACGACGCTGGCCGAGATTGGCACCTACAACTTAATCCTGCTTTATGGGCCTATCGTACCAGCATTTGTACCCCCACCGGAGCCACTCCATTTTCCCTGGTCTACTGATCTGAGGCCATATTACCCATTGAGGTCAAAATTCCTTCTCTCTGAGTCTCTTTGAAAGGAATGATTGATGATGAAGAGTACAAACATACTCGCCTCCATGAGCTAGAAATGTTACAAGAAAGATGACAAAATTCCTTAAATCATTTACAGGCATATCAAAATCGTCTTTGTCGAAGCTATAACAAAAGAGTCATGGTGAGAAAGTTCAAAATCGGTGACTTGGTTCTCATGCAAAACCCCAAAAATCAGGCGGACCGTGAAAAGCCTGGCAAGTTTGAGGCTAATTGGTTGGGTCCTTATATCATTACTATCGCATTTGGTTCTAGAGCTTATCAGTTGGCCACACCTGATGGAGAACAGCTGACAGAACCCATTAACAACTTACATCTGAGAAAGTTCTACACATAGCATCAGAGAGATAGGATAAAAACCTACAAAATACAAAAAAAATCATCCCTTAATGAAAACTTGGCAAACAGGTGTCTTGGTGACACCAAAAAAATCAAAAAATGGCAAAATAGTAAAAAGAAATGAATTCATCCACTAGTGAAAACCTAGCAAACAAGCGCTTTGGATAAGTACCATGGTGAAAACCTAGCACACAGGCACCATGCGTAGTCAATCGTTGCTTTTCCATCTACTGTCACTCAAATTGACCTTTATCCATTTCTCATAATCATAAAGGCCTGACACATTCATGACATCCATCCTAAGTCCTGTCAATCTTGACCATGGTTAGCATTTGGTTGACATCATCCCTTCCATATTCTTGCCTTTGTTTGGCGTCTACCTATCTCCATACCATTGGACTCGGATAATCTTCACTCTGTCTAGGGGCAAGACCTTTATCGTGCAACTGTAGTGGGTGTTGCACATGATCCTGCATTCTTAACAAGTCCTAAAAAAATCCTAAAAATATAAAAAGTCCTAAAAAAATCTTTAAAATGTGAAAAGTCTTGAAAAAGTCTTGAAAAAAGACCTAAAAATTGAAAAATGTCCTGAAGAAAACACAAAAACATTCAAAAAGTGTCAAAAATCTCAAAACAAAGTCAAATTCAATCATATCTAATCAATTCAATTGATCACGTCAATCAATATTCGTCCAAGTCCAAACTACATTGTCTTTGCACATTTGCTACGTAGGCAAGATTCATCTTTGAATCCCCGAGACATTAGGTCAGTCCTTCTAGGTTTGTCACAAAATAAATCATGATTCAAGCTTTTGTCCTTCAGACAATGTCATTGGTCATGTTAAACTACGAGGTCTCTAAGTGCACGATGTAGGCAAGGCCATCAATCGATGGACCCCCGAGGCCACACTAGGTTAGTCCATTAGGGTTCATGGCACTACACATTCACACATGTCAAACTATCTTCAAATCAAGCGAATCTTATGTCAATCTTGAATTATCAGTCAATCGGAAATCTGTTTCGACAAACACTTTCAGTCAATTCAACATGTCAGCAATGACATGTAGTCAAAATCCTATCAAGACAATTTATCATGGCAAAACTTTGAGTTCTTCTTCAAGATGTGTCCTTCTAAAGAGCAACTCTTGTCACTTCTTTATGCTTTTGGTTGTGTCCTTCCTAAGCATCATCATCATCATCTAGAATTTTGATGGATTCTCCTAACTCTGAGAATCGATCTCCTAGATATCAACGTCATTCAGGATGTGTCCTTCCTGAATTTGGTATCGCTCGAAATTTGACAACACCTAACATTAAAACACTTGGCAAACACTTGGCAAAAAAAATTTCTGTCTTTTGATAATTATCATGATATTAGTTCCTTATGTCTTAGGAACCACAACATATCATGATGACTATCCTTGTCTGCTTATCACTCTACTATTAGTTTCTCTAAGAGGTCCTGACTTCAGGATTTAGAGAAGCAATGACGTAGTACAATGATTTTACTGTCTATTTTTTACTATCATGTCGCTAGTTTCTCAAAAATGTCCTATCATCAGGATTAAGAGAAGCAGTGACGTCTCATGATTGCCTTGGTTTTCCTGGCGGTTGGTCATGATAAAGTGACTAGGGGAAATTGTGTTCCTTGCATGAGTCATGATCATCCTTTATTTGCGACTGTTGATCTACGTGATGGTTCGACCTTGCACACTATTGATCTATGTCATATCATATTATTCATCAACCATCATGACATTTTCACCCAATGATGATTAAAGAGAAACAACTAGAATAGCACTATAGCAAAGCTTTGAAGGAATTTTTTTAATTTCCACACTAACATGCATATCTTTCTTCGCACTAACATCTTCACCTTCTTTTCTCTCATTCTCTAATGGTATCCTGTGACATACAAAAACAAAGTTGCATACATAATGGCATAAGAATTTCATATTCACATCTGCATAAATCAAATACCATAATTCACATTGCATAAATGCTATCATTTACATCCATTCATAAAACCATCATTTGCATCAACATATAAGCATCATAAATAAACATTTGCATCAGCATATAGGAATCACATCATCATCACATTACAAAATGCATACATAACCACATCCATAATTGCACTCATAAACATAAGCATAAATACACCTCATAGCATCATAAAGGCATCACATAAGTATATGATAAAGCATTATAATACCATAACACATAACATCATATAGGCCACATCAAAACTGCATCGCATATATATAATCTCAAAAAAATGTCATGTCATAGGATAAAGTCATATGATATCCCAAAAATGGAGCTCGTAGGCTCGAATATCAAAATATACAAGTGTCTAAAAGCAAGTCCTAGGATGGCCCTCCTCCGTCCCATGGAGGTGAACTACGAGGTGACCGTGGATGGCCCATCAAGTGAAAAGTGACCTGAATAGGTGTCCTCTCCTGTGTCTCACTCTGAGATCCTGTAGGATCAGTAACCGAAGGCTGACTCTGCCCTGTCTGCTGCCCTGAAGACACTGATCTATGCCCATGCTTTGACCTTTAACTATGGCCTGATGAATTCTTGTGCTAGCTATGAGATCTATGGCTTGATGATTGCCCTAATGTAGTGGACCCCCCAGCACTGGTGTGACTACTGCTGTGAGATCTGCTATTGCTGTGTCTGGCTGCCACTACCTGTCCTACTGTAGGATCGAGACAAACTTAGGTCTCATCGATCTAGTGGAACGACCTACTCATATAAAGCCCTGTATCGCCCCCTACTCTCTATCATCCTGGCTAGCTCCCTGGCCATGTCTCCAGTCGACCCTAAACATAGCTCTGTGAACTCTATCACCCACCGCTCTGACTCCTGCTATCGGAGAACAGCCTAATCTCTCTCCACCCGGGTGACCTCTAACTCTACTGCTAAGGCCTTGTTCTGAGACAAGGCCGCATCAAGTCTGCTCTATAAATTGATGATCCGCTAATCAATGGTGGCATCAATAGGCAAAATGGGTGATCTGTCACCCTAATCATCCCCAGAAATCATGCGCTCCCGCAGTCGCTGATCTGCCGCATCCTCCTCCTCCTCCTCCTCATCTCTCTCCTCCTTGGCCCAGACCTCCTCCACATCTATATCAAGAGGGTGTCCCCCAACAAGTGGATCCTCCTCTGCTCTCTCCTCTGCCCTCACCTCGGCCTCCTCCTCAACCATCACCTCCACCTCCTCCTCTCCACCTCTGGCCTCCTCCTCTCCACCTCTAACCTCATCGGCCCTCACCTCCGGCTCTCTCTCCTCCCCCTCCTCCCAAATGGGTGACAATGGTACACCACCCACTCTCTGCCTGACCCTCTTGGGCTACCTTCGCCATCCCTCCTCCTCCTTGCACCCCTCTCATCTCCTCCACCCCCATCATCTCCTCCACCTCCTCCATCTCCCCCACCTCCTCCATCTCCCCCATCTCTGCCTCCAACTCCCCTGCCTCCATCTCTACCCTCGGCACCTCTACCATCTCTTCGTCCATCTCTGCCACCCCGACCTCTCCTCGGTATCCATGGAATGACTGACCTCTGATCTATCAATAGTGGACCATTTGGATCTGTCAACGGGATGGGCCTATGAATCTACCACCAACCGTCAAACTCAGCAGACGTCCCTGGATCTGCTGAACCCCCTCTCCACACCCACTGAATGGCCACCAAACCATCAACCTACTGGTCAGCCACTGTCACTGATATGGGTGGCCCCCACATAGTCTCCCTGGAAGACTGGGCATACTCTGTCGTGCCTACTGGCACAACCTGCTGCTCTCCAAACTGTCGTAGTACCTGCTGGGGTAGGTACATCTCAATAATCTGTTGGGCCTGTACCATATGGCCAATCAAATACCTAAACTATCTACAAAAGGACAAGTGGCCATCCTCATCTGACCACTGAGCACAATCTCTATAGGATCTCCAAATAAAACTAATCATCGTATAAATCTGATGACGCCAGTACTCGGTATCTCCCACATGAGTCTGGCTAACTGATCCCGCATACAGATAAACATACGGCATCCCATCACCTAGTTGTTGAATCTACACTGGTGGTCGAAAAATAGGAATGCGCTCCCATACCCAGATCATCAGGAGGGTAGTGTCGCAACTCATACTATGCCCCTTGTGATAGACAACCTCATGTAACTGATGATAAAGCATGGCCAACATGCAGGGTCCCCAAGCAAAAATGGTCCTCTTTCCTTGCATGCAAACAAGTACATCCCCCCATCCAATGGGAAATCCATGACCACAACGATCTGGGATCAGTAATCCGGTAATTAAGGTCATGAGCATGGCATCAAACCTGGGAAACCGGTCGGCTACAACATCCCAGCCGATCTCATAACTGTCCATGCCCAACTAGACACCATCGACACCCTCATACATCTCTGACAGGGCCTGTCACCCTCGGTACGGATCATAAGTAACTCTCTCTCCGCTAATCGAAATGCAGAGAATGCGGTAGACATCCTCTAAGGTCACTGTCGCCTCTCCAGTAGGCAGGTGAAATGAACAGGTCTCTGAATGCCACCGTTTTTGAAACTGTTTGCACCGTTACTTATCTGGTCATTAATTTGACTAGTCGGGATATTTTCCAAATTTTTCTGACCCCAGGTCGAAATTCAAAAATTTTCCCGAGGGGGCATAGGCACTTTGTACCTTCGTTGGGGCATATCCTTGACTTGTTTTCTTTTCCATAACACGGTAAACTGCATTATGACAAAGAGGGGCAAATGTAGACACATAAAAATGACCAAGGCCTGCAAGCAACATTTTACCACCTTTCGTCCTAACATAAATATGACATTTTAATTATGTTTCTAACCCACCTTCAACTATTAATTAAATTAATTCATAATCTTTCATTCTTCATGATTATTAAATAAATAAATATTATTTATTTACTTTAATATGTCACTGATTGTCAAAGTCTTCTAATAATTAAATAAAGCCATCAATTTATTTGATTAATCCTTATCATTAATGTCCTCCTGATTATTAAATTAATATATTTTAATATATCTATTTAATATGTCACTAATTCCTAAATCCTCCCTTAATTAAATAAATTCATTAATTTATTTAATTAATTAACTGCTTCTTCTTAATTAAATAATTATTTTTAATTATTTAATTGTTGCGTGTGACACTTCTATATTTTTAAATACAACAAATCATTTAAAAATGTCCCAAATGGTTAACTAATTCTTCATTTAGTAATTAATTTCAAAAATCAATTACTCTTATCTCACAAAATCCCTATTTTGAATTAATTTAATTCAAAATGGAAATAGTCTTCTACAAATCAAGTAATTTCTAAAATTACTGATTTTCTAAAATCTCATCCTCTTGTCTTCTGATTTTTACTAATTTCATCTCAATGTCACATTTCTTCTCCACCATTGATTTTATTTATTAAATTAAATCTTGTCCACACATTTGGGGATTGTTGCCCTAACCCTAATTGAGAGTTGCCTTATTGAATCTTGACCTTTGATTCTAGGGCATTTCTTAATCTCTCATCTCGTTCGTCCATTCAAGATTGTATTTTCTATAAAATGACAATCTTGATCTCATTTTTGGGATTAATCATTATTATCTCTTAGCATTTTTGTAATCTCATTATCATCAATTGTCATATCATCTTAGGCTTATTTAATAATTTGCATATTAGGATTGAATTTCTAGTTTGCATATTAGAGAACATTTTTATAAATCCTTCAAATCTTGTTTAGGTCTAGACATTTATAGTTTGCTCACACAAACAAATCTGAGGGCATCCATTTATCACAACAAGTTAGGAGGTACAATGGAAATGAGCCATGGAGGAGAGAAATGGGTGAGCCTATTCTAGTCTCATTCCTTTTCTCATGATTTTTCCTTTGCATTCCATTGATTGATAGTATTTTTATTGCATGCATGTTCTAACCTAGTTCTATCTTGCAAGAATATTTTATCTATCATTACAAAACCCTAATCCTTCAACCACTATACCCTCTTAATCCCTCAACCCTCAACCCCTATACCCTCTGAATCCCTCAACCATCAACCCTTAAACCCTAATCCCTCAACCCCTATAACCTCTACCCTATAACCTATTAATCCCTCATCCCTAAAATCTAAACCCTTAAACCCTAA
This sequence comes from Sequoiadendron giganteum, assembly GCA_007115665.2. NCBI lineage: Eukaryota > Viridiplantae > Streptophyta > Pinopsida > Cupressales > Cupressaceae > Sequoiadendron > Sequoiadendron giganteum. The sequence continues at coordinate 1,736,060 of VCHN02000014.1, read as the reverse complement.
CTCGTAAACCCTCTACCCTCTATCGTCAATCCACTACCCTCTACCCTCAACCCTAATCCCTCAACCCTTAAACCCACTCAGTAAACTCTCTACCCTAATCCCTAAACCCTCTTGACTCTTAAACCCTCAACCCTTAAACCCTTAAACACTCAACCCTAAACCCTCGACCCTCAACCCTAACCCCTTAAACCATAAACTGTTAAACCCTCTACCCTCTACCCTCAACCCCTATACCCTTTTAATCTCTCAACCCTCGAACATCAATCCTTAAACCCTAATCCCTCAACCCCTATACCCTCTTAATCCCTCAACCATCAAACCATATACCCTCTTAATCCCTCAACCCTCAACCCTCAACCCTTAAACCCTAATCCCTCAATCCCTATACCCTCTTAATCCCTCAACCCTCAACCCTTCAACCCTAATCCCTCTACCCCTATGCCCTCTTAATCCTTGAACCCTCAACCCTCAACCCTTAAACCCTAATCCCTCAAACCCTATACCCTCTTAATCCCTCAACCCTCAACCCTCAACCCTTAAACTTTAATCCCTCAACCCCTATACCCTCTGAATCCCTCAACCATCAACCCTTAAACCCTAATTCCTCAACCCCTATAACCTCTACCCTATAACCTATTAATCCCTCATCCCTAAAATCTAAACCCATAAACCCTAACCCGTAAACCCTCTACCGTCAATCCTCTACCCTCTACCATCAATCCTCTACCCTCTACCCTCAACCCTGATCCCCCAACCCTTAAACCCACTTAGTAAACTCTCTACCCTAATCCCTCAACCCTCTTGAATCTTAAACCCTCAAACCTTAAACCCTTAAACACTCAACCCTAAACCCTCGACCCTCAACCCTAACCCCTTAAATGCTAAACTGTTAAACCCCCTACCCTCTACCCTCAACCCCTATACCCTCTTAATCCCTCAACCATCAACCCCTATACCCTCTTAATCCCTCAACCCTCAACCCTCGACCCTCAACCCTTAAACCCTAATTCCTCAACCCCTATACCCTCTTAATCCCTCAACCCTCAACCCTTCAACCCTAATCCCTCTACCCCTATACCCTCTTAATCCTTGAACCCTCAACCCTCAACCCTTAAACCCTAATCCCTCAAACCCTATACCCTCTTAATCCCTCAACCCTCAACCCTCAACCCCTATACCCTCTGAATCCCTCAACCATCAACCCTTAAAACCTAATTCCTCAACCCCTATAACCTCTACCCTATAACCTATTAATCCCTCATCCCTAAAATCTAAACCCATAAACCCTAACCTGTAAACCCTCTACCGTCAATCCTCTACCCTCTACCCTCAACCCTAATCCCTAACCCTTAAACCCACTTAGTAAACTATCTACCCTAATCCCTCAACCCTCTTTACTCTTAAACCCTCAACCCTTAAACCCTCAACCCTTAAACCCTTAAACCCTTAAACACTCAACCCTAAACCCTCAACCCTCAACCCTAACCCCTTAAACCCTAAACTATTAAACCCTCTACCCTCTACCCTCAACCCCTATACCCTCTTAATCCCTCAACCCTCGACCCTCAACCCTTAAACCCTAATCCCTCAACTCCTATAAATTCTCTTAATCCCTCAACCCTCAACCCTCAACCCTTAAACCCTAATCTCTCAACCCCTATATTCTCTTAATCCCTCAACCATCAACCCTTAAACCCTAATCCCTCAACCCCTATACCCTATTAATCCCTCAACCCTTAACCCTCAACTCTTAAACCCTAATCCCTCAACTCCTATACCCTCTTAATACCTCAATCCTCAACCATCAACCCTCAACCCTCAACCCTCAACCCTCAACCCTCAACCCTCAACCCCTATACCCTCTTAATCCC
>VCHN02000014.1:1705383-1734089 GCA_007115665.2 Sequoiadendron giganteum | reverse complement strand
TCAACCCCTCTACCCTCTTAATCCATCAACCCTCAACCCTCAACCCTTAAACCCTAATCCCTCAACCCCTATACCCTCTTAATCCTTGAACCCTCAACCCTCAACCCTTAAATCCTAATCCCTCAACCCCTATACCCTCTTAATCCTTGAACCCTCAACCCTCAGCCCTTAAACCCTAATCCCTCAACCCCTATACCCTCTTAATCCCTCAACCCTCAACCCTCAACCCTTAAACTTTAATCCCTCAACCCCTATACCCTCTGAATCCCTCAACCATCAACCCTTAAACCCTAATCCCTAAACCCCTACAACCTCTACCCTATAACCTATTAATCCCTCATCCCTAAAATCTAAACCCTTAAACCCTAACCCGTAAACCCTCTACCCTCTACCATCAATCCTCTACCCTCTACCCTCAACCCTAATCCCCCAACCCTTAAACCCACTTAGTAAACTCTCTACCCTAATCCCTCAACCCTCTTGACTCTTAAACCCTCAACCCTTAAACCCTAAAAAACTCAACCCTAAACCCTTGAACCTCAACCCTAACCCTTTAAACCCTAAACTATTAAACCCTCTACCCTCTACCCTCAACCCAATACTCTCTACCCTAAACCCTAATCCCTCAACCCTTATACCGTGAAATCCAAGAAAACTCTCTACTTTAATCCCTAAACCCTCAACCCTTAATCTCTCAACCCCTATAGCCTCTACCCTATATATTGGACCCTCAACCCTATACCTTAAACCCTCAATCTTCAACCCTCAACCCTTAAACCCTCTACCCTTTACCCTATACATTAAATGCTCAACCCTCAATTCTCAACCCTCAACCCTTAATCCCTCAACCCTCAATCCTTAAACCCTAAACCCTCTACCCCTTACATTGGACCCTAAACCTAATCCTTCAACCATATACCCTCAAACCTATACCCTAAACCCTCTACCCTCAACCAAGTAAACCCTTAACCCTAAACCCTTAACCCCAAACCCTTCAACCCTAAATCCTTAAACCTTCTACCCTATACCCTCAACCAAATGCCCTCTACCATCGACCCTATTCCCTCAACCCTCAAACCTTAAACCCTAATACCCTAGAAACCATCAACCCTATAGTTTCTCCACCCTAATCCCTCAACCCTATACCCTCAAACCCTATCACTTTCTCTCTATCTATACATCTCACCTCTCCCTCCTTCCCTCCCTCCTACCCTCTCTAATTATCTCTATCTACTATCTCCCTCTTTCTATGTACCTCTCGTTCAATCAATCCCTACCACCCTCTCTCGCTCCCTCTATCCATCTCTCTTTATATCCCTCCCACTCCATCCCACTCTCTCCCACTACATCTCTCCCTCTCTCTCATGTCTCTCCTTCTCACCCCCTCTCTCTCAGGTCTCTCCCTCTGGCAACCTACCTAGATAACTCTCTCTTTTTCTCTCTCCCCTATCTCTATCTATCCCTCCAACCCTACCTAGATAAGTCCCTTTCTCTACCTCTATCAGGTCACTCCCTCCCACACCCTCTCCCTCTCTCAGGTCTCTCACTCACACTCCCTCTCTCTCACACTCCATCTCTCTCACACTCCCTCTCACTACCTATCTCTCAAGTCTCTCCCTTTGGCACCCTACCTACATAACTCTCTCTTTCTCTTTGTCTCTCTCTCTCCCTCTCCCTCAATTCTCTCTCTCCCACCCCACCTCTCTCTCTCTCTCCCTCCATCTATCCCTCCCACCCTACCTACCTAAGTCCCCCTCACTCCAACCCCTTCTCTCCCGCTCCCTCTCTCTTAAACTCTCACTTCCACCCCCTCTCCATCTCTCTAGATTCTCTCTCTCTCTCTAAATTCTCCCTCCGTCTAAAGACATACATAAATGCATACATACAAACATAATACATATAATCTTACATCTATACAAGCATACATACATACATGTACATACAAACATACAAATATATTAGCATACATTCAATATATTGGCATTTAACATAAAGGAGGACATAACGTGAGCGCGTTATAATGCACTCGCATTATGTCCTAGTTGACATGTTCCCCGCAGAAGCAAAAACCATGTGAAAAGTGAGATATAACACGAGCGTGTTATAATGCACTCACATTATATCTTGCTTTGGGAATTCTCGAGCCTTAGGCTTGGTATTTGCCTTGGAATACCAACCCAAAGGCTTGGAGAGCATTCCCAACGACCAGAGACATGTTTTTAAAAAATCCACCATATTTCTCATAATCGAGTTCATGCTCACCATCAAGATTGCACGTGGTTCAATATCAAAAAAATTGAACACATGGGTAATGTTGGGTTATCTCTTAGCTATCCAGCGATGTAATTTTTTCACTTTCTGAAAATGTTAAGTCTTTCATCCATAATTTATTTTATCTGTATGTCTTTTTTTTGCCAAAAAGTAATGTTTGGTATTTTTTTCGTTATAAATTAACCGTTCATCAATTTTTCAAATAAATTACATTTTTAGAAACTAGACTCCATTCTACAAAATTAAAAATTAAAAATTAAAAAAAATCAATTAGTTTCCAAAATTTGTAGGGGTAGCACGGCCAAAATTCTATTTTCAAGAAATGTCCACTTCGCAAATTAGTAAAAAATCTAATATTCATTAAAAAATTATCAAAACAATCGTGCATCAACTATATACTGTTAGCTAACTTCTGACTGTTGCAATTTTAAAAATACTAAAAAAAAGTTCACCGTACGAGGGTCGTACAAGAGTTGCTATGTTATGTTTTTTCTGACAAAAACAACACCAATTTGTGTACGTCCCTCAATTGAACCCCTTAATCTCAACCATTTTCAAAATAAATTAGTAGTTTAGAAAGTAGACTTGGAGCACTTGAATCCTTCTTTTTGTTCCATCTCAAAATTTTGAGTCTATGTATCCTCAATTTCACGTCCAAGGTCAGTATTTCCTGATTTCAGAAAAAAGTTGTCCACTTAAGTCCCCTTTTTGGGAACCATCTTGGTGCACTTACCCTCATGTCACAATTATAAATTCCAAGGCCTCTTTCATTTACAAATATTAAAAAGAAAAAAGACAAAGTGCATTAAGACTGAAACCTATTAAAAAAAAACACAAATGGTAGTTTACCTAAACCCCACCTTCAATTACTTTCAAGCTACCATTACTTAGCCCTAATTCTTTGTTCCTGCAATAGATGATCATATCCCAACTTACGAATACTTTTTAACTAATCATACAAACCATAAGCTATCCTATACTAAACTACTTAAACTCCTTTTGAGTTCTTCACAAGTTTAGCGAGTCAATTTGGGGTTTTAAATACAAAAGTAGTATAAAACCAACCTTAAATGAGTCAAAAAATAAGTTATGCACCCAAAATTAATTCATTTTGCTCACATCTACATGACATTACAAGTTGTATTTGTTTTGGTGCATGTTTTTATCATATATTTTAGGGTGTGTTTTAGATATTTTTTTAATATTTTCTATAATAAAAAATTTCAAGATTGTTATGTCATCATGTATTTTATCATTTTAGTGTTTTTGTTTCCTATTTCATATGGGTGTTAGTACTAGATTGTTTATGTCTATATGGACATCCACTGACTATAAAATCAAATGGGCTCCATTTGGCACTCAAGATAGAGGCTTTTCTAATGCTTCATATTCATAACCAATGTTAAGCCTAATTCTATACACCTACAACAATCATCCATGTGATTCCCTTCTCTACGTTTGCATTTTTTCTTGTCATGCAAGTAGAAATGAGTCTTGGCTCTCATATCTCCATGATTGGTTTTTGATATGGAGCATCCTCTTCTTGCAACTTCCAACATCTCTTATCGAATCTATAACATTCTCTTGTGTTCATGAGCTTTCTACATATTTTGTGTAATATCTTCACATCATAAGCATTAATGACGTGACATTTCCACAATCCATAACAAGTTTTAGAGCTTCTAGTAATAACTATGTATAGATTTTTTTGCATTAAAAAGAAGTTGTACATAGGTTCTACTAAAAGATTTACTATATATCGTAACCATTGTTATTAAGTTTTATTTATTATATCTTCTTATCATTGTGAAATCTCAATGGTTTTGCGGGTTTCTTTAAGTCTTCCATTATTATCCATCACACTCTTCTTCGTGTAGCTTCTTATTGAGATACATTCTACTCACCATCTTGTAGAGTGCATCTTCTTCTAATTCCTAAACTAAGGTGATTTGATATTGTATCTTCAATTTAAAACCTCTTCCCATTGTTCTCTATATTATTCTTTGGTAGGACATCCTTTATATTCAATATTCTTTATATTTTTAAGATCTTGTCATTCCTTATGATTTTCCCTTGTATTCATTATCATTCTCTTCATATTTTGATATATATATATATATACCCAAAATGATAGAAAATTTAGGGTTATGTTAGATACTTCTAGATTTCGTGACCTAATCCACTATGTTGTATCCAAATCAATATTTTAAATATAAAAAATACAAACCCTAAAATGTCAAATATAAACCCTCAAAATGTAAAAATCTATAATTTGTTTAAATGAATCTAGTTGTAAGTAGAGGTGGGCTCTCATTCATTTTCTATTTTCCCTATTGATTTTAATTTTTGTTTACCTTGTTAGTTATATTTTTAGTTTTCCCCATTTTTGCAGATTGGTCAAAAGCTTAACTTGAGGCACCCTATCTATTTGGTGATGAGACAAGTCCCCAAGGGGCTCCTCTAGTTAAGATATACAAGAGTGGGGCCTTATGTATGATGATATTGAGTTCATTTCAGTCATACATTTTAATGAATAAACATCAACTGCTTATCAGGATCTAGAGTTACCTTGCCTTGCACATATTCAAAGTGAGCTAGAGACTCAACTAGATACAATATTCAAAAGTGCAAAATGTTCCAAATGCATATATTGGGATGATATAAACTTATTAACTAGGCTTGACACTTACAATGAGCTTTGAATGGTTATAAGTTATTGACAAGAGACAAATGCCAATCATGTGACTCACATCAAGTATTAAACTTGGTTTAAACTTAACAAATATTAATTCATTAATTCCCATCATGTGATGCACACCAAGTATAAAACTATTAAATGGTTTAAATTTAATAAATATTAATTTTATTTAAATTAAAAGCATAACATCAAATCTATTTGTGATCTAATAAGAGGTAGGTGGAAGCTACATTTTTTATAGTAATTTTTAGGGATTGTGAATCATGGATGGAATGGGACATGTACTCTTATTGTGGCTTCATTTAAGTTAATGAACATCTCATAGTGGTAGTGTAGTTTAAGGATGGTAACACACTCATTTTTTGTATTTGATTTGTTAGGTGATAGGTTCTCTAATTGCAAGATGGTGCATATTTCTAGGGCTCATTTTTCTATAGAAATGGATGAGAATGATTCTATGAAGGAAGTGAAAGGTTTCTAATGAAGAGATGATTGCAAATTTTGTAGCCTTCTTGAAGCAATAAATTAAAGACCATAATCTCAAGCACTAGGTTGTTCATATATGGGAGCTAGCAAAGGATCTTGATGGGGTTCCATGTGTTAGTATTTGATTTTCCATGCCAAAATTGTTGCTAGAACTAACACATATACATGGGTATAGAATTTATTTGGCATGGATCAAATGCTCAATTGTGCCTCCTTGATGTCAAATGTTGTTGGCTCCCTCCTCCTCCAAGATGATATTGAAGATGTAGTTCACCAACCTAAGGTGCATTTGAAATGCATGCTAGAAATTAACTAAATGCAACAAAGAGGATACATTTTTTTGTGAAAGGTTGGGAAAGCTACTATGAAGGGTGTCAAGATTACTCTCACAATGGAGGCCATTCTATCCTTCTCTAAATGTTGTGATGAAGATGAGTGTATGGAGGAAGGGTGTTTTTTTTTTAAATTTGCAACAAAATAAATTGTAGCATTAAAAACCTTGATGGTTGGTTAAGACATATGTCATTTACCTTGGCCCTTTTTGGACTACGCTTTTTGGCTATTGGATAGATGATATTCCATCATCTTGTAGGTAGGTCTATTGACTTCTAGTTTGATTAATAATTTATTTTGTTTGACACTTCTTGGAAACTAGTTTCTTGTTGTTTGGTTTGGGATTTAGATTGGTTACTTGTTACTTTGTGTCTCAATTAATTAATATATACTTCGTATAAGCTAGCTAAGTTTTTAGTCTAAAGTTAGACCATTAAACAAGTCAAATCAGACAATCTTTTTCTATCGAGTACCTGCAAAATTGAATAGAAGATATAGTACCAAGGGTGATTATAAATGAATACTTCACTTACTGTATAGTCGATTTTTAGTGGACCGGTGGGATTACTTGAACACCAGAATTAAGAGCCCAAAGATTTGAGCGGGATGCTATACTCTGAATGAGCAAGTTCGATGCAGTTACGTCCAATGTCTAGAGATTCCCCATATACTCAATCTCTCCTGGCAAGCACTCTAGGTTGTTACAGTTCTGCAGAGCCATACGCCTGAGCTTGGGCATTGCCCCTCTATGGATTTGCAGGGACCTTATCTTCAAACCCCTCAGCGTCAACGACTGCAATGCAGGAAACGCACCGTCTCTTCCAAATTCAGAAGGCAATTCCATCAACGCCTCACAATCTACAATTTCAAGAACCCATAACAATGGCAGTGCTTCTAGACAAGGGAGGTTCCTCAGGCTACAACAGCGGTTCAAGCAAAGAAACCGTAGCTCCAAGAAATCACAAACCCAGTTAAGAAGTTCCTGCAATTTCATGCACTCCCATAGCTGAAGTTCACACAACTCTGTCATGGCCGTCATGGCTTCTGGAAGACGCTCCAGCTTTGTCATTCTTAACCAGAGACTCTGCATCTTATGCATGTTTCCCATTACCCCATCTGAAATCAAAGAATGTTCTTCACTGTCAAGATGGAGGCGTTTCAGGTTTATCAATGTTTTCAGGTCACTCAGAATTGCAAATCTTCTTTGGACGGCGCAAACCAACTTTGCCATCCATTCCAGAAACCCAGACTTGGAATGCCATACTTGCGTACTGTTAGTTTTCAAAACCTGCAATTCTTTCAATTCCATAATAGTGTAGGGTAATGAGATTAAGGACGTGCAGCCACTCACATCCAAAAGCTTCAAAGACTGGAGTTTGCATATTTTTTGGGTTAAGGATTTCAGCTTAGTGCAGCAAGAAAGAAGAAGAGCTCGTAACTTTTTCAGATGTCTTGTACAAGTCTTCGGCAATTTGATTATTTGTGTTCTTGATAAGTTCAAATGAATAAGGTTTTTCAGGTCACCTAGTGACTTTGGTAACTTCACAATCCCTGTATCGCTTAGGTCTAAAACCCTGAGCAAAATCAACACCCGTAAAAAGCCGCTGGGAACTTTAGCAAGCCTAATATTACTGACTAGTAGCAATTAAAGGACTGATGCAGATCCAGATTTTGCCGGAAGAGATTTTATGTTGTTGCCGATAAGAGATATGGTGCGGCACAGGGGACTTTCAGGCCATGAAAACAGCTCCACATTCTGACGCGGCCTAAAGAAGCATCTTTCTTTCTGATCCGAAATTCGGATGGCCATTTCGTGTATACGATTGGGTAAAGTGCAGCGCACAGGCCTTCCTGCCCAGTCATACACAGACACTTCAATCAAACTATACCGCAATAGCAATTTCATCACCTGGTATCCAAGACTAACCAGATCAATAAGGTCGTGCTTGATTGAAAGTAAACCTTCGGCAATCCACAATTCCAGCAGATTTTCAACATCTATTTCTTCAGCTTGAGGAAAAGCGGCACAAGAAAGGAAGCAAAGCTTAACGAACATAGGCAGAGCATCATACCGGTCATACAGGGGTTCTGGGGGCGAGCTGAAGAGGGCTAATTTTAACTGCCGATAGAACGGATTGTCGAACTTTGCGAGAATATGTGCTACTCCTTCGATCAGATACGGCTTCGCTGCAATAGTTCGAAATATGGCTCGTAAAATGTCTTCCATGTCATTTCTGTGCAGAACCAAATCCTCTCGGTGGTGACTGGTTTTGAAGGCAAGGAATTGGAACACCTCCCATCGGTCTTGCTTAGATAAAACCTCGATTTCCAGGACGCGCTCAAAATTGGAGGTGATAAATACTTGCTCTTCACAACATTGTATAGTCATTTCTTGTGCGCTCTCCATATTCTGTGTAAGAGGATTGCCCTCATCCTCGCTACAGTTTACAGTCACCCAAATGGGTGGATTGCAAGAATCCATCATCAGAGCAAAGTCAATAGAGTAAGTGTCAATGTCCCCGCATAATAGCTGACTATTAAACCCAGTGCTTATGGTTACAATGGGGGCAGTACCCTGCAGCCTCCTTAAAACATGAGGCATTGGACGAGTCACTGCAATCTGCGTCCATAACGGAGAAGAGCCCTTTCCTGCATTTTGGAACCCATTCTGGCCCTTAACGAGCATATGGAGAAACCAAATTATAACAATTGTTGGAGTCTTATAATGCATCTCTTTGATGTTCTTTTTAGCCTGTTTGATTCTCCTCATGTTATTACTTCTGGGCATCCAACAAGTGGAGGCCTTATCCTCATCACTGCATTCGGCAATGGTGGACTCTGCTTCTTCAATCACATTATTCCATGTTTCTAACCATAGTTTGAGGAGCTCTACAGAGCTCTCTGAGAGTCGTCCACTTGAACTGTTGAGGCGATCTAATAGTTGGCTAACAAGACTCTTCAGAAGAGACACATCAGAGGACAGAGATCTCAAATCGTCTTGGTAGGCATCGACACTACTTCACACCTTCAAGATATGTTTCAAAAATATACTTATTGTTGGCTCCAAAGCCATTGGTAGAATGGCTGTTGCAATCTCCATTGACTAATATAGAGTTGTCCTTTAAATATAACCTAATTCAACGGTCAAATATAAATTTGATCAACAAAAATAGGAATTGTAATTTTTTCATTTTATATTATTTAAAAAAAGATCATACAGATTTTTGTGAATATTTAGTAGAGATTAATACAAGCTCTTTATAAGTAAACACATTAAAAATCATTTATGAAAAATTAAGAATCTTTACTTAGAAATCTATTTTATTTAGAATGACATCCACATTAGAAGTCAATTATGGAAGACCAAGAGTCACAACTTAGAACTCCACGTTGGATTTTCTTATGGAGATATGAACTTGGGTCACCTGAATAAGAACACAACATTTTAATCAATTTAGCTCAACTCCTTGGACAGACCTTTTTATTATGAATAAGATGTAAAATTGTTAATATGCATAGATTTCTGGATGTGACTGTGTAACATTTGTTAACATTTATGATTTAGATCATATTCCACGATCCATCATCAAAATGAGATTAAACCATAGAAGAGAATGATAGAATATGATCCCAAACATTGATGTTCACAAATGTTATACAATCAAATAAAAAAATCTATTCATATTGATATTATAGACTGTGAAAATTTCATTCTGTTAATGTTAAATTAATATGAATTCTTTTAAGTAGAATCTTCACAAGATAAGGAAATTGCTGCTAGGACTGAGTGTAACAGGGATATATTTAGCTGAACTGACTAGTGAGATACCTGGTTTGTTTTTTCCGCAGGGAGTGGTGAAAATAGAAACTGGAGCAGATGTTGCATCTACTTATGTTTGTAGCAGAGCCAAGGGTTTAACAAGTTGAAAATACAAGGAAAAAGAGTTAGAAAATGGGGTTTACGTGTATTTATTATTTATGTATTTATATTATATATAATTGAAAAAAAAAAAAATACCCTTATTTACTATTTATTTACGTGGTGTGACAAGATCCAGTCGAACAAAACAGTCCATGCAAAGCACGAAAATGCAACGGACGAATAAAATGAGGACATACAGTCAATTAAGTAGACAAGTAATCACAATCAAAGAGACAGGATATTAGATTGTTCTTAAAAGCAGCGGTTGATTTTCCAACTGTGTCAGGATTTCCCCTGGGTTCCTAATAAAATAATTGCTTGATGTGGATGTCTTTATTGCATCATTTTCATGCTATTATTTGGAAAAAAATTGAAGATTTGCTTAACTAATTTATTTTATTGTTCTTTAATAATTTTTTAAAAATCGTGAATTTAATATTGTTTTGTTGAAAATTGCATGGTAAGTATTTTTATTTTGGTTTTCATTTTGGGTTATTTTGATTTGGTTATGTTGTTGCTTGTATAATATACATTAGAAAAATATCAAGCCTGTTATTTTAGTAATTTTGGTTTAGTCTCTTGTTATTTTGCTTGCTAGTGGTCTTCGTATTTAAGATTTGAGGATTATATTTTCATAGTCATTTGTGTCATGCTAGGCATATGCATGTATTATTTTGTGTATTTTGATATTGTCTCCAAGTTATTTTGTTGAGTCTTCACATTCTTTGAGTCATGGAAGATGTTAGTTTAAAATATTTGTGTTGGGTTTGTGTCTACGATTCATGGTTTTACGCTATATTATTATGATTAGGTGTTGCCTTAGGATGGAATTAAATTTAAATTTTGTGTCTTCGTATAGTTTGGATCCATAGTTTTGGTCAATTAGAGTCTTTGCATTCATGACATACCATAGAAAAATCCTTCTAAATATTTATTGGTTGGCTTTAAAATCTTTTTAAATTTTACCTTTAGGCAGAAAATTGATGGGTAGAGTCTTCATTGTTGATGGTGACAAAGTCGCAAGTCACATGTCACCTTGTGGTAACTAGCACATAGCAACTAAGCAAGTGGTAGTCATTTGACTTTTAAGTGTCAATATTTCAACTATTAGATCTAAATCCTTATGGTTCCAACCCTTAGATTGCATGATTTTTTATTTATAATCTCTCATTACCTTTCAACCTAAATTTGACGGGCAAAGTCCCTTGTATGTGATGCTCAAACCTATATGTACATGTGGCCTTGAGCTTGCATAAAATTGATTGGTAGAGTCTTCAATGTCAATGGTAGTAAAGTTGTAGGACATGTGTCACCTTGTGGTAACTGGCACACACTAACTTTAAAGCCAATGGAAATCATTTGGCTCTAAGTTCCAAGCTTCCAACTATTGATCCACACTTTATGGTGTCAACCATTGGATTGAACTTTAAATTACATGTGTTTTTAATTTCTAATCTCTCATTACTTTTGAACTTAAATTTGATGGGAAAAGTCCTTTGTATGTGATGTTCAAACCTTTAAACAAATTTGGCCTATGTGGGATCACATGGAATTACATGGACCAATCAAATATATACATGTGAGCAAGAGTATGATATAGGTCAACACTTAGCCATGCCATATGCACCTTTGGAGAACTTAGATCAATATGTGTGGGAAAGTGGGATGGATGGACACTTAACAAAAAATAATGCATTCACTTTTCAATGCTAAGTACTTTGTGTTAGGTCTAAACGCAATGGCCATACTCTAAGGTTGTCTAATTATGTTAACTATTTTCTTAGGTTATGTGTTTTGCACTATAGTTTTCCTAACCACCAAAACCTATGCCCATAGGACATGTTGAACTAATAACCAGCGTCTCCCTTCGGATTTGGGACATGGACTAACCACCTCTTGTGGATCAATTTATGTCTAGGATTGTTTTCACTTTTTTTGGATCAATCTCTATCCCTCTTTGTGACACGATGTATCCAAGAAGCTTCCTTGATGTAACCCCAAAGACACACTTTTTTGGATTTAGTCTCACCTTATAATCTTCAAGTCTGTCGAAGATGGGTCCTAATACATCTATGTGATCATTCCTTTTCTTTGATTTGGCCAAAATATCGTCCACATAATCTTTAACTATTGTATGGATCATATCATGAAATATTAGGTTCATCGCCCTTTGATAGGTTGCTCCAACATTTTTTAGCCCAAACGGCATCATGTTCCAACAATATGGTCCCCATGGACAAGTGAATGCAATTTTATATTGATCTTCCTTAGCAATCATGATTTGGTTATAGCTAGAAAATCCATACATAAGTGATAGCATTTCATGACCTATAGTTAGATCGACAATGATGTCAATGTTGGGAAGAGGTAAATCATCCTTTGGACATGCTTTGTTCAAGTCCCTGAAATCTGTGCATATTCTAATGCCCCCAGTGGGTTTGGAGACTGATACCAAGTTGGAAACACACTCAAGATAGTCAATTGGTCGGATAAATCCGACGTCAAGGAGCTTTTGTAACTCTACTTTAACTAGTAATGCAATTTGAGGATGCATTTTTCTCAGTTTTTGTTTGATTGGTTTGGCTTTAGGATAAACTACTAAATGATGCACAACCACTTCTGGATCGAACCTTGGCATATCTATGTATGACCATATGAATTTTTCTCTTCTTTCTTTCAAGAACATTGCTAGGTTTTTATGTTCTTCATCCAACAAGGATTCGGCATAGAAAGTTATCTTAGGTGCTTCTTTTGTTCCTACATTCACTGGGGTAGCCTTTTTTGCTAATACTGCTGATTTTTTTGGATGCATTGTAGTAAAGGGGAGATTGAACCCCTCGTCCTTCCACGTGCCTTAGAGAGGTTTTCAGCTTCATATATGTCCTTTCTTTTTACTATTTTAGGATCAGAAAGTGCCACGGTGTGGTTTTCCCTTAAAGATCTGCATGTTATTCTCATGTTGTCAATTTTGCGGCTGAAGGATTCAATTGTCTCCCCATAGTATATTTGTGTGTCTAGATCTATATCAAATCATGCTTTGTGATCCCCACATGGTAAGTTGTCGCAGAGTCCCATGAATTCTAAGATTGCTTCATCCTTTTCAAATATATCTAGAATTGGTGGTCCTTGTTGGTCCCGATTGATGAGTTGGGGGTATACTAGGCTTCATTCAGTGGCTTGGATGTTTGGGGTGAAAGATTTTGTGGATATCATAAAGAGATGGTTATTCTCAAATAGATCGACAATGTTGAGTGGGAAGTTATCTAGGGTAGTATCTTGTGATGTTAGTAACCAAGTGGAAGCCTCAACCCATATAGCAAAAGTACCTTTGTCAATAAGGGTAACCTTGCTAGTAGTACATCCCAAGCCAAGATATTTTGGATGTCTCTCAAGAATGATGGGTTTTAGCAAACCATTATCATTTTGTCCCATCTTTTCATTCTTGTTGTATCTCCATCCCATCATTAACTGTAAACCTTTATTATCATCTTCCATGGGAAGAACAGGCATGGGTAAGTTGTCTTGATAGAGCAATTTAGATGCATATTCCTCATTGACATACTCTTTGTCCAAGTCCCCCCACTTGGTGAAGTTGGTAGATGCAAGCTTTAATGTTTCAGTCACTTTGTTGATAGGTGTGGGTTTCCCATGAGATTTGGGGGAAAGGAATAATTCACCCAACACAAAAGTGTCCTGATTATAATCTCCACAACCATTTCCTTGATAATTGCCTTGATATCGGGTATAGTCTTCACAATGGGTGTTTTGGATTCTGAGGTGGATGCAAGGGAAGATGGGTCAACAAATGAGGATGAGGATGTAGGACCTTCATCATTTTTAGGTATTTGGGGGATTTTTTATAAATTGGCCTCGAGGTTCTTGTAATAGTAGAAAGGCTCAGGACTCCATGGATAGTAACTTTTGTATTCTCAAAAGGAAACTTGACACATTGGTGATATGTGGAAGCTATAGCTTGCATGGCATGAATCCATGGTCGACCAAGCAAGATGTTATAGGGGAGATCAAGGTCTAACACTTGGCATGTGGTCTCAGCAATGACGGGTCCCACTTGGATAGGTAGCATGATGATGCCTTGTGACACTCTTTCTTGATCATCGTATGCCCTTATGGTTGTACTCTTTGTTTTCTCAATAGCATCCTCTGAATAACCCAATTTATTGACCAATTGAAGGGTGCAAATGTTTAGACCAACACCTCCATCTACTAAGACTCTTTTAACCTCGTTCCTATAGACATCCAAATTTGATCACTTCCATATGATCAAAATCATCTACTTTATTCATCTATTTCATTAATAGTGATTAAATAATTTATTTAATCATTATTTCATTTTCTGCCTAAAGTTCCTAAAGTATGTAATTAAATAAATTAAATACTTTACCTTACCCCCTTTCCTTCTCTAAATTAAATAAACATGAAAAATTATTTAATTTGGTCATTTAACCTATTTGGATTAAAACCAATTTTTAATTCCTCTTTTTCTCTCTCCTTGCCACATTCTCCATAACCCTCTTCTAATCCGGATTAAATTAATTAATTTGTGATTAGGATGTGCACCACTTAATCAAGATTAAGTGTCACATCCTCCATAATCTCCCACTTGCCTCTAATCCCTCATTAATTATCTTAATCCTGTGTTTGCACAACCTTAATCAGAATCATTAGCCACATTTAGCTTACCTTTTCGGGTCAACCTTCCCACTTACCATTTTTAGCTTGGACTCCCTTCCCCATGTGAATTTTAATTCATATTTATTTAACCAAGGTTCCTCTCTTCCCCATGTGAATTTTTAATTCACTTTTGTCTTTCCAAGGTCTTCCTCATCCCCCATGCAAATGTGACATATCATTTTACATGTGCCCAAGGCTTCTAGAACCTTGGACTTGTCGCATCACCCACATGTGACAAATCTCTAGCTTTTTGGAGACCTCCTTTTATCCAATAAACTCTCCAATGAATGTAAATTTAATTTACATTTATTTTTCCCACACACTTCACCTTTTCCCATGGAGATTTTTGAGGAATTCTAAAATTCTTCAAAAGTCTCGTTCATCCTCATTTGGGGATAAGAAGTTCCTTTTTGAAAAAATCTTCTCATCCCCCAAGGTACCTCAAAGGTACTTGTCCTTCATCCACCTCATGTACTTCCCTTCCACCTCTTGTCCTTCTCTTTCACCTCATTTCCACATCACTCCACCCTAAGACATCTCACCTTCCACATGTCAAGATGTGAGGGCTTGTGAGTCCTCAACTCACCATAGCCCTTCATCTTAATCTTTGTTGGATCAATCCCAACCGTTGAATTCTCTAGAGAATTCCAATTAGCCTATAAATATCCCCTCATTTCCCTCATTTTAGGGATCAAGTCTTTTGCAACAAAACTCTTGCAAATTTTTCATTCAAGCTCTCATCTATCATAGCACTTAGCATCATCAATTCATCTTGCATCCATTCAACTCCATTGCCATCCAAGGAGCACACAATTCTTGAAGAATCAAAGGGCCAACCAAGGAAGGGGCAACAAAAGAAAGGTATAACATACTTCAATCATCATTTGTTTTTATCTTACTCCTTTGCTTCACCATTTTCTTAGGCTAATCTTATTGAGGTGTCCTCTTTTAGTGTTATTGCTTTTGTTATTGCATCATTAGTTTTGTTTAGCATTTCACATTAGGAGTAGCATTTTAAAAGGATCACATTTCTGGCATGCCCGGTGGGACCCACAAAGGGGTCTCTTTCTTTTACATTTTATGTTGTTTAGCTTGTTTGCAGATTCAGGTCGCAAAGGGGCAGACTTGCCCTCCTGGACGCTGCAGAGGGGCGAACTTGCCCTCCCGGATGCTGCAAAGGGGCGGACTTGCCCTGCTAGGCGCTGCAGAGGGGCAGACACGCCCTTGTTTTTCAATGTTTCTGACTGTTTTCTACAGAAGTGCGGACACGCCCTTGCTGTTCAACGTTTCTTACTTTTTTTTGTAGAAGTGCGAACACGCCCTTGCTATTCAACGTTTCTGACTGTTTTCTTTTGCAGAAGTGTGGACACACCCTTGTTGTTCAATGTTTCTGACTGTTTTCTGCAGAAGTGCGGACACACCCTCCCAGTTCAACATTTTCTAACTGTTTGCCGCAGGAGTGCGGACACGCCCTCCCAGTTCAACGTTTTCTAACTGTTTGCCGCAGAGGGGCGGATTTTCCCACTCAGTTCAGCATTTTTCACTGCAGAGGGGTGGATTTTCCCTTAACAGCACATCCAAGAAGGTAAAAAAGTGGCATTTTAGCTTCGTTTTTGTCTCTTTCTTTTGCTATTTTGTGCTCTAATCCACTAATCCTGTTTGTTGGTGAGTGAAGTCAGATTCCTTGCTGATATCTTGAGTATTTTGCTACAAATCACAAAGGGCAAAAGATAAACAACTGACATTTGCTTGCAGGGCCTTTGTTTTATTCTTTGGAAATCTTTCCTTACTGTTTTATCTATTTACTTAGTATAAGTAGGGGAAAGTAAATTGGCTGCTTGTTATGTTTGTTTTATCTGTATTACCCTAAGGGGACACTAACTCGTTTTCATCTTCTCCCTTTGCACTTTTGTGAGGATCCGAAGGGGGTAGTTGGAAACGGTTAGTGTTTTCTTCTTAGAGGGACCTGCTTGGGGATTTCATCACCCCAAGGGACGATCCCAACCACGTGTACCGGCGGGGTATATAAAGGGGGGAGAGCCAAAGTTGTACCCCAATCCAGTTGCATCGTAATTGGTGAATCGTTGAAGCTAGGGTGATACCTAGATAGACGTGAAGAGTTGGTCCGAGCCTTTCAGTATCTCGTTGGGGTTCCCGACTCACGCTTGTGATGGACTAGTGTTCACGGTTTGTGCCTCATGTACCGAGCGTATATCAAGGACTCCTTAGAAACTTTGTTCATCCTAGAGTAAGACCTTTGCTGGCCATACCCCTTAACACTAATCATAGGATTGTGCTTGTTCAAAGTGTCTTTCTATGAAGAACCAGTAAATTTTGAGAAGTCAAACTGTCATTGAACCATTTTAAGTCCTTGCCAAAATCCCTCATCCAAACCAAGTTGCATTTTTCACTACAAAGGGGCGAACTTGCCCCACTGTTTCAACATTTTCCACTGCAGAGGGGTGAACTTGCCCCACTGTTTTAGCATTTTCCACTGCAGAGGGGCGAATTTGCCCCACTGTTTCATCATTTTCCATTGTAGAGGGGTGAACTTGCCCCCTTGTTTCAGCATTTTCTCTACAAAAGTGCGGATACGCCCCTACTGTTTAACATTTCTGACAGTTTTACTGTAGAAGTGTGGATACGCCCTGCTGAATGGATAGTTTCATCCATTTGACCATTTTAAACCTTCGTTCGAACCCCCAAAACCTCCATTTGACCATTTGATCATCCTAAACACTCATTTGACCAATCCAAACCTTCATTTAGCCATTCCAGACCCTCGTTTAACGTTTCCAAAATGTCCATTTACCACATTCACATTGATCAATCCACCATTTAGATACCCATCTTATCGTGAGGCCTAAACATCTTCAACAACACATCTTCCATTTGCATTCATCATCATCTCTCAACACAAAATCCCTTAAACCCTGTTTTAGGAGTTATCTCCCAAATTGACCAAGGCGTTAAGTTGATCATTATCCTAAATAATCAATCCGCTTCTATCTTGAGATGGATTTGTGTTGTAAGTCAACATCATTGGCCCAAATCAATCCCCTTCCATCTCAAGGTGGATTAGGCGCCATAATAATTGATTTAATCCGATCAACCAACATTACAAGTCACCTAGGGTGGTTTCCAAATTAGGTTTTAGGATCTCTTCCATCATCTAATCCTTATCCAAATCAAACCAATTGATACATCATCAATTGATCCAATCCAATCTATCCCAAATCCAACATCAAATCCAATCATCATCCAAATCGTCCAATTGATACATGATCAATTGACTCAAATCCAACATCAAATCCAATCATCATCCAAATCGTCCAATTGATACATCATCAATTGATCTACCCAAATCTAATCATCATTCAAATCATCTAATTGGGACATCATCAATTTATCCAATTGATCCAATCCAATTGATCCAAACAATCCAATCATCAAGTGATACATCATCACTTGATCCAAACAATCCAATCCCAATCCAATCATCAAGTGATACATCATCACTTGATCCAATAAAATCCAATCCTCATCTAAATCGTCAAGTTGATACATCATCACTTGATCCAAATAAATCCAATCATCAAGTTGATACATCATCATTTGATCCAATCAAATCCAACATCAAACCAATCCAATCATCAAATTGATACATCATCATTTGATCCAATCAAATCCAATCCTCATTATCCAATTGATCCATCATCCAATTCAAATCAATCAATCCAAATCATCACCTAAATCATCCTCTAGAAGTTGAATCTTGAAATCACTTAGTCATTTTGCATGTTCATGCCCGTTCAGACCCATTCACAAGCAAAAAAAAAAATGGCTGACCAGCAAACTCAAGGTTCCCAACCAAACGTCCCTCAAGATCCTAGTAACATTCCACACGATCCCCATAATGGTGTCTCATCTCAATCAAACACCAACATCCAAAATATCACGCCACCTAATGATGAAAACATGGTCAATCAACCCGAAGTCACTGTTGACGAATATCTCAGCAATCCTGTCAATGTCCAAATGACGGATCGCCTCCTAAACGAACGTGGGGATAAGATCCTCACCACCTTACTCATGAAGGGATTCAAACCACCATTTGGTTTCAATACATCACAATATGCCCTTCCCCCATTTGTTGACCCACAAACCTCACAAAATGTTCCAAAAAATTCCTATGTTCCTGAAGGTGCACCCACTGAAAATCGGTACCACCCCGAACTCGAAAATGTTGTCATCCATCAAGTCCAAGAATATCCTCATCTTCCAATCACAACATCTACCATTCCACCACTTGATCCTAATGATCCCCATACCTATGGCATGTCTTCATACATCCCATCTGCTCCACCGCTTCCTCCGCCATATTCTAATATTGGGGGTACACCTCCACTTACCAATGCACTGCCTCTTGCATTTCAACCTCCAAATAATCCACACCAATCCACTACACTACCAGCACCGCCACAACATGTTGCTACTACTATAGCTTCATCTCAACACTTGCATCCACAACATCCACAACACCCTTCCATCCTCACACAACCATCACATCAAGTGGTGCAACATACATCTCAACAACAACAACACATCTCACCTCACCCATCTCAACAACAACAACACATCTCACCTCACTTGTCTCAACAACAACAATACATCCCATCTCACCCACCTCATCAACAACAACAACAACCTCCACAACAACATGTGCACATCCCTACACAAACACACCATAACCCGCTTACCAAATACCTCTATCATCCCTCTAGCACATACACTATTCCATCCCATACGAATCCTCATCAGAATGTGAAAAACCAAACACATACCCAACCACCACCTTACACCAATCTTTCACGACCTCAACACAATCCCCATACCCATATGCCACACAACAACCCACCATTGCACAACAATACCAATCCTATCCACCCTACTTGCAACAACAACAAACTCACCAACAAGCGGCACCTCATGCTTCTTATTATCAACAATCATCATCACATCCACAAAGAGGCCTTACCTCTACGCATTACCAAAATGCTATGCAGCAACAGAACCCCTCTCTTGTTTCTTACTATCAACAACAAGTGGATCCCACTCAACACAACCAATCATCCAGCCATCAATCCTCTTACAATCAACCAATGCATTCATACCCGACTCAACCCGTTTATGATCCAACAATGGTAGGGCCATCCTCATCATACCCACAACATTATCCATACACTCAATCTACTTTGACTCCCATGACTCCCATCAATAAAGACTTGGAAGAAGTAAAAGCCGCATTAAAGGACTTACAAGCTGGAATGGGTAAACAATCATTCAAGTTTGAGGACATATGCCCTTATCCGTTTGATCCCTCCATCTCCTTGATTCAGTTTCCCAAACATTTTGAGATACCCAAATTTGACAAATACAAAGGAACCAAGGATCCTAGAGCTCATCTTCAAGAGTTTTATGCTCATTGCCAAGAGGTCATGCATAATGATAATTATCTTATCCGAATTTTCCCTAAAAGTCTACAAGGGGTTGCCCTCAACTGGTTTATGGGTCTGGAAAAGGGATCTATCAAAACCTCCGCACAACTATCTGAATAGTTTGTCTCTCACTTCTCTTTTAACCTAGAGAAATATATTGACACACTTGATCTCCTTAAAGAAAAACAACATGACGGAGAGACCTTTGCAAGCTACTTGCAAAGATGGCGCGCCTTGGCTAGTAGGATGAAATCCCCACCAACAGAAAAGGACATGGTAACGTTGTTTATCGAAAACTCCCACCCGGATATGGTGTATAATTTCCAACTCCATTGTATCACTACCTTTGCGGGACTTGTGGAGAAGGACCCCATCTTAGAACGAACCCTTGTCGCAAGAGGACAAGTCAAACATTTCAATTGTGATAGGGAGAAATCCTTTGGGGATAAACCTCATTATTGGAATAGAAATAAAAATGCTGTCAATGATGGTGTCACTCACACCAAACATGTCCAAGTGGCCACCACCACGCAAAGATATCCTCTCCAACAACAACCGTCAATTTAGAACGCCATATCCGTCCCCCAAGGAGCACCACGACAACAAGCCAATCAGAATAACTAAGGGGGAAATAAACAACAGTTCACTCAGTTGGGAGAACCCCTTAGCACGATGTTTAATAAGCTTCTTCAAGCCAATTACCCCATAACATATCCTGTCACCAAACCCCTCAATATGTCTAAACCCAAGCCTGCTTGGTTTAAAGACAATGAATACTATGAATTTCACAAAATTAAGGGACATACCTTGGACAAATTTCAAGGCTTAAAAACCTACATCCAAGGTCTCATCAATCGAGGTGAAATACATGTAGATGCTAACGCAACATCTTCATCCAATGCTCAATTACAAATATACGAAAACGCCTTTCCTAACCATAATCAGGGTCCTAGTACGTCCAACTCAAATCCTAGACCTAGCAATAATAACCAACCAAGAAACAATACCAATAACATCAGCTACAAAAGTGTACCATACAATTATCAAGGTGTGGTTTCATATGTAGAACAAGTGGAACCACATGTATCCATGATGCATGTTAAGGGAAAAGATCACAATGTGCTGTTACTACTCAACGAACCCGCATCACAGTCCCAACACTATCTCCATCCACCCAACGGCCATCCACCAATTCCCAATATAACATCCTCGACCATCTAGGTAAGACTACAGCCCAAATATCCATTTTAGATCTGCTTAAGTCATCTCTCGTATATCAAGATGTCTTAACTAAGGCTTTGCAAAGCACACAAGTGCCTGATAATATTGACCCTACCCAATTTCAAGCATTGGTAGGCAGTCTCTCATCGACCTATCAGTTAGCCTTTAGCCAAAAGGACATGCCACATCTTGATTCAAACCACAACTGCCCCCTCCATCTCGAGGTCAGTGTCAACTGTCAAAAAGTAAAAAGGGTACTAGTAGATAATGGTTCGGCCCTAAATCTCTGTACATTAAAGTTAATACAATAGGTTGGATACACCCAAGTTGACCTAAGAAATCAAGTGATCACCATCAAGGCCTATGATAATGCAAAGCGAGATTCTGAAGGCATTATTTTCCTCCCTATTCAAGTGGGCCCCATTGTGCAATACACTATGTGTCATGTTCTGGACCTTGAACTCCCATACAACATCCTTCTTGGCCGTCCATGGATCCATTCTATGCAAACCGTACCATCCACCTATCACCAATGTCTAAAGTTCCCATTTCAAGGGATGGAAGTCACCATACAAGCCGATGCTCAGCCTTTTGAATATTGTCGTGCCTTGGAAGCCTCTTTTCCACATTCACATTATTGCCTAGGAGTCAAAATGGGGGCATCCCCAACATCCGATCCAGTCCCATCCACCAATACCCTAAACACTTCATCCCCACCATCATCCACACCTGCTTCCACCGTCACCAAGGTCCAGATCATAGATAAGGGATGTGGTGAATATGAAATGCATACCACACTCAATGTGGCAACCATGCCACCTTTGCCCTGCACATATGGGCAACCAATTCTCCCACTACCAAAAGTAGAAGAAAAGACACTCACACTCACTTCCAAGAACATGGGGTCCACATCATTCAATGATTTGGGATCCCTCCAGGATCAAATGGATGATGATATCATTCAATGGGTTTATCCGAAGGAACCTGAGCCACCACGTCCCCTTATTGAATACTTTCACGAAGTTTATCCATGTGCCTCCAAATTCAATGAAAAGTGCAATTACCAAGGCGGAGGCCTTGGTGCAGAAGAACAAGGAAAATGTTTGCCCATTGAAGCAACTACCATCCGACCAAGGAATTTGGGCTTGGGTTATGATACTAAATAGAAGGGTCCTACAAAATCTGCTAGCACTTCTAACAATGTTAGTGTTGACAACAGTTCCCTTGAAGACATACCGGAGGAAGAGTCCATCATACACGCGTACGATGATTTGAATCACATTGACCTCCCCACCATGTTTGAATGCTTATCTATTTGTACCATAACTTTATCCCTTAAACATCTTGAGCTTATCGATCATGACCTACAAGGTAGCGCACTAGTCAGCACATTTCCCTTAGAGGATACCTACGTACATCTAATGGGATTGGGGGGAGATGAACACCCTAATCGCAAAAACAAAAAGAAACAAAATAAAAATGGGTCATCAAGTGAAAACCTCACCAAGGCGCTTTTTGACTACGAAAAAGTAAAAACAAAGGATATATCTGACAGTGAAAACCTTAATACGGCACTGGAAGATGGGGACATTCATCTTCCCCTTGTAGGAACACAACTATCTGAGCAATCTTCGATTCTCATTGAAGAAATGCAAGAGGTGAACTTGGGGACAGAAGAAACTCCAAGGATAACCTATGTGGCCAAATCTTTATCTGAAGTAGAATACATCACCATTGTCTGAATTCTCCGTGAAGGGGTTATCAACTTTGCGTGGGCTTACTTTGATATGCCTAGCCTGGATCCCAATCTTGTTGTCCACCATTTGGATGTCTGTCCAGAGGCTAAACCTGTCAAGCAGAAGCTCCGAAAGATGCACCCACAAGTGGCATTATTGGTTAAGAAAGAACTGGAAAAGTTATTGGATGCTGGTTTTATCAGACCCATTGATTACTCTGATTGGATCTCCAATATAGTACCTGTTGCTAAACCCAATGGAGACATCAAGATTTGTACGGATTTTCAAGATGTTAACAAAGCTTTCCCAAAAGATGACTTCCCCTTGCCTAACATCAACATGTTAGTCGACATCACTGCGGGACACGAGATACTATCCCTCATGGATGGATTCTCTGGCTACAATTAGATCCGGATTGCCCCTGAAGATCAACATAAAACTGCTTTTACAACACCTTGAGGTACTTTATGTTACAATGTCATGCCCTTTGGTCTCAAAAATGCAGGGGCCACATATCAACGGGCAGTGACGGTTATATTCCATGACCTCATCCACATCATCATGGAAGATTATGTTGATGACTTACTGGCAAAATCTGGAACCAGGGAAGAGCACCCTACCATTCTGAAACGGATCTTTGAGCACTTAGAACAATACAAGTTGCGACTGAATCCGAAGAAGTGTGTGTTTGGTGTCACATCAGGGGAACTGTTGGGATTCATAGTGTCCCGACAAGGCATCGAGGTTGACCCAGCTAAGGTGAAAGCTATCATGGATATGCCTCCACCAAGAAACTTGAAACAATTAAGGAGCCTTCAAGGGAAACTACAATCCATCCACCGTTTTATAGCCCAACTTGCAGATAAATGTCAGTCATTTACCCACCTTCTCAAGAAAGACACCAGCTTCAAGTGGAATCAACAGTGTCAGTTGGGTTTTGACATGCTCAAAGGATATTTGGCCCACCCGCCGATCTTGATGCCACCTATCCCTGGAAAACCCCTCCCGTTGTACATATCTGCCATGTCAGTTGCATTGGGGACATTATTGGCGCAACATGATGAATCTTCAAAGGAACGGGCGATCTATTGCATTAGTCACACACTAGTCGGGTATGAACTCAATTATTCACCAATGGAAAAGGCATGTCTTCCTGTGGTCTTCAGTACACAAAAGCTACGCCACTATATGCTTAGCCATCCTATAAAATTAATATCCAAAGTCGACCCCCTCAAGTACCTGCTATCCAAGACAGCCCTGACTGGTCGAATGGTTAAATGGATCATGCTCCTTAGTGAGTTTGATATAGAATATGTGGATAGAAAGGCCATTAAAGGACAAGCAATAGCCGATTAGTTGGCAGATGCCCCGTTAGTGGATGCTTATCCCATAGACACTGAATTTCCAGATGAAGGAGTATTTGCAGTCTCAGAAGCCACCACCTGGACACTGTACTTTGATGGATCACACACTCATAATGGATCGGGGGTAGGAATCTTGCTTATCACTCCCCAAGGCGACTACATACTGAAATCATTCAAACTAGCTTTTCCCTGCACCAACAACATCTCTGAATATGAAGCCCTTCTCACCGGCCTCAGAATTGCAGTCCAATGGCACATCACTCATTTGCAAGTTTTTGGTGACTCCCAGTTAGTCATAAAATAGGTTAACGATGAGTTTCGGATAAAAGATGAAAAGTTGTTACCTTACAAACGAATGGTAGATGACTTCAAGAAATATTTCACTACCATCCAATTTGAGCAGATCCCAAGACTCCAGAATAAGGTGGAAGATGCTATGGCTACCATTGGTTCTCTCTTCGACATGCCAAAAGATTGCACAAATTGTCAGTTCCTAGTTGAGCAACTCCTAATCCCAGCGTACGATATCCCTGAGAATGACATGGTGTGTGCTATTGTAGGTCCTGAATCCCCTTGGTAACATGACATTTACACCTACATTCATGACAACACCCTCCCGCCTGACCTCATGAGAAACCAACGTAAATCATTTATCCAATGCATGGCCTGCTACACCATTATCGATGATACACTTTATCAACGTGGGTATGATGGAACTCTCCTCCATTGTTTAGACAAAACTAAAGCCCGCACAACATTAGCAGAAGTGCATAGCGGTATTTGTGGGGCCCATTCTAGTGGTATGGCCCTAGCCAAACGGATTCTTAGAGCAGGATATTACTGGCCCACAATGGAATAGGATGCTTGTGAGTATGTCAAAAAGTGTCTTCTGTGTCAACAACATGCAGATCTGATTCACGCTCCAGCACAAGATCTCCAACCTATCACGACACCTTGGCCATTTTCACAATGGGGTTTCGACTTGATTGGAAAGATCTACCCTCCATCTTCTGATGGTCACACCTTTATCATCACAGCCACTGAATACTTCACCAAGTGGGTGGAAGCCATTCCACTCACTTAAATCACTGGTGTTCAGATCTCTAAGTTCATCCTCTACCATATCCTCTGCAGGTATGGTATCCCCTCCGCCATCATCACCGACAATGGAAAGCCATTCAAAAATAAGTGTATGAAACTCCTTTGTGACACATATCATATCCAACATCGTTGTTCCACTCCCTATTACCCCCAAGGTAATGGGCAGGCAGAAGCGACAAATAAAACATTGATCAAAATCATTAAGAAGATGGTCAATAGCATTGGCCGTGATTGGCACCTCCATATCCATCCTGCTCTTTGGGCCTACCATACATCCATCCACACCCCTACTAGAGCCACTCCATATTCTCTTGTCTATGGCACTGAAGCCATCTTTCCAATCGAAGTTGAAATCCCTTCACTCTGCATCTCCCTCAAGAATTTCATCACTGACGACGACATCTAAGTGGCACACTTGACACAATTGGAATTGCTGGATGAAAAATGGGTCAAGGCTTATAACCATCTGCAAGATTATCAACACCGACTCAAAAGGATCTACAATAAGAAAGTTCGCCCTCGCCAATTTGAGGTTGGTGATTTGGTCCTAAAAGAAAATCAGCAAAATCAGCAAGATAGAGAGAAAAAGGGTAAGTTTGAAGCAAACTGGTTGGGCCCTTTTGTCATCACCTCGAAGTATGATTCTGGTGCCTACAGGCTCTCCACCCCTGAAGGTGAGCCCTTGGAGGAACCCATCAACATCATGCATTTGAAGAAGTTCTACACTTAGGTCAGTTGGGGTATCCTTCCTGGTAAAAGTCAAAAATACAAAACAATTAAAAAAATCCAAAAACCCAAAAATAGTAAAGAGAAATAATTCGTCCTATGGTGAAAACCACCCCTGTGTGGCAACTTGGATACATACGATTGGTGAAAACTTGGCAACAGGCACCTCTCATATAGGGCTGAATCATTATCTACCTCGCGTCCTGGTTACTCTATGACTTACCTGTCGATTCCTCTATCCCCATATCCTCCCATCTCCTTGCATCACCTCGTCACTTGGTATATTCTGGTTGAGCATTGGATGACCGTCATTCGCTATCTGCAATCTTGAGCTTATTATCCTAATCTAAGCTTGTGTCACCTCATGGTTGTGTTTTTCTTCATCAAGGCTCACTCTTCATGGTCGTCTCCATCTAGGTCTCATGGTGAACTACGTTGCCCCTGTGCTTCCACGTAGGCAAGGTTGATCTTTTGATCTGCCCTCGGGGATCCTCCGTGTCTTTGTCCTCCATCTTCTATCGTCATCACCCTCTTTCTGCTTTTATCGTCATCCCCTCTTGAACTACGATGCCTCTGCGCTTGCACGTAGGCAAGGCTAATCTTTGGATCGACCCACGAGGCATTTTGTCCTTCATCATCTATCCTCATGGTCCACTTCCCGATCTTGTCCATCCTCGGTCTTTTGTCATGTCCGAACTACGTTGCCCCTGCGCTTGCACATAGGCAGGGTTGATCTTTTGATCTGCCCCCGGGGCTTGTGTTTGTCTTGGTCTTCCATCATTTTCCATCAATCCACTTTCCACTCTTTTATCGTGGTCTTTTCCTGAACTACGAGGGCTTTGCGCTTTCACGTAGGCAAGGTTGATATTTTCATTAACCCTCGAGCCCCTAGATCTTTAGGTTGTGTCTCATCCTCTTGTTGTCTTGTTGTCAAGTATGTCTCTATCAT
The DNA here is from genome assembly GCA_007115665.2 of Sequoiadendron giganteum. Classification (NCBI taxonomy): domain Eukaryota; kingdom Viridiplantae; phylum Streptophyta; class Pinopsida; order Cupressales; family Cupressaceae; genus Sequoiadendron; species Sequoiadendron giganteum. Next base: position 1,707,092 of record VCHN02000014.1, on the reverse strand, counting down.
CGTTGATTCTTCACAAACAAGATCTCCTCGTATCAAGAAATCTGCCCAATGACAATCATCCTGAGTCATCTAGGTCACTTTAGCTTAGTATCCATCATTGGTCTTAACAGGATGCATCCTTCCTAATAGACCACATCAACCCCATCCATCCTTGGGATCTTATGGCAAAGGACATTTGTAATTGATTATGATCTTTTGGTACTTTTGGATTTTGTTTATCATTTGAGCTCCCTATAATCACTAGTCGAGATTGCCATGATCCTTCATATTGTGGTGTGTTTTGCCTAGTTAACATAGGGACATCTCTTGACTATTGTTACTGTCTATTGGGATGCCCCACATGGTACCCACCGGGATTCCTTTTAGATCTCGTGTTATGTGGGGGCATCTCTTTGTGCTTGTGATTATTCCAATACCTGGCCCAACCAAAGTCATTGTGACTTTGGGGTATTGGGATATCTTTCTTGTATTGGGATATCTTTCTTGTTTGTCGTGTTTGTTTTATGCATTAGACATTAATCCATCTTGGTTTACATACCCTGACACCTGATGTCTTATGCTATAGAAAAAAATCAGTGCTCTAAAAGATGGAAAATTGCATTCATGTTGCATTTCATCTCATTGCATATTCCCCCTTCATTCTATCTTGCTCCTACATCTATGACTCATGATTTTGGTTGTGCAAACTCTCATTCACTCTTACTAACATTTTTTCTCAAGATCCTTATGGTTTTTGACAGGTATTGCACCCCACACATCCTATGCATCTCACCTACCCATTGATACTTATGTCTACAATCATTAAGTTCATCCATTTACATCCATTCCCTTATCCATTTACATTATTCATCCATTCATTAAGATTATTCATCCATTCATTAAGTTCATTTATCCATTTACATTCATTCCTTTATCCATTTACATTAAGATCATCCATTTACATTAAGTTCATTTACCCATATTACATCATTTACATCCGTTCATTTATCCATTTACATTAAGTTCATTTTCCATATTACATCATTTTACATCCGTTCATTTATCCATTTGATTTAAGCTCATTGCATTAATTCATGTCGGTTCACTCACTTCATTATGATCATTCATCCATACATTTCCATATCCACCTATGCATCATTAATACAATTACATTACCATTCCTAAATCATTAACATAATCCATAATTACACATGCATAAGTAAAATATTCATAGCATAACACAACATCTACATCCACACAAAAACATCATATACATATGCATAACATACATCAGCTATCATAGGAACATCAATAAAACACCATATGCATACCATACATCACCAAAATGTGTGCCATAATATCAATGGGGACCATCACATATCATCATCATAATAATACAATGTCCATGTCCAAAATATGGTGACCACATAATCACCTCCATATCATGCTCAAAATAAGGTGCATCTGAAAAAATGCACTACACTACCATCTGGTACCTATCAAAAGCACCTGTATCCTGTCACCTATCATCTGCATGTCCTGAGCTGCCCACACCCGACCTCTGCGAAGACTTAGGTACTGGTCCCCTGTGTGTCGACGTCCCTTGAGACTCACACCCTAGGGTCCCAAACCGAGAAGGAGTCGGCTGGAAATCACTGTATCCTATGGTCTGTATCCCTAAAGACTGGGACGATGCTGGCATCTGGGGTGTTTACCTAACATACTGCGTT
>VCHN02000014.1:1655746-1705283 GCA_007115665.2 Sequoiadendron giganteum | reverse complement strand
TTATGCTCATTGCCAGGAGGTCATGCACAATGATAACTATTTTATCCAACTGTTCCCTAAAAGTATACAAGGGGTCGCCCTCAACTGGTTTATGGGTCTGGAAAAGGGATCTATCAAAAAATTCGCACAACTATCTGAACAGTTTGTCTCACTTATCTTTTAACTTAGAGAAAGATATTGACACACTTGATCTCCTCAAGGAAAAACAACACGATAGAGAGACCTTTGTAAGCTACTTGCAAAGATGGCATGCCTTGTATAGTAGGATGAAATCCCCACCAACAGAAAAGGACATGGTAACATTGTTTATCGAAAACTCCCACCCGGATATGGCACATAATTTCCAACACCATTGTATCACTACTTTTGAGGGAATTGTGGAGAAAGGCCCCATCTTAGAACGAGCCCTTGTCGCAAGAGGACAAGTCAAACATTTCAATTCTGATAGAGAGAAGTCCTTCGGGAATAAACCTCATTATTGGAATAGAAACAAAAATGATGTCAATGATGGTGTCGCTGACACTAAACGTGTCCAAGTGGCCAACACCATGCAAAGATATCCTCTCCAGCAAGAACCGTCAATTCAAAATGCCATATCCGTCCCCCAAGGGGCACCATGACAACAAGCCAATCAAAATAACCAAGGGAGAAATAAGCGACAGTTCACTTAGCTAGGAGAACCCCTTAGCGCGGTGTTTAATAAGCTTCTTCAAGCCAATTACCCCATAACATATCCTGTCACCAAACCCCTCAATACATCCAAACCCAAGCTTGCTTGGTTTAAAGACAATGAATACTGTGAATTTCACAAAATTAAAGGAAATACCTTGGACAAATGTCAAGGCTTAAAAACCTACATCCAAGGTCTCATCGATCGGGGTGAAATACATGTAGATGCTAACACAACATCTTCATCCAATGCTCAATTACAAATATGCCAAAACGCCTTTCCCAACCATAATCAGGGTCCTAGTACATCCAACTCAAATCTTGGACCTAGCAATAATAACCAGCTAGGAAACAATACCAATAACATCAGCTACAAAAGCGTACCACACAATTATCAAGGTGTGGTTTCATATGTAGAACAAGTGGAACCTCGTGTATCCATGATACATGTTAAGGGAAAAGATCCACAATGTGTTGTTACTACTCGGAAAACCCGCATCACAGTCCCAGCAGCATCTCCATCCACCCAACGACCATCCGCCAATTCCCAGTATAACATCCTAGACCATCTAGGTAAGACTACAACCCAAATATCCATTTTGGATCTGCTTAAGTCATCTCCCGTACATCAAGATATCCTAACTAAGGCTTTAAAAAGCACACAAGTGCTTGATAATATTGACCCTACCCAATTTCAAGCATTGGTAGGCAGTCTCTCATTGACTTATCAGTTAGCCTTTAGCCAAAAGGACATGCCACATCTTGATTCAAACCACAACCGCCCCCTCCATCTCGAGGTCGGTGTCAACTGTCAAAAAGTAAAAAGGGTACTAGTAGATAATGGTTCAGCCCTAAATCTCTATACATTAAAGTTCATACAACAGGTTGGATACACCCAAGCTGATCTAAAAAATCAAGTGATCACCATTAAGGCCTATGATAATGCAGAGCGAGATTCTGAAGGCATTATTTGCCTCCCTATTCAAGTGGGCCCCATTGTCCAATACACTATGTGCCATGTTCTGGACCTTGAACTCCCATACAACATCCTTCTTGGTCGTCCATGGATTCACTCTATGCAAGCCGTACCATCCACCTATCACCAATGTCTAAAGTTCCCATTTCAAGGAATGGAAGTCACCATACAAGCCGACGCTCAACCCTTTGAATTGTCGTGCCTTGGAAGCCTCTTTTCCACATTCACATTATTGCCCAGGGGTTGAAATGGGGGCACCCCCGACATCCGATCCTGTCCCATCCACCAATACCCTAAACACTTCATCCCCACCATCATCCACACCTGCTTCCACCGTCACCAAGGTCCAGATCATAGATAAGGGATGTGGTGAATATGAAATGCATACCACACTCAATGTGGCAACCATGCCACCTTTGCCCTGCACATATGGGCAACCAATTCTCCCACTACCAAAAGTAGAAGAAAAGACACTCACACTCACTTCCAAGAACATGGGGTCCACATCATTCAATGATTTGGGATCCCTCCAGGATCAAATGGATGATGATATCATTCAATGGGTTTATCCGAAGGAACCTGAGCCACCACGTCCCCTTATTGAATACTTTCACGAAGTTTATCCATGTGCCTCCAAATTCAATGAAAAGTGCAATTACCAAGGCGGAGGCCTTGGTGCAGAAGAACAAGGAAAATGTTTGCCCATTGAAGCAACTACCATCCGACCAAGGAATTTGGGCTTGGGTTATGATACTAAATAGAAGGGTCCTACAAAATCTGCTAGCACTTCTAACAATGTTAGTGTTGACAACAGTTCCCTTGAAGACATACCGGAGGAAGAGTCCATCATACACGCGTACGATGATTTGAATCACATTGACCTCCCCACCATGTTTGAATGCTTATCTATTTGTACCATAACTTTATCCCTTAAACATCTTGAGCTTATCGATCATGACCTACAAGGTAGCGCACTAGTCAGCACATTTCCCTTAGAGGATACCTACGTACATCTAATGGGATTGGGGGGAGATGAACACCCTAATCGCAAAAACAAAAAGAAACAAAATAAAAATGGGTCATCAAGTGAAAACCTCACCAAGGCGCTTTTTGACTACGAAAAAGTAAAAACAAAGGATATATCTGACAGTGAAAACCTTAATACGGCACTGGAAGATGGGGACATTCATCTTCCCCTTGTAGGAACACAACTATCTGAGCAATCTTCGATTCTCATTGAAGAAATGCAAGAGGTGAACTTGGGGACAGAAGAAACTCCAAGGATAACCTATGTGGCCAAATCTTTATCTGAAGTAGAATACATCACCATTGTCTGAATTCTCCGTGAAGGGGTTATCAACTTTGCGTGGGCTTACTTTGATATGCCTAGCCTGGATCCCAATCTTGTTGTCCACCATTTGGATGTCTGTCCAGAGGCTAAACCTGTCAAGCAGAAGCTCCGAAAGATGCACCCACAAGTGGCATTATTGGTTAAGAAAGAACTGGAAAAGTTATTGGATGCTGGTTTTATCAGACCCATTGATTACTCTGATTGGATCTCCAATATAGTACCTGTTGCTAAACCCAATGGAGACATCAAGATTTGTACGGATTTTCAAGATGTTAACAAAGCTTTCCCAAAAGATGACTTCCCCTTGCCTAACATCAACATGTTAGTCGACATCACTGCGGGACACGAGATACTATCCCTCATGGATGGATTCTCTGGCTACAATTAGATCCGGATTGCCCCTGAAGATCAACATAAAACTGCTTTTACAACACCTTGAGGTACTTTATGTTACAATGTCATGCCCTTTGGTCTCAAAAATGCAGGGGCCACATATCAACGGGCAGTGACGGTTATATTCCATGACCTCATCCACATCATCATGGAAGATTATGTTGATGACTTACTGGCAAAATCTGGAACCAGGGAAGAGCACCCTACCATTCTGAAACGGATCTTTGAGCACTTAGAACAATACAAGTTGCGACTGAATCCGAAGAAGTGTGTGTTTGGTGTCACATCAGGGGAACTGTTGGGATTCATAGTGTCCCGACAAGGCATCGAGGTTGACCCAGCTAAGGTGAAAGCTATCATGGATATGCCTCCACCAAGAAACTTGAAACAATTAAGGAGCCTTCAAGGGAAACTACAATCCATCCACCGTTTTATAGCCCAACTTGCAGATAAATGTCAGTCATTTACCCACCTTCTCAAGAAAGACACCAGCTTCAAGTGGAATCAACAGTGTCAGTTGGGTTTTGACATGCTCAAAGGATATTTGGCCCACCCGCCGATCTTGATGCCACCTATCCCTGGAAAACCCCTCCCGTTGTACATATCTGCCATGTCAGTTGCATTGGGGACATTATTGGCGCAACATGATGAATCTTCAAAGGAACGGGCGATCTATTGCATTAGTCACACACTAGTCGGGTATGAAACTCAATTATTCACCAATGGAAAAGGCATGTCTTCCTGTGGTCTTCAGTACACAAAAGCTACGCCACTATATGCTTAGCCATCCTATAAAATTAATATCCAAAGTCGACCCCCTCAAGTACCTGCTATCCAAGACAGCCCTGACTGGTCGAATGGTTAAATGGATCATGCTCCTTAGTGAGTTTGATATAGAATATGTGGATAGAAAGGCCATTAAAGGACAAGCAATAGCCGATTAGTTGGCAGATGCCCCGTTAGTGGATGCTTATCCCATAGACACTGAATTTCCAGATGAAGGAGTATTTGCAGTCTCAGAAGCCACCACCTGGACACTGTACTTTGATGGATCACACACTCATAATGGATCGGGGGTAGGAATCTTGCTTATCACTCCCCAAGGCGACTACATACTGAAATCATTCAAACTAGCTTTTCCCTGCACCAACAACATCTCTGAATATGAAGCCCTTCTCACCGGCCTCAGAATTGCAGTCCAATGGCACATCACTCATTTGCAAGTTTTTGGTGACTCCCAGTTAGTCATAAAATAGGTTAACGATGAGTTTCGGATAAAAGATGAAAAGTTGTTACCTTACAAACGAATGGTAGATGACTTCAAGAAATATTTCACTACCATCCAATTTGAGCAGATCCCAAGACTCCAGAATAAGGTGGAAGATGCTATGGCTACCATTGGTTCTCTCTTCGACATGCCAAAAGATTGCACAAATTGTCAGTTCCTAGTTGAGCAACTCCTAATCCCAGCGTACGATATCCCTGAGAATGACATGGTGTGTGCTATTGTAGGTCCTGAATCCCCTTGGTAACATGACATTTACACCTACATTCATGACAACACCCTCCCGCCTGACCTCATGAGAAACCAACGTAAATCATTTATCCAATGCATGGCCTGCTACACCATTATCGATGATACACTTTATCAACGTGGGTATGATGGAACTCTCCTCCATTGTTTAGACAAAACTAAAGCCCGCACAACATTAGCAGAAGTGCATAGCGGTATTTGTGGGGCCCATTCTAGTGGTATGGCCCTAGCCAAACGGATTCTTAGAGCAGGATATTACTGGCCCACAATGGAATAGGATGCTTGTGAGTATGTCAAAAAGTGTCTTCTGTGTCAACAACATGCAGATCTGATTCACGCTCCAGCACAAGATCTCCAACCTATCACGACACCTTGGCCATTTTCACAATGGGGTTTCGACTTGATTGGAAAGATCTACCCTCCATCTTCTGATGGTCACACCTTTATCATCACAGCCACTGAATACTTCACCAAGTGGGTGGAAGCCATTCCACTCACTTAAATCACTGGTGTTCAGATCTCTAAGTTCATCCTCTACCATATCCTCTGCAGGTATGGTATCCCCTCCGCCATCATCACCGACAATGGAAAGCCATTCAAAAATAAGTGTATGAAACTCCTTTGTGACACATATCATATCCAACATCGTTGTTCCACTCCCTATTACCCCCAAGGTAATGGGCAGGCAGAAGCGACAAATAAAACATTGATCAAAATCATTAAGAAGATGGTCAATAGCATTGGCCGTGATTGGCACCTCCATATCCATCCTGCTCTTTGGGCCTACCATACATCCATCCACACCCCTACTAGAGCCACTCCATATTCTCTTGTCTATGGCACTGAAGCCATCTTTCCAATCGAAGTTGAAATCCCTTCACTCTGCATCTCCCTCAAGAATTTCATCACTGACGACGACATCTAAGTGGCACACTTGACACAATTGGAATTGCTGGATGAAAAATGGGTCAAGGCTTATAACCATCTGCAAGATTATCAACACCGACTCAAAAGGATCTACAATAAGAAAGTTCGCCCTCGCCAATTTGAGGTTGGTGATTTGGTCCTAAAAGAAAATCAGCAAAATCAGCAAGATAGAGAGAAAAAGGGTAAGTTTGAAGCAAACTGGTTGGGCCCTTTTGTCATCACCTCGAAGTATGATTCTGGTGCCTACAGGCTCTCCACCCCTGAAGGTGAGCCCTTGGAGGAACCCATCAACATCATGCATTTGAAGAAGTTCTACACTTAGGTCAGTTGGGGTATCCTTCCTGGTAAAAGTCAAAAATACAAAACAATTAAAAAAATCCAAAAACCCAAAAATAGTAAAGAGAAATAATTCGTCCTATGGTGAAAACCACCCCTGTGTGGCAACTTGGATACATACGATTGGTGAAAACTTGGCAACAGGCACCTCTCATATAGGGCTGAATCATTATCTACCTCGCGTCCTGGTTACTCTATGACTTACCTGTCGATTCCTCTATCCCCATATCCTCCCATCTCCTTGCATCACCTCGTCACTTGGTATATTCTGGTTGAGCATTGGATGACCGTCATTCGCTATCTGCAATCTTGAGCTTATTATCCTAATCTAAGCTTGTGTCACCTCATGGTTGTGTTTTTCTTCATCAAGGCTCACTCTTCATGGTCGTCTCCATCTAGGTCTCATGGTGAACTACGTTGCCCCTGTGCTTCCACGTAGGCAAGGTTGATCTTTTGATCTGCCCTCGGGGATCCTCCGTGTCTTTGTCCTCCATCTTCTATCGTCATCACCCTCTTTCTGCTTTTATCGTCATCCCCTCTTGAACTACGATGCCTCTGCGCTTGCACGTAGGCAAGGCTAATCTTTGGATCGACCCACGAGGCATTTTGTCCTTCATCATCTATCCTCATGGTCCACTTCCCGATCTTGTCCATCCTCGGTCTTTTGTCATGTCCGAACTACGTTGCCCCTGCGCTTGCACATAGGCAGGGTTGATCTTTTGATCTGCCCCCGGGGCTTGTGTTTGTCTTGGTCTTCCATCATTTTCCATCAATCCACTTTCCACTCTTTTATCGTGGTCTTTTCCTGAACTACGAGGGCTTTGCGCTTTCACGTAGGCAAGGTTGATATTTTCATTAACCCTCGAGCCCCTAGATCTTTAGGTTGTGTCTCATCCTCTTGTTGTCTTGTTGTCAAGTATGTCTCTATCATCGTTGATTCTTCACAAACAAGATCTCCTCGTATCAAGAAATCTGCCCAATGACAATCATCCTGAGTCATCTAGGTCACTTTAGCTTAGTATCCATCATTGGTCTTAACAGGATGCATCCTTCCTAATAGACCACATCAACCCCATCCATCCTTGGGATCTTATGGCAAAGGACATTTGTAATTGATTATGATCTTTTGGTACTTTTGGATTTTGTTTATCATTTGAGCTCCCTATAATCACTAGTCGAGATTGCCATGATCCTTCATATTGTGGTGTGTTTTGCCTAGTTAACATAGGGACATCTCTTGACTATTGTTACTGTCTATTGGGATGCCCCACATGGTACCCACCGGGATTCCTTTTAGATCTCGTGTTATGTGGGGGCATCTCTTTGTGCTTGTGATTATTCCAATACCTGGCCCAACCAAAGTCATTGTGACTTTGGGGTATTGGGATATCTTTCTTGTTTGTCGTGTTTGTTTTATGCATTAGACATTAATCCATCTTGGTTTACATACCCTGACACCTGATGTCTTATGCTATAGAAAAAAATCAGTGCTCTAAAAGATGGAAAATTGCATTCATGTTGCATTTCATCTCATTGCATATTCCCCCTTCATTCTATCTTGCTCCTACATCTATGACTCATGATTTTGGTTGTGCAAACTCTCATTCACTCTTACTAACATTTTTTCTCAAGATCCTTATGGTTTTTGACAGGTATTGCACCCCACACATCCTATGCATCTCACCTACCCATTGATACTTATGTCTACAATCATTAAGTTCATCCATTTACATCCATTCCCTTATCCATTTACATTATTCATCCATTCATTAAGATTATTCATCCATTCATTAAGTTCATTTATCCATTTACATTCATTCCTTTATCCATTTACATTAAGATCATCCATTTACATTAAGTTCATTTACCCATATTACATCATTTACATCCGTTCATTTATCCATTTACATTAAGTTCATTTTCCATATTACATCATTTTACATCCGTTCATTTATCCATTTGATTTAAGCTCATTGCATTAATTCATGTCGGTTCACTCACTTCATTATGATCATTCATCCATACATTTCCATATCCACCTATGCATCATTAATACAATTACATTACCATTCCTAAATCATTAACATAATCCATAATTACACATGCATAAGTAAAATATTCATAGCATAACACAACATCTACATCCACACAAAAACATCATATACATATGCATAACATACATCAGCTATCATAGGAACATCAATAAAACACCATATGCATACCATACATCACCAAAATGTGTGCCATAATATCAATGGGGACCATCACATATCATCATCATAATAATACAATGTCCATGTCCAAAATATGGTGACCACATAATCACCTCCATATCATGCTCAAAATAAGGTGCATCTGAAAAAATGCACTACACTACCATCTGGTACCTATCAAAAGCACCTGTATCCTGTCACCTATCATCTGCATGTCCTGAGCTGCCCACACCCGACCTCTGCGAAGACTTAGGTACTGGTCCCCTGTGTGTCGACGTCCCTTGAGACTCACACCCTAGGGTCCCAAACCGAGAAGGAGTCGGCTGGAAATCACTGTATCCTATGGTCTGTATCCCTAAAGACTGGGACGATGCTGGCATCTGGGGTGTTTACCTAACATACTGCGTTGTACGCTGTGTCAGGTCTGGCATTGCCTACTCATACACACCCCTCCAGTACACTGCCTCGTGCATATACTCATCTCTCTGCCCAGCCTGGTACCGTGCGACATTCCGCTCATGCCTATACCTATCCCACTTTCTGCTCATGGCCCGTCGCTCCTACTCCCATGCCTCTTGTGCCACTGTCAGTAGTCATATCTACTCTGCGAACCTCTCCCTCTCTACCTGCATAGTCTCTAGCACTGTCTCATCACCCTGCCCTCGACGTGTCCACATCTGTGCTATATCCCTCTCGGCATTCTCTGCCTGGCCCACTACTGAGTCTCTCTAGAACTACAAGATCTCGACCTATCTCCATAACCTATCCCTCTCCCCCTGTAGTGCCTACATCTATACCTATGCACTATCCCTCTCCCCCTATAGTGCCTGCATCTATACAGTACATATCCTCTCCCCTGTAGATCGCCTTGTCCTATGCACTCCGTTGCATCATCTCTGAGTCGACCTGCGATACTCCGAGTCATCTCATCTCCTCTATAAGATGCCTACGTCGAAGATACCCTCTCTATGATGTTGTCCTCTCTGAAATCCACGCCACACGAGTCGGTGCCTCCATCTCCCCCCCTCCTGCTGACTCCGGCTGACCTCGCATCTGAGCAACTGTCATCGCTACCTCTAGCCTGTCTCGGTACCATGTCACCCGAGCCAGCTCCCCCCATACTCTCTCCATCCCTACTCATGTCTCATCTCTCTCCCTCTCAACCACCTGTATATCTATTGTCAGTTAGCCTACAACCCGCTCGAACACTATCATCTCTGTCTCCTTCACCCTCTCCACCTCCACCTCTACCCTCCTCAACTCCTACTCTAGCATGGATATCCTCGCCTAGGCCCCTCTTAGTAACACCACCAGATCATCCACTACAACTTTTGGTACTATGGCTAAGGGCTCCATCACCTGTACATCTAGGTCCATCGCCTCCCCCTCTCTCTCCTCCTGCACCGGTTCTGCCCAGCATGCCACCCGAATCCTCTGCGACTATCCTCTCCTCCCCACTGTCATCAATCTCTACAGCTCCCCTCTAGACTGCCTCTCCCCCACCTCCTGCTCAACTAGTTGGACTCTCCTCCATCGACTACTCTCAAGCCTCTCCCTAGGCTATCATCTAACATCCATCACCCTCTCTACCTCCTCCTGTGGATCTCTAGCTCTCACATCCACCTGCAGCTTTGGGGCTCTCTCCTCCTCCTGCTCAGCTCTCACCTGCACCCGCCTCCACCGCACTCTACCGCCAATCCTTGGCTAAGCAGTCCTCCCCTCCACCACCCGAAGCATCTCCACCTCTGGCTCGCTCTCCAATATCACCACCTCTATCTCCTCCCCTCCATCACCTGATCCTTCTGCCTCCATCTCCTCTACCACATCTATCCTTGCCCTCCTCGGCCATCGACTCCTCCTGACTCTACCTCTCCTTTCCAGTTGATCTCCCGCAACACCCTCCTCCGCACCACCACTCTCATGTCCACCCTGCTCCGACTCCTCCTCTTGTCCCTACTCCTGCTCATCCTCTGGACCCCCCTCTGCAGCTCCCACGGCAAGCACCTCCGGTGTAACCCTCTCCCAACAGTGGTTGTGAAACCACCGATCATATCGATCTGTCACTCCAACATCCTCTGGACCCTCCCACCTCCCTGGATAGGGCACCCCACCTACCATCACCCATGCCTCCCTCACGCTGCTCACTGACAATGTTGCCCCCCAAGGTACCTCTCTGGTAAACCGACGAAACATAATCAGGGCTCTTGGAATGTCCTACACAAGTCCAAACTGCCGCACCACTTGGTCTGGACGATGCATCTCCACTATGTGCCCCAGGCTCCCAATCAAGAAACATCTACACATAAAGAATCCCCGTTGTCTCTCCTCCTCGGTCCTCCATCCTCTAAACCGCTGAAACATGTATGACCGCCATATAATGTCCTCCCCCCATAAATCATCGAACACTCTCCTCCACCGCTCCACCTCTCCCTATGTCTCATACCGTAAGATGCAGCCCCTAGCTACCCTGAACTACCATGCCAATGGCTCTCTATCATCCAAGTCTCCTCCCCTGATCACTATGGGCCTCGTCACTGCGATGTGCGTCCATCCCCATACCTGCAGTAGCGTCTGGTGCGTTAAACTCTACACCCCCCCGATAACAAATCATGTGCATGTCCCGATATAACTGGGCCAATACACATGACCCCCAAGAAAACTGTCCATCCCCCCACTCGACAATATGTCGAATCACCCCCATGTACCATAGGCTATAGAAGCGCCTAGTCTAGTCTGGCAACAGAATCCCGCTGATCAAGCAACATAGAAATAGTGGTAATACCGACACCCCCAGGGATAGGCATCTATCTACATCCAACCTCCCTTTCTGTATCGGCAAGTCATCTCGCCCAAATAACACCAGAATGGTCTCATCTAACTAAGCTCATCTCGACTCCTCCTCGCTCACTAACCGCCCCACTATCGGTAATCTCAGGATCCGTCACACATCCTTCAGGGTCACTGTCATCTCTCCTGTCAGCAAATGAAACGTCGACGTGGCCGAGCTCCACCTCTCTATCAGGGCTATCAACATCGCTCGATGAGCCCTCATCTCAGGAAACTGCACTAAGTGCAGTAACCCCGCCTGCTCCAAACTTGCATGATCCGCTCTGGTCATTGCCTCAATCATCACCGCCAATGCCTCCGGCCTCCGCTCATGAGTTTGCAATCTACCAAAATCCTGCAAAAATTTCACCCCCCTTATCAAAAAAAATTTTTCCCAAAATCTTCTTCCTACCACACCTTTCTTTTTTGTCTCTCTCTCTCTATTTTTCTCTCATTTTCTCTCTCTCCTTTTTTCTTTTTTACCTCCCTCTTTCCTCTCGATCAGACTGACCCTCTGGCCCTCTGGCGGACCATCGATTAATGGCGACTGTAGAAGCGAACCACGTGGATCCACCCTTTGGGGACCATGACGTCTTGGAGGCGGACCCATATCGAGTGGGGTGGATGCCTTTGACTTGCGGTGAATCGCTATGGCGGAGGACTCAGGTGTAGCGCCAGCTGAACGCGGTGGCTGACCCGAAGCCGGAACAACAAGCCGGACCTTGATGGCGCTATCATCCCTAGTGATAATCCGCCCCGAGGAGGCCCGATCGGCTCATCATCAGCCCCTATAGCGGGGTGGATCCGCCAGGCAGGGCAAACTCGCCTCGCAGCGAAGGGCGGATTAGCCCGTCGGGGGCATATCGCCCGACGGCGGTTTTTCTCCCTCGAAAATTTTTTAAACAAATTTTCTATTTTTATTTTCTACCCATTTTTAATTTTTCTCCCGCCCACAAAACCCATGTTTTACATTTTTGCTAAAATTATGACAAATGCGTTAAAATTTCAAAATAATGCATGAGGGGTTTTGTCGCTTACCTGGCGGGGCCCATCCTGCTGCCTGTACGACCGTCAAACCTCATCTATCCGGTGGACGATCTCGGTGTCATTATCTCCCGGCATCTTCACTCCTTGTCTGCATGCTCTCTCTTCTTTTCTCAACTGCTACAGTGCAACTGAGTTGAGGTAATTTTCAAAATTACCTTATATTCACTTTTAAAAGGTATTTTTACATTTTATTTACCTTTTTATTCCTCTGACTAATCCCTTCACTTCCTGGGGCCGCCATTTACACTCCGTTTGTCCGATTAACTTCATTCAAAAGGAAAACTTGCCTAATTTTTCGCCCTTTTTCCAAATATACCATCTATTTCTTCTTATCGAGATGTTTCCTAGGACCCTTTTTTTTCCTTCGTCACCCTCTCGAGGGGGCATACCCTTCACATTTACCAATTTTCTCAGCCGTAATCAACCCTTCCCTAGATTGGGGCATATTCATCAATTACTCTGCTAGTTTGGACAACTCAGGTCCTCCTCCCCACGCTGGGGCACCATTTTCCGATTAATTCCTCTATTGAGTCATCTGCACTTTCTCTTCTTCGAAGCACAGTTATTCTAACGGTACTTCTAAGAGGGAAAAAATGTAGACATCCAAATTTGATCACTTCCATATGATCAAAATCTTCTACTTAATTCATCTATTTCATTAATAGTGATTAAATAATTTATTTAATCATTATTTCATTTTCTGCCTAAGGTTCCTAAAGTATGTAATTAAATAAATTAAATACTTTACCTTACCCCCTTTCCTTCTCTAAATTAAATAAATATGAAAAATGATTTAATTTGGTCTTTTAACCTATTTGGATTAAAACTAAATTTTAATTCCTCTTTTTCTCTCTCCTTGTCACATTCTCCATAACCCTCTTCTAATCCGGGTTAAATTAATTAATTTGTGATTAGGATGTGCACCACTTAATCAAGATTAAGTGTCACATCCTTCATAATATCTCACTTGCCTCTAATCCCTCATTAATTATCTTAATCATGTGTTTGCACAACCTTAATCAGAATCATTAGCCACATTTAGCTTACTTTTTCTGGTCAACCTTCCCACTTACCATTTTTAGCCTGGACTCCCTTCCCCATGTGAATTTTAATTCACATTTATTTAACCAAGGTTCCTTTCTTCCCCATATGAATTTTTAATTCACTTTTGTCTTTCCAAGGTCTTCTTCATCCCCCATGCAAATGTGACATGTCATTTTACATGTGCCCAAGGCTTCTAGAACCTTGGACTTGTCACATCACCCACATGTGACAAATCTCCTGCTTTTTGGAGACCTTTTTTTCCCATGGAGATTTTTGAGGAATTTTAAAATTCCTCAAAAGTCTATTTCATCCTCATTTGGGGACAAGAAGTTCTTTTTTGAGGAAATCTTCTCATTCCCCAAGGTACCTCAAAGGTACTTGTCCTTCATCCACCTCATGTACTTCCCTTCCACCTCTTGTCCTTCTCTTCCACCTCATTTCCACATCACTCCACCCTAAGACATCTCACCTTCCACATGTCAAGATGTGAGGGCTTGTGAGTCCTCAACTCACCATAGCCCTTCATCTTGATCTTTGTTGGATCAATCCCAACCATTGAATTCTCTAGAGAATTCCAATTAGCCTATAAATATCCCCTCATTTCCCTCATTTTAGGGATCAAGTCTTTTGCAACAAAACTCTTGCAAATTTGTCATTCAAGCTCTCATCTATCATAGCACTTAGCATCATCAATTCATCTTGCATCCATTCAACTCCATTGTCATCCAAGGAGCACACAATTCTTGAAGAATCAAAGGGCCAACCAAGGAAGGGGCAGCAAAGGAAAGGTATAACATACTTCAATCATCATTTGTTTTTATCTTACTCCTTTGCTTCACCATTTTCTTAGGCTAATCTTATTGAGGTGTCATCTTTTAGTGTTATTACTTTTGTTATTGCATCATTAGTTTTGTTTAGCATTTCACATTAGGAGTAGCATTTTAAAGGGATCATAGTTCCTATGAACAATGACCTCAAGGTGCAAAGCATTGTTGTGGGATGGTTGTGTTTGTAGGTCTTATTCTGAGAAGGTGAGAAGATTAGGGGTAGTGATATGCCCTACCATAGCTTGAAACTGCTCTGTATCAATATTCTCAAGGACAAAGGATGTTGAAAAAGTATTTTCTAATATCTCCCAATGTGCAGGGGATAGCCTCAATAGTTCCAAGATAGAGATCTATGTGGGGGTCTTCTTGAGTTGATCTTGGAGACTATAGTTACTAGGGTTTAACGTTGGCAATGTGGGTTGTGCCCTAGGTTGAAATGAGGCTCCTTTTATTGTAACCTTGCCACATCATGTGGTGACCCCACACTCCGTAATAGGTCCTTTGATGGTAACAACTGTTACGAAATTGTCACAAGAGGTGACCACATTGGAATATACATGTTGCACGTTATTGTAACTCTTACCCTTTCAATTATCATTCCCTTTGTTGTGATCAGACATGGGGTTCTTGTATATCTTGAGGTCCTCGTTGCTGTCCAGTACATCAACATATACGTCTCCATTTTCGATAAGGTCTTGGGTGACATTCTTTGGCTTCATATAGTTCAATGTTTTGTGTCCTTTGATTTTTTGAAAGTCACAAAGATCCTTTTTGTTGTACCAGGGTGGTTTATCTTGTGCTTCTTGGTAGTTTTAGAAATTGGGCAGCGTAATCAAGTTTGACTGTACCAATTTATACATGACAGATTCAATAGGTTCCCCCAATGGTGTGTATTTGCATTTTGGGTGGTTGTTCCTATTAGGGGGTCTTCGTTGTTGAGTTTTGGTGATTGATTTGATTATTTTGTGGTGGTGGTGTGGTTTGTTGTACAATTTGTTGTGCATTGGTTGGTTGATTGGTGTTTTTCCTAGGAGCACTTATGACAACTTTAGCATCCACAACACCATCATTTGTCGTGTTCTTATTCTTAGCCCAAACACGAGGCTTGTAATTCGAATTGGTTGATGGGCGGTTGTATCTATACACTTGTGTGTTTCCTTGTGAGTTTAGATCTCGCTCGATATTGAGTTCCCTAGGGAAAATCTCATCATAAGCGGTGATACATTGCATCTTTGAGTGGAAAGATAGATCTGGGTTGACATTTTCTATGATAATCCCCACTTGTTGTTTGTCGGGAATGGGCCACTTGCTCTTACTAGCTCTTTACCTCCACCTTTCTAAGAAATTAGCAAAGTATTCTCCTTTGTTTTTCTTGAGAGTTTACAACTCTTCTAAGCTAACATCCATGTCAAGATTGAAGGAGAAGTGATCTATGAATCTATCGATGATTTCTTGGAAGATTTTGATACTTGGAGGTAATTGTGAAAACCAATCGATGGTTGGGCCTATCAAACTTCGTGGAAATAGGTACATCAAGTAGGAATCATTGTAGGCAACCTCCATACACGACATTGAATTCCTTAATGTGATCCACAAGATTTCCCCTCCCTTTGTATTTATCAAATTTAGGGACCTCAAAACCAAGAGGGAAAGGTACCATTGCGATGTTTCTATCTAATGGGTATGGACGCAAGTTTTGTTGTGTATGGGGCTTCTTTGTTTTTCCCATTTGAATGTCTTGCATTTTTTTTGTTAGTTCCTTGAGTTGTGATGCCATATCATCTTGCAGATCTGGTGGAGGAGCATATGTTGTATATTTTGGGATGGTGAATGAATTGTAAGTGGGATTTTGATATGATGAGGTGTTGTATGGTGTGTAGGGTGGAGTTTAATATTGTGAAGGTGATGGTGGGAGAGGTGTATATGCTCCTAATGTATTTGGATTCATGATGTTTTGTTGGGGATTATAGTATAAACCTTGTTGCTGTTGTTATTGTTGTTGTGTAAGCACTTGTTGTTATTGGGTGTATTGTTGGGAAAGAAATGCTTGTCATTGTTGTTGTTGTGCATCCAAGGCTTGTTTTTGTTGTTGTTGTTGTTGCGCGATTAAGGCTTGTTTTTGTGCTTCTTGTTGTTGTTGTGCTATTAGGGCTTGTTGTTGTTATTATTGTTGGTAAGCTTGTTGTACTTGCAATGCTTGTTGTTGGGCTTGTTGTTGTTGCAATTCTTGAGCTTGAGCTTGTTGTGCTTGCAATGCTCGTTGATAAGCATGGTGTGCTTGTTGCAAAGCTAGAGCGTGAGCTTGTTGCGCTTGCAACGTGGAAGTGTTTTGATGTTCGGATGGATTTTGGGTGATCATGGGTTGTGGATTAATTTGAGGTGGTTGTGTGTTGTTTTTTCTTAGCATTCCTTGTAGGATAGTCGATTGGGATGGAGGAATGTATGGTTGGGGCCCCATTTGATTTTGCATGTGTTTGGGGGACCCATGGTAAAGATGATGATGATGTCATTTGGTATTGCGATGTCAATGGTACATTCCGTCCTTGGATCAATAGATTAGACGGATTCCCTTGACCGATGTGTTGAGGGTTCCCTTGTTGTGTTTGATGTGGGACCAAGGCATTACCTTGGTTGATGGGTTTTTTATCAATGTGTTGTTTTGATCTGGATTGATGATAGATGGCGTTGATGTGGATGGTGGATTGACTTGGGTAACCACTTGTTTTGATGTATAAATGGGATTTTTGGAACCACTTGTTAAGGGTTTCCCTTGCATGAGGGTGTTAACATGCTCTTGTTGTCCTAGTAGATGCACTTGGTTCATATTACCTTGTGTAGGATTGGGCACACTTTGGGTATTGGTGATGATGGATGAAGATGGTTGCACTCGAAATGTCGAGGCCTTCATGGTGTTATGGAATGTAAGTGGTTTGTATGGATGGAGGGGATGCTCAGGAACATTGGTGGAAAGATGAGATGGGGCCCCAAATGTGGGTGTCCGAGTTGTGTCTTGGGGAAGATTGGTGTTGTGGGTGCCCAAAATTTTGCTACCTCCTAGAGTGAGAGTGTGACCAAGATCTATGGCAATTTGAGTTGCAAGACTAGGAGTTCATGTTTGACTTGGAACAAGGGATGGAGTTGGTTGATTCATAGATTGGGTTAACCCTTGTGTCAAGTTTTTTGCAAGAAAAGTTGGATCCACATTTTCTAAGGTTTGACGATCTTGTTTATACTCAATGAATTCTTCCTTAGTAAGTTGAAGTGGGTTGTTTGTGACATATTCTACCTCATATGGTCCCAATGGATCTTGTGTTTGTTGTGAGGGGGTAGAATGGCTCCTTGGATCACATTATTATGGGTTTGGATCACTTGTGGTAGATGTGACTTTGGCTTGTTCCATGATTCTCTTGTATTGTGATCTTGTTGCAACCATAAACTGTGGGTCAACTATGGGAGAGGTGTGTTGAGATTTATAGTGTTGAAACTCTCCAGTTGACTCAAATTTAGGTAAAAGGGACCCTCTAAGTTGTTTTGGACCAATGGTATGAGTGGATGATGAAAAGTTGAATGATATAGGGGATGAAATCTCTAAAATTTTGGACAACACTTTTAGACAAAGAGGTTTTGATGTTTTGATGCTATGATAAAAGGTATTAATGAACTTGGAAATCTTTAAGGTAGACTTTTGATGTTTAAGATAAGCTAGCCCAAAAATGTGACGACTAACTCAACTAAGTGCATGGAAAAGGATTCATTTCACACACAACACAACTAAGTTAGGGGATTGGTTTGATAAATGTCTAAGTCTAAAAAGTTGGTGTGTCCAAAAGTTTCTAAAGTTGTTTGGTGAAATAGGATGTAAGATGTGTGAAGGTGGATGAAATTTTTGACCCAAAATGTTAACCTAAAATGAACCTTTGTTTTGCAAGACCAAGGTAATGAGAAATATGCTATACCTCTAAAGTGATAAAACCCTAAGAACTCGATGATTTTGATAAAATAGAACTCAATGACTTTGGAAATAGAACCCAATGTTTTGGACAATAGAAAATTATTTTGGACTCGATGATTTGGACAATATAGCTCAATGATTTTGGAAAAATGGAACTTGGACTCAATTTTTTGCAATACTTTCTTTATCTCAATGTTGCTTGTGTTTGGGGAGTCAACGTTTTGAACATACACCAATGTGGGATGTTCATTTGATTTAATCTTTGCTTAAGTGAGATTGTTTCATTACCACACCAAGAAATTCTTAATTAATGTTCAAACTAAATTGTCTATGCCAAAGCAACCTTCATTTCAAAAAGTCCATTATGTGAAAATCATGAAGCTAAGGCCATAGTTTCATATGTTAACTTTGGAAAGTGTGGATTTAGATATAAGCCTAAATATCAAGAAGTCTCTAAGGATAAAATCCTTAGGAAAAGCATCAATATTAGGACTTTTCAAAAGGTATCCATACTTGATCCAAAGGGTTTGAAATTTGATGAAATTTTTGATGTGTGTTTAAGATGTTTTGGAACCAAGCAATGTGTCAAACATGACTCACAAGCAATAACATTCCTAGCTCAAGTGGGTACATTTTTCTTGGCGGGCTTACCTCATGACCTTTGTAGTAGAAGTGATGATTTTACATGCAGTCAAGGAAAGAGTGTAGGGGTATATGTTAAGAATGAAGTCTTAACCTCTACACTTCAACCAAAATTAGACATGGCAAGTGACTTCTTGGAAATAAATTCCAATGCACCACTTTGAAGAACTCTTTGGATAGACAAAGTTGGCCACTATTTAAACAAGGTTCTTAATGACAAAAAATTGAGAACACCTTGATGTATATTCACCTGCTTGGCCACTTAAGGCTCTTCAACCATTCTCATTCCATTTAAGGCGTGGGATTAGGTGCAGTCTATTATACACCCAAGATTGAAGTTATCTCACAATTTCGCTTCCTTTAATATAGCCCACGAGTAAATGTTTTGGTGAGAACTTGCCTATTAGTTTTCCATTGTGGGATGTGTCTCATAGTAAGTCCTCTCTTAAAGGTGACACAAAACATGGAAGTATACTTGAATATTTAATTTCACCCAAGGTCGCACAAAGTGCAAGGGGAGTGGATACGTACTACAAGTGCACACGAGCAACGAAAGTGCACTTGAATTTTTCTCTTCACCCAAGATCGCACGAAGCACAAGTAGAGTGGATACGCACTTCAAGTGTACACAAGAAAAGTAAGCACTCATTCATTTTAATCCAAGATAGCAAAATGACTTCATTTTAAGCACCAATGGAAGTGTGATTGTTTTGTTCAATTTTAAGCCAACATTGCAAAATGAGGATGTAGGGGTCCAATTTTAACCAACTTTGAAAGTAAATTTTAAACCCAATGGAAGATTAGTTGGTCCTAAAACATAAAGAAAAGAAGCATATGATGGGGGTATGTGCAATATTGTCATGGAAAAAATAGGCCCTTAAGTGGCGATGAAAATTCAGAAATAAGTTATATAAATTGTTTCAAAAATATGTAAGAATAGAATCTATAACAAATTGAATGTAATTTTTAAACTACTAGGTTTATTTATTTTTAAATATATATTTGGTGAAAATTTAAAATTTCAATGCAGTGGTACATAAATTTCAGGGAAAAAATAAGAAGTAGGTGTGTGTCTGACCACCCTAACCACAATAAAATGATAATATTTTTTTATAAGATTTTAGATATAAGTAGAGGACTCATGTCCCGATGTGATGCATATTTTTATAATTTTTTTCCAAGTAAATAATTAATTATGATTTTTTTATAACAACTTTTAAAAAATATAAAAACTCGTATGTCCGACCACCTTAACTTGGTCAAAACTTCATGAAATTCAATTCTTTTTTAATCCTATAGTATGTGAAGCATAGAATGTGACGCATATTTCGGATTCAAAAAATGTGATACCATTTGAAAGCTATAGATGTTTTTCAATTAGCCTATCAATCAAGACTTTAGTTATAATTCAAATAGAAAATGAATAATAATTATTTATTAAATTCAAAGTAAAGCATAATTTATATTGGTGGAAAGTTGAAAATCTCTTTCAAAAACCCTTTTCATTTCATCAATTTAGGGTATAAAAAAAGTTGTCAGCCACATGGGCGAAGTCTAGAAAAGCAAGGTAAGTTGTTAAACATGTTTTTTGTGTTGACTCTTTAGGATTGGCATGTCCTAGCCAAATTCTGAAGCAAGCCCGAGGCTAATCCCTAGGTAGCAGGGTTTGTGTCAGACATATCGGATGTACGATTCAAATTGGATATCCAATTTGAATCAGATATTCAATTTATTTTATATATAATTTTCAAAAATGTAATATAGTTTTTAATATATGATTTTAAAAATGCAATAAATAGTTTATAGTTTATTTTAATATATCTAGTTTAGAATATACAATATATTTTATAATTTAATATATAATATATGATTTATGATAATCTCTTACAAAATTATGTATAATATATAATATATTATATTATGTATAATATTTAAATATTATTTCTATATTTTAGTTAATGTATAAATATTTATATATATATATATATATTAAGTTAATATATAAAATATTATATAACTAATTAATATTACTAATATATATAATATTTAAATATCATCTCTTTCCCTCTCTCTCTCCCTCTCTCTCCCTCCTCTCCTCCCTCTCCCTCTCTCCTCTCCTCCCTTCTCTCTCTCCCTCTCCTCTCTCTCCCCTTCTTCCCCTCTTCCCCTCCCTTCCCCCTCCTAATTCTCTCCCTCTCTCTCTCTCTCTGTGTGTCTATCCATTTCCCTCTCTCTCCCTCTCTCTCTCTATCTTGTCCACCCTCCACCACCTAATTATTCTTGGGTCTATGTGTGAAAAAATTGGATATCTGATTTATAAAACCAAAATCTTACCATTATAATACATTTTGAAATGTTTTTCAAATTAGATATCGAATTTTAAAATGACCTTTTTTGGTTTTATATTAGCCGACCCATATTGGATATCCGATTTGTTTTACTTTGGCTTGGGCATTGCTATGGAGAAATATACTGACACCCAACCCAAAAAAATTCAACTCAAGATTTTCACGTTTTTTGGCGAGTGCAAAATGCTACTTTTTTCATATCGCCACTTTTTGGCCCATCATGATCTCGCACATGCTCATGGGTTATAATTGTCCCATAAGTGTAAAAACACTTTTTTTTACAATGTATGGATGAACAATAGTATGCTTCTTCACTTCAAATGTTTTCAAATTTGCAAAACCAGTTAGCCTAAAAAACAATAACAAAATGTCAGTGACATGTTAGAGAGCACATGAAATCAAAAATTTAAAGCACATGTCAAAATTAACTCTCTGTTTTGTTTACCAATAAAAAGAATCGTTGAAATCAATTGTGTCGCTGAATTTATCAAATGCGTCACCATATCAAAAGTGTGTTGCTTTGGTGAAAATGACGTGTGTCACTCTACACTAAAACAATGACATCAATTATGTCGCTATAATGCACGCGTCGTTATAATGAAAAACATGATGTTAATAAAAAACACTTTAGTGTCGCTATATTAAATATGTGTTGACGAAGTTAAAATATGTATCATTGAATTAATTAGGCATCACTGAATTTTAACCAAAGTGTGTCATTGTATGGTGACACATATCAGGTGTGTCACTGAAAGGAGATGCATATTAGGTGCATCGTTGAATCCATCAAGAGCATCGTTGTATAGATGCAAACACAAGAACATGAGAATCTAAAGAGAAATTCATCAAATTCAATTAGTATAGCCCTCCTAATGACCAAAGTCATAGTGTGAACTAAATACGATAGATCCAAATGTATTTAAACCCTATTTAATCCCCTAAGCAATGATCCCAATAAGATATTCAAAATCATCAAAACTAGGAAGCCATTAAACTAACATGATATAAACATGAAAACTTAACAAAACCATATTCTAATACCTCAAATATTATTCTATTGGGTGAGTGGTGTCGCATTGATGTGGAATGACAACCCTTTCCCAATCCCTTGGATAATATGAGCTTGTTTCAATTGGTTTTATTGAAGAAAACCAACGAAACCGATGAGATACAAATGAAACATGATATAAAACTAGTTTAACATGATGAGATGAGTTCTAAATGCTAAGATTCTTGATAAAATGGATGCAATCTATGCCAAATGGAAACAAAATTGAAAGATGTAAGCCATGGATGCAAACTATGCTAAAAATGTGTAAACTAAGCTAAATATGGATGAATACTAAACTAAAATGCTAATAGTGATCAATATGGATGCAAGTGAGTATGAGTTTCAACATCATAACTTTTCTATCAAAAGATGGATCCATTTCTCTCCAAATAGTGATGTATTTATAGGAATGCAAATGAAAAATCAAGGGCTCAGATTGATTTGATCTATCAATGGTCAATAATGAATGAAGGATGAAACATGGATGAGAATAAAAGATCACATGGAGCAAGGAAAGATCAAGGGATAAGAATGATTAAAAAAAACACACTTTGTAACAACTTTGAAAGTTTGTTACAAAGTTTGTTTGAAAGAAATCATTCCCTTTTTGGAGCCAAATAGGAGAATATTCCCTATGCAAGTGGATGGGAGGGGAAATTAGCAATTTAGTAATTAAAACTAAATTTGAATGTGCAAGATGGAGAATAATATGATATTCATTAAATAATTGATTTATTTAATGAAAAGGGGATGCAAATATGATATTTAATTAAATAGTTTAGGGTTATTTAATTAAATAAGAGGATTTGGGGTTTAAATTAAATAATTTGATTTATTCAATTTAAACAGGATGAAATGTTAGTGTGAGAAGGGGTGAATTAACCCAATTATGTCAATTAGATTAATAGGTGAAAATTGTTGAAAATAAAGGTAAAACTGTATAATAATATAGCTTAAAATTATGTAAATCCTGTGTAACTGTAGATTCAATTTTAGTATTCTTTGTCACAATCTCTTGTGTATGATTAATCTTGAATTAGATCAATTTTAATGTTGTAGAAAGTAGACAAAAGATTGATTGTGTATGAGATTTTTGATGCAAAAATCTCATACACAATTAAATCCAGAAATGATAATTTCTAGAAGAAAGTAGACATAATAGAAAGGACACAATATGTAGGTGGAGAAAACCCTTTCGAGTAAAAAACTCCACCAGAATTGTTCTTGCTTGTATTATTTAACCTTTGAATGAGTTACAATAATACTGATTCAATTCTCCTTGATGTGCTTCTTCTGTTCTCCAAGAAATTTTCTTCACAACCTGTAATATTTTCTCACAAAAATCTCTCATACAATGGCTGCAATAATAAACAATAAACTTGCTTACAAACTCATAAGAGTTAAAAATTATAGTATCACAAAACCACTTGAGAAAATCCACAGCTAGGGTTGCCAAGTTGAGTTCTAAGATGCATGACAAAGTCAAACAATAGTCTCCCTCAAATTTGGTGCCCAATACTGAAGTGTTAACCTCGTAGTTATCAAAAATATCTTCTGCAAGATCATCCTCAAAGAAGGCATCCATTTTGGGTCCCACTTAACTGAGAGTTGCAAATATATTTTCCTTGCATTAGTTATAACTCAAAGATGCCAACTTGGGCTCCCAAGGTGGGCCCAAGTTGATCTTTGTTAACTGAAACACATCTGCCACCGATTCATGGAAAACAATGTGCATGCATGATCCTCCATCTGTTAACTGAATGTATCAACCTATTATCTGTCCATGCAACTCAAACCAACTAAGATTAACTAGCATGCACTTGAAGATAACCGAAACATAACTGAACTGAATTGAACTAAACTGAATTGAATTGAATTGAATTGAACTAAATTGAATTGAATTGAACTTCAATCCCTATTTTATAGGTACTCAACATGCATAAATCAAAATCCCTATTTTGTAGGAACCTAAGATGCATTTTTGAAGTGTACTCAATTCACCAACCAGTTAACTAAACCAAGATGGATCCCACCTCCCATGTGTGCACCCATGTGCTCCTATTTTGTAGGAGCTAACTCCAAGGCGCCCCCACATGCTCCTAACACTTAGAATTAATTACAAATGCCAAATTAAATGTTTATTTCATTCCAAATTAATCTCTTCCTAATCCTAGAGTTGTGAAACCCATTTCAAGGACTTAGGAGATACATGAAATAAGTTAAGAATGCAATTAAATGGCATCCTATTCCCAACAAAAATGACGCATTTGATTAAATAACTAGGTTAATTTAATCAAAAAAGTGAAAAGAAGATGGGATTTAGGATGAAATGATTTTAATATATCATATTCCATTTAGGACATTTTCAAGTGTTTACAGTAAGTTTCCACACTAACAGTCAATTCAGTTATGTTCATTGAAGCCAGAATCAAAAAAATTGGAGGCTAATTTGGCAAAAGTTAATAATGAAAACCTAAAGTTGCAAGAACAATTGAATGTTGTGTTTGTATTGTTTCCACCTCCTCAATTAGAGGTAAGTGAGAAAGAAGATGAAGAATAAATAGCACTAAATTTTGATATCGAGAAATCGAAAAGGGAGCTTCATAAGAGGGATGAGGTGGAATTGAAAACAAAAGGGGATCAACATTTAAAACTCTCTAAGATGATTATTATTTTTTTTGGTCATAGGTTGTCATGCATTTTGAGTCTCTTGAGGAAACATGGAATGGGTATAAAGAAGTCATAACAACCTGCATCACTCATATCGTCTTGAAGAATAGACTATAAGGAATCATTGATACATGGAGTTTCAGGAAGGATGTGACTAAAAGGATAATGTTGATGTTAAATTTTGATATATATGCCCCAAAGGAATTGGAATTGATTTTTGATTCTTTACAAGGCATTGAAGACAACATGATTATACACCAAAGTTTCCAATTAGGCATGGAAAATTTTCTTGAAGACTTTCATGACATCAAATATAATCTCATGCCTAACATAATGAATGAGGAGGGTGGGATGGAGTATAAAGAATGGAGGAATGAGTTTAGTAGTTTACATCCTCCCATAATTAACTCTTTTATTGAAGATGGAGTTTTAAATACTGATAAGATGAATACTACTATAGATAAGTTGATGAAGTTAGAAATGGGCTTGGAATTTTTTTCTAAAGATGTTAATAAATGGACTGAGGGTGGGTACTCAAATCACTTGCTTCACATCATAGAAATCTTAGCAAATCCTTGGCCATCAGAGGAATTTTTCACTACATGGGTGGAAAAGTACAACTAATCAAGGGGTAAACCCACAAAAGTGGTTTACAATTCGAGTGAGGAAGGAAAAGTTGAAAAAAATGACCCCATGCAAAACAAATTGCTTTTAGGGGTTCGAACGAACCATTTTGGTTTGAGCAAACCAAAATAGGGTTTGCTAGAACCCGGGTTCGAGCAAACCCATTTAATGATGGGGGCCCACCATTCCCGTCAAAAAGCCAAAAGCGAAGGCTTGTGGAAAGAGGGTTCGCGTGAACCCCCCTTCTCCCCCTTAGGCACCAAAAAAGTCCATAATTTTGTGCTTCGAAGCTCGGGTTGAGGAAGAAAATGGAGGATACTTCACAAACCCAATTGGATGATGGTAGTCCTTGGAACGAGCTATCCAACAAATATAATTTTAATATGTTTTGGTTTTATTATGTATTTGTTTTTTTAGTTTTATTAAACATGGGTTTTTCACCAAAAATCAAGCTCTTTGTTCTGTACATGTGGAAAAATAGCAGATTATCAAAAAAAATTGAAAAATATGAGTGCACCAGATATTGAAGTCTTTGATCCAACAAAAATAAATTGAATTTTGATACATACAGAAAAAATTATGTTGTATACAGCCCGCCTATGTTTGAATTGTAATTGGTTTGACTTCGAAACTTGATTAAGGAAAAAATATTTAATAAAACACTATGAGACCAATTGGAAGCACTAGATATCGTAGTTACAAATCTAAATTTGAAAAAATTAGCATTTTATCCTTCATGGAAAAAAAGTTATGTTGTATACGGTGAGTCACTTCTTAAAAATGTAGTTTACTGAAAAAAACTAGTTTTCGAAGGAGATGGAAAAAGAAGTGCAATCTGATTCCAAAATTTTTGAAAAAAATATATTTAGAATCTACAGACAAAATTTCACAAATCACTAGTTTGCATCATCTTCAAATTTGTCACAGTTTAGCCGCTATAGGTGCCCGAAAGTGAAGATTTAGTTAGAAAAAATTATTTCAATGTCCAGTTTGGCCAAAAATTGTAAACCCGTATTGTGGGATCACCCCAAGTGCATGAGCCTTTCCCTTTTTGTTTCATCATGGGTATCATGAAATATCTTTTTGTGCAGTTTCTAACTATTTTATCCTTTAGCAAAACACCTTTTTGTCTTTTTCTAGTTGGTTGTATCTTTTTGTCTGATCTTGAGACAAGATCATCAAATGAACATGTGAAATTTGTCCATGGCCTAAAGCTTGCTGCTCTCTTGTCTCTATAAAAGGGAATTCAGGGTCATTTGCAAGGATCTGGAAAAACATTGCAAGCTTAGAGCATTTATATTCCAGTCTATACATGTCCAATCTAGGTCTTCATAGGAGAAATATGTCAATGTAATTGTTAATTTTGTATAACAGTACTAGCTCTGTACATCAATATACAATGGCAATTTTTTAGTCAATAGTCTCCTAAATTATATACTTCTTTATCATTTATGAATACAAATTGATCAAGGATCACTTCTATTCATCTTTGCAAGTGTTTTGCAACTAAATGTTTCTTTTCTGGCTTCATTTCAAGGAGTAGACTAAATTGCTTTACAAGGAATATTGAATTTTTTGGATGTATACAAGGATTGCTAAGAAGAGTTGATTGTAAATTCTAAGAGTATCCATGTAAGGCATTGATACTAAGCTTTCACATAACTAGTTTAAGTATTGTTGTGTAAGGTTTAATTACATTCTCTTTGACTTCGTTGCCTAGGTCTAAGGCATCAGTCTAAATGGAAGTTCTAATTATGCTTCCATGGTCATCAATGTTAAAATCAAATTTTCCTTTCAGTTGTAAGTTATCTCATAATGTTATTCACATGTTCTCAGATTTAGAATGCATAAAACTCCAAGAATCTAACCCATCAAGTGATTTTATCTATAATTTTTGGTCATATAAAGAGAGCATATTTATTTAAAGTAATATCTTGCATTAATTGTATGACATCATATTGGATATTGCATAGGACCACCCTCCTAGGTTTTGTAGAGCCTAAAGTGCATAGGAGATAATTGATTAACCTCTCTCATGTTCATTGGCAAACCCCCTAGAACAATTAAGCATAAGAGTTGGTTACTTCTTTAGATAGTTCTAGGAATTAGTTGGAATACACAAAAACAAACCAACAACAATAGAGGAAAGGGTTACATGATTAGGACAAGATCACATAACATCGTTGTATGAAGGACCAAGCCACATTGCATGGCAAAATCTGCATCCTCAAACTTTTTGAATCAAGTCCCTTACATCGTTTAGCTACTATTCCATAATTGAATTTTAGATTTTTGTTATTTGTCACAACATATCAAGTCAATAACAAAGAACAAATTAACATTACATGTAAAATAACTAAACACCTCTTATCATTTTCCATATTTCACTATTACTTTTTATTGATTGAGATGTAATTTTTACATTATTCATCATTTAATTAAATTTAATTTAAAGTGATTTTATATCTTAAAAATTTAAGGTCTAGGAACTCATTTCTCACACAATTTTAAATAACACTTTAACATAAATTTTTATTCATGCTTATATTTTTTATTCATAATACAAGAGGTGATGTTGCTCCTAACCATTAAATGCTCTTTACGAAATATAAATAGAGGGATTAAATGGACTAACAAGCTATGACTTCTAATTCTGTGAGTGACAGAAAATTTGTTAGTTGAGTTGCAGGAAAAGGTGAATGATGTACCCCATCACTCTCATGCAGACCTTGCATGTTTCGCATGGTAGGTATTAGCCCCCTGTAGCAGATAACAACCCTTTTCCTCAAGAAAAATAGTTTTGTAAAATGCTGTATGTACACCATGCTTTGAATACTCTGCTCTACAGTTAAAGGGTTCCATGTGCAGGGAACTGTTCCATATTCTTCTTGATAGATTTTTCTTATGTAAGTAATTTATGTCACATCTTGTATTATCAAAATGGTAGAGAAGTCATGGCTGACGAGTGGCTGGGTCATATCAGTGACAGAGGGAGTGGGTCATAAGAAGCACCTTCATGTCTATTTTTTCCTTTGCCTTTCTTTCATGTCCACTGATCACGTTCTCTTTCTTCTGTTGGGAATCTTTCTAGGCAGAATATAAACAACATTTTATCAAACCCATCTCTGTATCACTAATTCGATCTTCACAATGGCCATGACACCTGCGGCATGGAAGCTGGTTTTGGTTGAATTCATGGTATTTCTTCTTCTGAATTTTGTTCCCCTGCAACCCATCGCTGCTAACCAAGAGGCTGTTTTAATTTCTATGCTCTCTGCTTTTATTATGATTTTTTTTGTTCCATTAGACCTTACTATTTAGTTTTTATATTCTATGACCATTTTAGGAAAAAATTGTGTAATGAAAAGAGGCAAGTGTCAATTTTTAGGCTAAAATAGTTTCTACATGTCTATATAGAGAAGTTAGTTGCTTACTAGATTGTTTGTACTGTCTTTTGAGCTTTGAAGTAACTATGGCCTCTGAAATTTGCTGTTTAGTAGGTTCTATGGTACTCATTGTTAGGATTTTTGAGAGAAATTGTTTCTAAGGGTTTACTGAACTGTATCTCCGAAGACTATTTGTAATGAAGAAGACTAACAATGATGCAACCCCTCATCATATAAGGCCTGTACACCTTTGTATTAATGTACACTTGCTTTGTTTGCACTTTACAGGTTAATAATTCTCATTTGCTATAGGGTGCTCTATCACCATTATGCTCATCCTGGTCCAGAGTGTGGAGAATCAGTCCTTCCTCCATATGTTTCTGCTTGCATTCTATCCAATTGCAACCCCCTCTGGCGATTTTCTATTATCTCAATCTGTCTGCTAAATACCTGCAATCCTTCTCCATTTAAGCGTCCTGTCTCACACCAACCCCTATCTATTTTTAGTATTTTATTTAATATGTATCTTAGCTATTTAGTTTTTGTTTTTCTTATTTGATTTTTAAATAATCATTATGTTAAAATTTTCATAGATCTGTTAGGAGTCAAGCTTATGATCTCTCATTTGCTGTTGGGTGCTCTATCATTCAGCTACTAGATCTATTGGTGATTAGTCCATATTTGGTTCAGGTGGCTCATTTTCCAACATAAATCCCTTCTTTGAGCTATAAATCCCCCCTTTGAGCCACACTGTAGGTGCTCAAGGATCCTAACTTGACATGGCTCTGCTGACCTGGACTCCATTATCATGTTTAACTTTTCATGAATTAGTTAGGAATTGAACCTAGGACCTCCTATTTTGTAGCAGGGGTGTTTTATTACAGAACTACCGACCCTCTTGATAGCCTATCCATCTTCTATTCAAATGTGACTCATTTTCCAACGCATTAACATTCTAGAATCCTTATGGCTTACTTTCCGATGGCTTGAGCCTATCAGTAGAAGTGCTTAAACAAATCGTACACTATAAATTTTGAGTGATTAAAATAAGTTTGTAGAAGGGTGAAATACGTTTAATGTCAGTATGTAATTTGGCGTGCAGAACATGATTGGTGAGGCTATGGTCCTAAGGAGGGCTTAACGAAGTTTCTCAGAATTTTGAGACTTTTAAAAAGAAAAGTTTTATTCAAAAAAATTACTGTTTTTTAAAGAAAATGATGCAAACTGAAAAAATCTGAACAAAAATTTATAGTAGTTTATATACAAATCAATGTGCCTGGTAAACATTTTAATAGAAGAAAATTAAATTCCTTTAACATTTGATTGTTGATTTAAAATTTCGCATGTTAAATTATGGTTGCCATTCCTGTAAACCCCGACAGAAAATGTGCTCATATACATTGAAAGTGAGAACGAAGCACAAATTACCAGCTTTCGATGATCCAGGGACCAAAGGTCCAGTGCATGTGAAGCTTCAGGACAGAAATGGAGCATCTGTAACTAAAAAGCATCTCAATGAGAAACACACAGAAAACTTTTTTAATCCTGGGGTAACTGATAGTTTCAGTTTTAATGGTCCTTGTTTGGATGCTAATGTCTGTCTCCTCAATTTTATGGTTGATGGCGAAGATGGGTGGAAACCTCGGGATGCTACAGTCAGTGGTGAAAGTTTGATCGAACCTTCCAATTTCAAGTTTGGCGGCACTCTTCCTGCCAAAGCTTGGCACGGCCCCAACTTTTGCGACGTTAATAAGCAAGTGGCCTCTGCTATGGCAAAAGAGTTCAATTATGATGATGAGGAAGAGGAGGAAGCTGACAAGAAGAACACACGTCGTTGCTTAAAAGCTAAAAACCCTGGAAAAAATGACGGTTGCTAAAGCACATACAAGCCCAATATTCCAAGTACTTTTTACTGCTGCTAAGTAGGTGCAGCAAGTAAGTTTATTATGTTGTCAAACTTAGTATGGTTAAATCTCCAACCATACATTTGTGTACCTATTTAAACTAAGTTTATATATTCGTATATCTATTGTCTGTTTATTAACACATATTTTCTTATTTTAAAATTTTATTTTATTAATGATGTTCATTCATGCGTTTATTCTTATTCGTGTATATGTATTATTTATCTTAATTTGACCTTTTACATGTCCCATGTCGTTTTATAGACATTGGGTTGACCCTACATCAATGGATTTCACTCTTAAAATTTCAAAATTCACATTCAAATTGAGAACTCTTGCTCATTGCACTAACCATTGTGAGCCAACTAAAGACATGTGTTGCAATGAATTGTTGCTATGTCTTTGTATTTAGATGCACGTAATTGCATTCATTTAACATTATCAAACATTAAGAAAATGTCTTTTACATATTGTCTTAGGAACACTTGTAATCATGAAAAATATAATTCTGTAGATTTGTATCACAATCAAAATTCTAGAGTCAGTCCTAACTTAACCACAATTAAAAAAATTACAAAAGATTAAAGGGTTGAGAGGAAAATAAATGAGCTTGTTTTGTGATGATGTCAATTCTAACCATATTGAGAAAACAACACTACAAGAAACCAACTTTGCTTCATCAATGTTTCACACAATTGCTAACACAAAGTGATGGAGATATCTAAGGTTATGTCCGGGAAAAATAATGCACAAAAATATTCTATACATATGCAAATTATACACATAGTCCTTTAAAACCTCAATTTTAGATGATTTTTCAATGAGTAGATGTGGAATTTCATCATACTTAGTTGAATTATAGAAGTCCAATCCTAATTATATAGGTCACTTGTTTGGGGAACTTAGAAAATAAGAGAAAAATAGTTAAAATTCTAAAAAAATTGTGTATAGAAAAATAAGCCTCCAACCCTCACAAAGAGTTTTCAATCATGTACTTATATAAAATAGGTCACAAAAATTCCATTGCCAACTCCAACTACTTGGGTAAAAGTATTTAATTCGGTTTGTAATTAATGGTTCAAGTTTCCAAACAATCTAATGGGTTACGATAATAGCATTAAATTATGATGGCAAAGGTCTCCTCATAGAAACTCTTATCCAATATATCTTCATGAGGCAAAGGAAATGGTACAAGTTTTGAATTAAGTTCACCTTCGTTTTAGGATATTTCCATGTGGTCCTACAACAATCTCCAAGGTAAGCCTCTTTGCTAGCTTTTATGTGGAAAAAAGTTCGTAAAATAAACTCCTAAGTTATAATAAAAACTTGGAAACATGCTTTCAACTATAGCTTCATTGGTCAACACCTACACCAAAAATCTCTTCATATTTCAAGTGGCCATATAATAGCATATATCTCTTGTGTTCGTGTGTTTTCTCACACACCAACAAGTTGGAACAAAAAATGTTCCCCTTATTGGAAGGTACTAATCTCAAAGGACTTCTATATGCATTGGTGGGTTGAAAGACACTTAAATAAATTAGTAGGTAAGTGGTTTGGTTGTCCCATTGGAGGGTTTCTAATAGAATATAAAAAGATACTTGGAAAGCCACTAATTTCTCACTAATGAAAGATATGTTTACTATATAAACATAATTACATAAAATCCCAATTCAAATCCAAACACAACATAGTAGCTATAAGACTTCAAATTGTATTGTTCAAAATGATTTATTATTTTCACATCTTTGTAAAATTTCTTGGAAAAGCCATCTTAAACACATTTAGAATTGTAGACACCACAAATCAAATTTAGACTTGCCCATACTGCCCCTTGAATTAATTAAATAAACAAATTCACCTAATCAATCCATACATCATCAAGAATTAAATAAATTTTATCTATTTAATTATTCAAGCTAGCTCTCTATTTTAATCAATCTAGCTAGTTATTTACCATCAATAATTAAATGATTTTTTATTTATTAGATTACATAAAAATGGTGAAACTTTCGAATCTCCACAACATTAGGGTTTATGAACACTACTATGGGTATTTCTTCTACAAATTCAAAATTAGGAAAAGCTTTCAATGACATGAAAAGTGGTGAAATACACCACACTGATGGTGGTTCCAAATACCCTCCATTTATTAGGGCCAAAGATCAGGTTTCTAAGCAATGAGAATCATCTATAGTCACACCTTTGACTAGACTACCTTCAATGAATCTTTGACTGAGCATTTTGACATGAAGACACTGAAAGGTCATGAGAAGGGCACTCAATGATTAGAAAAAAATTATATGGATCTGAAAGGAAGCCGAGTGCACGAAAGATGCTTCCTACACCAATTTAAGAAGGAAAGAGTTGTAAATATTTCTTAAACACCTTAACAATAAATAGATTTAGATGCACATGCATATCATAATTAGATAAACAATGAAAACATAACACATAATTTATGTGGGGAAAACCCTTTTGGGAGAAAAAACATCACACTCCAAAACATAGCTCAATTATATTATTTAGCAACAACAAACAAGTTACAATATAATTTTAGGGCTATGCTCTTGCAAGAATCTTCACACTTCTCTCAATTCTTGAGTAATTTTGGCAGCATAACAATACTTTAACAAAAAAATAATCTACAACTCCAAAATACAAGTGCTCTATATCCAGGAGCTTACAATGATTAATTAGAAATTTCTGAAATCCAACACTCAAGGTTGAGGATGCGACATGGGAAATACCAAAACCACTATATATGCATAATGGTAAGTTTCCACTTCTCAACACATGCAATATTGCAACTACCAATTATCACTAACCTTGCACATGAAAAAGCCAGACTTGCCAAAGTATAATTGCACCTTCAAAAATATCACATTCTATGCAAACTCAACATGAAATAGAAATTGCATTCATGCACGACTCAACCTATAATAGAAACTTTCCACTTCTAACTCTTTCTTGAGTTATCTTCAACAAATAAAGCTCATAAATAATTAAATAATTAAATGTATGCTAAGAAAAATCAAAGATTGAGGCACCTTTTTCTTAACATTCTCCCACTTGTCGAACACCTTTGAAGAGCCAATGGAAAAATAGGATTTAATTGTTAGAGGTCATGAGGCCCATAGACTTAGAAGACCATATGAACTTATCAATGCTCACTAGATTTTCCAATGCATCTACAACATTTATTTAAGTACCGACTTTATCCAACTTCACCTTTCCATCTTCCACCATATCACAAATAAAATGAAATTGAACATCAATGTGTTTTACATTTAGGCATGGAAAGTAGGATTCTTTGCTAAGAAAATGACACTCTAACTGTCACAATAGATAGTAAATTGTCCTACATCAAAATGACAATCAAAACACAATCTCTTAAGCCAAATGTCTTCCTTGCAAGCATGAGTAACTACCATGTACTTTTCTTTTGTAGTGGACAAAGTGACTATAGCTTACCGCTTACTCATCCAACTAGTAGCACCACCAAACATTGTGAACAAATAGCTATTGGTGGATTTTCTACTATCAATGTCACATGCCCAATCTAAATCCACATATCCATGAATATTCACTGAGTGCTAAGGTCTAGTAGTATAACCATGAAAACATAAGGAATGCTCAAAAGTACTCTATAAATATCTAAACACTCTCTTCACTACATCCTAATGTATCCATCCAAGATTTACCATAAATCAACTAAGGGTCCTCCCACTACTTGGGCAATTTCTGACCTCATACAAACCATAGCATACATAAGACTGCCAACAACACTCACATATTGGACAATCCTCCACAAAAAAGCTTCATCCCCTACATTATAGGAACAACTAACTGTCTACAAGCTTTCATGTTAAATCTCTCCAACATGGAATTCACATACTTGCTCTAGATTAACCAAATATTTTTGTTAGCTCTATCTCTTATGATCTCCATCACCATAATATACCTCACCATGCCTAGATTCTTCATCTCAAACTATGCTGACAACTGAGACTTCAAATCTGAAATCAAACTTTTACCATTCCCCAAAAATAACATATCATCTATGTACAATGCAATTATGAGAATGTGACCATTATT
The DNA here is from genome assembly GCA_007115665.2 of Sequoiadendron giganteum. Lineage (NCBI taxonomy): Eukaryota > Viridiplantae > Streptophyta > Pinopsida > Cupressales > Cupressaceae > Sequoiadendron > Sequoiadendron giganteum. The sequence goes on along the minus strand of VCHN02000014.1, from coordinate 1,670,465 downwards.
ATATTTGTAATAAGTTACATAATGGTCAAATTTAGATCTCAAAAATACCAAAGACAAAACATAGGTGTCAAATTTTTGGTACCACATGCTAGGAGATTGATTAACACCATACAAAGGATTTTTCAACGTTTAAACCAAATTTTCTTTACCTTTAACCATAAAATGCTCTGGCTATGACATATTAATTTCTTCATCCAAGTCACCATGAAGGAAAATTTTCTTCACATCCATCTATTCCACTTCTAGATCATACAATGTTGCAAGTGATAACAAGAATAAAATAGATTTTAGCTTTGCAATAAGAGAGAATATCTCACCATAATCAATTCCTTCCACCTGATAATACCCCTCAGTAACCAGTCATTCCTTATGCTTCTCAAAACTACCATCCAGACTAAATTTTATCTTGAACACCCATTTACATCCAATGAGTTTTCATCCTTCGAGAAAAGGTACCAGATCCCATATATTGTTTTTCTTTAATGAAACCATTTCTTCATCCATGGATTTCATCCAAGAATCTATATCACTCATACCCATAGCCTCTCTAATAGTCATACACTCATCAATTTTAGCAATCAAAGAAAAAATGCAACTAGAATCCAACAATGAATAGCCAAACCTTCCAGGTGAATATCCAAACCTATCAGGTTGTTGGCTATCTCTAGTAGACCTCCTGAATTGTTGACTTTGAGGCTCTTCTTCTTCTTCAAAACTTCTAATGCTTCTCAAACTCTCCTCATCATGAGGTTCAATAAGAGTGTGTAGTTCTTCTTTCATTAGAGTAGGTAGAATCTGAACTACCTCCTATTTCTCCTCTTTCTCTAGCTCCAACTCAACTGTGGAAGGTTTCATCTCTCAAAAAACCATAATTCTATTGTAGACAACCTTCTAGGCCACTATATCCCAAAGCTTGTACTCCTTCACACTGACACCGTAACTGTTGAAAATACATTTAATTTCCTTGTTCTCCAACTTAGACCTCTTCTCAATTAGAAAATGAGCCTAATATTCACAACCAAATAAGTCTTTGAGATTGTTAGATGCACAAGACAATTGAGAGGGCGGTGAATTAGTTTTACATTAAAATATTCTATCTCTCATTAACTTTCAAAACCTTGTCAAAATTTAAACCCTCATTAAGCATTAGTAGAATGTAAACATGTGAAATAGTAATGCAAACACAACCATACATAAGAGAGAAATAGATTTACGTGGAAAACCCTAAGTATGGAAAAACCACAGTGAGGATTAACTCACATATATATGAAAAATAACACCGAGTACAATTAGGCTCACTGCCCAGAAAAAGAAGAAAGTCTCACTACCAAGAAGAAAAAAGAATATAAGGAATTGTTGAAAAGAGATTCACTATCTTAGAGTAACAAGAAAATCTACCACTGCACTTCTGCACCATCCACTACCTTTGGCTCACTACCTCCAACAACTTCAAGCACATTGAAAAATGTACACACCTTCTGCTCATTGCATCCAGAGTCACAGGAATTAATCTTGCACTAAGATCACCACACATGATCAAATTCACATCTCACACTTTCCATGTACATCCACACACATCTCCAACAATTCACCTTGCATTATACCATTTGTGACCCAAACAATCTCAATTAGACCGGCCTTAATGAAATGTATGCACCTCAAACGTGCAACATCAAAATAGGTCAGCACCAAACACTTACACAATGGAAATAAGTGAAGGAAAATCATTCCAAGGGTTAACTAGGACCCAAATATACATCACCACACTACTCAACACATCCACAATCCACAAGGTACCTCCACAAATAGCACTAGCATGCTAGATCAACCAAACTTGAACTAACACTACAAGTGACCACATACATGCCTCTCCAAGTTTGAAGATGACATGTGAACCACAAAGTAACACTTCACAACATCCATAGAACATCCCAAAATATTCCAGCATCATCAAAATATTATGCAACGCTGCCACAACCACTTGAAACGAAGATTATTCTCATCCTACACATCAGGATGCACTAGCACTGAACTCCAACATAAAAATTGAACTTGTGGAGTAACTCAACACCAAAAAATCTAAGGGAAGATAGGTACATATAATATAAGCATGTTCCCAAACCCATAAAACAAGAACCAACAATGCAGAGAAATTTGAAGCAATCTCATTTCTCCAAGACAACCTTTTATACAGACATACACTGTGTCAAACACAACTTCCACTGTCGCATGATCCAAAAATTGAAACTCTAGATATAGAACCTTTGTACACCTCTGATCATCATATCCAAACCACACAAGCATATCTTTAACCATGAAGATATACAAAGCACAACACCAAACACACCTTCGTCACACTGCACACTCTTTTATTCAAAATTTCTCAAAAGCACTTGGAAACCAAGTGAGCTTACTGCAACTGCAACACTTATCCATCACAACCATATAAGACATCAATAAAAAATATGATGAAAACACCACAACATCTTCTTATCAAACCACAACACATCCATACTAACACCATACCATTGACATCAATGACAACAATAACAACATACTTGCAATAATCTCCCCCTTTGTCATTGATGGAAACACCAGCTCTGAAAAACCATCAACAACAAAAGCAATTCTGCATTAAGCAACACTCCCCCTTACTAGGGTACACTTCACTCTCTCCTTTTACCTATGTTCTTCAGACACCATTTTCTCTACAATATCTCACCCATTTTCTTGACAATCTTTCCCCCTATCTAAGGAGTTCTTCAACCATTAATTTCCCCCTGTGTTCATTACTCTCTCCCTATGTTTTTCAAACTTTACTCTCTCCCCCTTTGACATTAATGAAAAAGGGCAACATCTTTTCCTTTGACAACACTTGCATAGAATTTTTTATCTTTTCTGCTCTCTCCCTTTGACATTTGCATACATCAATTTAACACCACTTGCAACACCAACAAGAAACTATACTCTCTCCACTACTCTCCTCCATAAAAATCTCACTATTGCACACACTACACTACTCATTCTTCACTACTCCTCTATTGCTTTCTCTTTTCTACACACTCCCCTTCTTGCACAAAAAAAACACTACTACCTATTCCCCCTAAGAGGTATCCTTCAACATCAATCCAGGACCAAGAATGTATCTTGAATGGTCACTTGGATAAATGTGCCAATTTATGCATCTAGTTGAAAGGAGGGGAAATAACCCATAAATATTGTCGGAGATACTCAAAAGTATCTTTAGGAAGAGCCTTGGTAAAAATATCTGCAACTTGATCCTTTGTAGGCACATACTCCAGCTTCACCTTATTCTCTACAACATTCTCTCTTAGAAAGTGATACCAAATAGAGATATGTTTTGTTCTTGAATTCATTACTTGGTTCTTTAAAATATTGATAGCACTTGTATTATCACACAAGATAGAAATAGGTTCATCATATGATACTTTGATATCCTTCAATTTTTTCTTCATCCATAACACATGTGTACAACATGATGTTGCTACAATATATTCTACCTATGTAGTAGATAATGCCATTGATTCCCGCTTCTTACTCAACCATGCTACCAATCTGCTTCCAAGAAAAAAAAAGCGCCTCCACTTGTACTTCTTCTATCATTTGTAAAACCTGCCCAATCTGCATCTATATATGCACTCAAGGAGAAATCAGTATCCATAGGATAACATGAACTAAAATCCAGAGTGCTCTTCAAGTATCTGAATATCTTTTTTACTGCTGCAACATGTGATTCTCTGAGATCTTGAAATCTTTCCATAAGACATACTACATGCATGATATTCAGTCTAGTAGCAATTAGATATAGCATTCCTCTAAACATTGATCTATACTTGTTCTAATCAACCTTAGGAGATTCATCATTCTTGCTCAAATTACAACTAGTAACCATAGGGGTACACACTAGTTTAGAATCTTCCATTCCAAACTTCTTCAACATTTCATTGACATACTTTGACTATGAAATGAAAAAATCCTTTTTCTGATTGGCTAATTTGTAGCCTAAGGAAGTGTAGAGTAGAAAAATGTATCCCATTACATTTTCACACTTAATTTGGGAATTAATATTAAAATGAACTTAATTATGCCTTAATTTTGTGTTGTAATATGTGTCTTACATATTCACATTAAGTTTATGACCTTATTTATTAAAATGGACTTAATTATGCCTTATTTTGTTGTTATAAACTGTACCCCTTTACACTTTCACACTAATCTAGGGATTTATTAATTAATTGAGGTTAATTTTCCATAATTTACCCCTTTAATTCAAATCCAAGCCTTAATAATTACATTTTCCAAGGGATAAAACCCAACATTCATTAATTCCATAACATAATGTTTAACATTGAGCAATGTGTGTCCTAGGTTGGTGACCTAGGACCAATTTTCCATGTGGCGAATGGGTCCTCACTTGCACCTAGGAGCTAAATTTAAACTATGTTTTTGGTGGTATTTTAATGATTTCAAATCCACAATTGAATGTCGGCTTGTGATATTTGAATTTTGAGAATTAATGTTAAGATATGTATAAATAAGAGGTCATTTCATTATGTTTCACCTAGAAATTCAAGAGAGCATTCCTAATAGCAAGTTTATGAGATCAAGAGAATTTCAAGATTATTTTCAAGAGTATTCAAGGGTAGATTTTTTCATCATTTATTGCAGCAATCAAGATCCACTCATCATGTCAAAGTTATGTGGAGTCATGCATGTTTTTGGACCTAATATCTTGATGTAGGTTTCATGATTCAATCAAGCATTCAAAGCATCATTTCAAGAAAAGATTCAAAGTCAAGATCAATGTCCATTGAAGCCATTTCATGCAAGTTGCAGACCTCCATTATCAAAGGTTCAAATAAAGTTTTGGTGAGTTGTGGCATTGCTTGTTCATTCATCATTCCTTCATGTTATTTTGTTTCATTTCAAGGTTTAATTACCAAAACAGGGTTTGACCAAGGCAAACCCCCATTCACCTAACAAACAACATTTTTCTCTCTTTGATGTGTGTTTGTAGATTTTGCGTGGAAGATCTATTGAAGAATAAAAATTACAATGTTTTCAAAGTTGCATTTGTTGTCACCATTCTTGTAAAATCATGGAAATTGACCTATAGATTTTATTTTCAGCTTTTCGACTGCAAGATTCAGAAATTTGGGAGTGCAAACATGGGAGAACAAAACCCAGAAACAAATTTTCCAGAGCCCTAACCAAGACCCATTCACCATAGGGAAAATGAGTCCTTAGTGAGCCTTGAAAAAACACTTTTTATGAGAGGTGTGCAAGATTTATCCCCTCTAGATTCTCCCTAAATTCTATAGGTTCCATCAATTTTATGTTTATTTAAGCTTCTAAATGCACTTTATAGATCACAATTTGGAGTTTATTTTCTATTTTTAATCTTTCTCCCCAAAGTGTTATTTACTCATACCCCCGTCCTAGCGAAAAAAGGGAAATAAGTAGATTCACATCTTGAGTTGACTCACCTAAGGGTTGATAGTAATTTCATTGTGTGGATCTCATTTCTGAAATGAAAATAGAAGAATAGAACCCTTTTTCCCTCTTTGGATCCACTTTTCCATTTTTGGAAATTCCCCCACCCTTATTTCTCTACGTCTCATTTTGGTGAAGTCTACCTTGTACAACAACATTCTAAAAATTGGATTCCTTTTAACCCTAGATCTATGTTTTGCAATAGATTGCATTATGTTTGCATTAGTTGCATTACATTTAGGGTTCTTTAAATCTTGCATTTGTTTGCATTGCATATAGGGGTTTAAATTTGCATTTTCTTTACATTGTTTAAATATGAAAAATTCAAAAATTTGCATGCATATTACATTGATTTTGTAGTGTTTGCATATTAGTGTATGTTTCATCCTTCATATTCAAAAATTGGATCAAAATTGAATTTCAAAAAGTTTCATATAATAGTTCATCATTTTTCCTTCATTGCACTTGCATTTCAACATTAAATTCTAGAAATTTCTGTCACAAAAGTTGCAGTCTAAGATCTGAAACAAAAAACACATATAATAATTGAGAAATTATATTTTTCATTTAAAAAAAAAACTATACAGGGACCCATTTGCCATTGGGTGAATGAGTCCTTGGAGGCCTACAAAATTCAACTTTTCTGAGTTTTCTGATGGTTTTCTGCACTTTCTAGGCCTACTAGTAACACCATGTATCAGTCTGGAAAGTTTCAAGAATTTATGTTTTATGTATCTAGGTCAAATCATCCATTTAGTGTAGTCATTTTTAAAGCATTCCAAAAATTATTTTAGTATTAAAAATCAGCAGATTTGTAGGACAATTGTTGACATTTTTGAAGCATTGCATAAGTTGGATAGATTACTTCTCATTTTTGCATAAATAAAAGCATGTTTCCTTTTCAAACATTTGGTATTCATGGAGTATCACATGGCTTGTATGATTATATTTTCCCTACTCATGAGCATAATCTAGGAGAACAAAATAAAAACTTTAACAAGCATGTTAGCTACCCTCCTAATATCTGTTGGATTTGCAAGAATGTCATAACACAAGAGGATGCAAGCATAGACAATCATGACAATCATAGTTGTTGTTCTCCCAATACCTCTCCTATTAGTGACGAAGGTATCTTGGTGAAAGAAGATACAATCATTGAGAATCATGAAAGTATTTTTTTTACCTCTTCACCTACCCCATGACCCATTTGGGAGGATATTATGTCACAAGAAGATGAGATCATTGACACTACTTTACCTAGTCTCCATTCATCTCCCAACACCTCCCCTACTTGTGAGAATGCTTTAGTGAAAGAGGATGTAATCATGGAAAATCACATTTGTGAAGAGGATATGTTGGTGTTAAGAGATCCAATGATTCAGAGTTACAACATTATTTCTCTTTTTCCTAATGTCCCAAACATTTGGAAAGATCTATTCGAATGAAAGGATCCAATCATTGGTAAGCATGAAAATCATAGTTCTTCTCTTGATTCCTCCCCTATTTGTGATGAAGTTACTTTACAAAATCTAACAATCGAATGTGATGAACCTCTTATTTGCTCCTCTCCTAAAAGATCTCCTACTAGGGTAGAAATTATGGAACAAGAGAATGAGACCTTAACCAGATAGTTTCCCCATTAAGAAAAATAAGGAAAATCCTTTGAAAACATTGACACCAACTACACAAGTGGAACCCATGTAAGAGAAAGAAAAAGAGCAATATTGAAAAAGTCATGAAGTTATTGGAAGATGATTGGGTTTCCTTAGATATTACACCTACATTCATGGGCGAATGAAAGATCACAACAAAAGATTCTGAAAAGGGAAAAGAAAAAGCAGTAATGTCAACACAAAATTTGAAAGCATCCACCTCAACCACTTTAGAAGAAGACGAAAATTACACAACAAACTTTGATGAAGTTGATTATGATAAACCATTGAATCCAAAAGAAATGAAAAAGCTTTATGGAAGAGGTTATGAACTTATGAAACAACTTGGTTATAGTGGAAAAGGATGTGGTGCTAGAGAACAAGGCATTTGTGTTCCTATAAAGCCTAAAACGCAAGAAACAACTAAGGGTCTTGGTTATTGTCCATCACAAGTAATGAAAAAATCAAAAAGCTCTTCACTCAGTAGGAACACTATTACAAAATATTATTCTAAGCCAACTTTAACCTTGGTGCATCTTGAGCTGATAGAAACTAGTGGTCTTGGTTATTGTCTTTCGAAAGAAATGAAAGAAACGAAAGAAACAAAGAAATCTCTGCCTAATATCAATGCCATCATTCAAAGCACTAATTATTGGAGTTTGTTAGATTTTATGCCCTCCTTTCAAGGAGAATACACAATCTCGCAACCTAAAGAGTCTTGTGTAACTATGGCACCTTGTACTAAGCAAGAGATATCTTTGTCACAAAATAAAGGAGCATCTTCTACTATTGATCAAGAGAGTATCTTGTCAAGACTCCTCCAAGATCATTTGATATCTCTCCCTCCAAGAACACCAAAGAAGTTTTACTACAAGAGTTCATTTTGTGCATATCATAGAGTTCATGGTCATTCTACTAATGAATGTAAGGCTTTGGGTAATAAAATTCAACATCGTAAGGATTGTGGTGCTCTTCCTTGCGTTGAAGCACCTAGTTCCTCTATTTTTTACTAATTTTCATCAATCACCTTGGCTCACCCTTGTCTTGCATTAAGTGGGGGAAAGGGGTTAGGTAGCCTTGTCCTTATATGGCAATTTTCGTTGTCTCTTTTGGCTAGTTGATCGCCTTCCATGTATATATAAGAGAAATCTTGGGATGTGGATGACATGCCTTAAGTTGGATTGTATGTGACATACTTTTCTTTCCATTTTTAGCATTGCATTTTGGGGGCAATCCCTTATTCATGATGTAGTTTCATTTGGGAACATATGAATTGGTATAGGGCTTTCTAAATAAGCTCTCATTTCTTCTTCTACTTTAAAGAATATTTGTCACAACAATGGTGTTAGCAATCGCTTTAAAGTGGGGGCATACATCAACACTCATATGTCTTTGGGTGATTGTTTTTTTCTTGTGATGCATCCTTTTCTTGGTTGTGTCATTGGGTTTGATATCCTCTGAGAGCGTAATATTTCTTTAACGTGTCCTCTCTTGGAGACATTGGGCACAATGTTCCCTAAGAAAAGACCTTACATGAACTAATAAAAATCCCTTTGAATAAAAATTTACTCGCATATTGTTCATAAGTGCTTAGCATAATGTTGACGCAAAAGTTTGCATACAGCAACCTTATGGGAAACTTAGCTATTGGGGGACTTGTGTGCATAACTAAGTAACCTCTGGGGTTTTATCGAAGTTGGATCTTCATTTTTCTAATGGGGGGAGAAAAAGGGGAAGGAGATAAACTTGAAATAAAAAAACCTAAGCTAAGGCGATGCGTTAGATCAGAAATGAAACGAGTAAGCACAATGCTAAAACAAAGGCTCGAGTAATAACTAGCATATATAAAATAGATAATTCCCAACACTACAAACATGAGAACATCAAACCATTTGCATAATACAACTCATACAACATAGCTAACACAAAAGAGTAGCAACATGATCTGTATTACACTAGGCTGCATAAAAATTACAAAAGCTAGGAACATATGCTCAAATGCTTCAGAAAATACAAGCACAGTTTAATGTTTTATCAAATACATGAAAACAAAAAGGTTGAATAGAATGGCATAGTGTGTGAGTTCAAATTTAATAGAAAACACTACAGAGGCTAATTCCCAATGCTCTGGAAATTTTTATCCATCTAACAACCAAAATAAAAATGAAGAAAAAGGCTTCTTATATAAGCCAACCCACCACTTGAAGACCCCAACAAGAAAGATACTTCCACAAAGCCATCAACTATCAAGATTTTCTCATGCCGGTGCCAACAGAGAGATGCTTCCAGCAGCACACCAGTAGGCATGACCCGAGAAGATATAGGCCATGCAGCCATAGGAGGAGAGAACATGTGGCACCAAAATGGAGGTCATTGCAACAAACGTCGAACCTGAGATAATAGAAGCACAAACGAGCGCCACGTGAAAAACTATTAGAAAAGGAAATTGAGGGGTGGGCCCCAATCGGAAAGGAAAATAGTGAAGGCAATGTGTCAAACAAATGGAGCCCGACAAAAGGAAAAGAGACGTCCCAAAAGAAAGCCCCGATAGGACGCCATGTGGCGACTGTCGAAAAGCTGCGAGTGGTACAAAAGTACAAAGGTGAAGCCGCGCAAGAAAAAGAAACCGTGAAGGAAAAAGCAATGTGTGAATAAATATTCACAGCTTGGTGACTCATAGGGACATTGCGCTCATGGAATGAAGAACTCCAGATCATGGTTTTGCAGAACAATCCAAACCCCAGATAAATCGCTCACAACTTAGAGAGGGCATCCTGAAGGGACGTCCAGACTTCACTTGATGGTGCAGAGAGAGCGCGTAGATTTTCATGCACCATGATTAGATCAATAATTTCCTTAAAAGGCAATCCACCAGATACCTTTGCCTCAGACTCAACCTAGAAGAAGAGCTGCGCCAACTGATGTACCATGTTTTCAATATTTGTGGCAGTCGAAGATTGATCGAAGGATTGGAAAATTGATAAATCTTGCTTCTTCTCCTCAATATTTTCAATAATGTGTACTATGCCTGCCACTGTCTGATCAGTCACGAAGGGTGATGGAAGCCCTCGCTGAGTTAGGCGAGAAAATTTTGCCTGCATATCAGAAATAATCTGAGCCAGCTTTTCTCTACACTCACCGACATACTGGGTGGCCTCATGCACAAAGATGAGAACATTCACGCTCATGGCTGCCAGTGCCTGATCCTCGATCCCCATGCTGCTCAGGGCATCATTGGAAGCTGTATATAATTTTCCTAACAACTGCCTGGCCTCCGAAACTCTATCAAAAGCCGCTTCCGACACCTGTTGCATTGTTTCACTAACAAATCTGCATAGATTGGTAGCCTGTGCCATGAATTTGAGGGTGGGCTCCAAGGTAAGGCATAATGTCTTAACCTTATCCCAATATGATGCGTGTAGCTCCTTGGCTATTTCTAGCGATTTCATTTGGGATGCAAGAGGTTGGGATCTCAAAAGGTCTAATTCTACAGCCTTGCTACTCAAATCCGCCTTCAGTTTTGCAACGTTTCCCTCCAGGGCCGAAAAATGATTCTTCAGAGTAGTAATCTCCTTCTCCTTCTCCCTCAAGGCTAACTTGGTCTGCTTGTGCCTTTCTATTTCCTACTCCAATGCAACATTCATTTCATTTACTTCATCATTGGTACTCTACCGAAGTTGTTTCAGACTTTCACTTGCCTATCTCAATTCATCGCGAAGGGTTGCCTCTGTCATTCAGAATTGCTCAATTTCTCTCTGCAAGGATGGAACAACATCCACACCCAAAGCTTGAAGCTCAGTGGCTTTTCCCTCAAAATCATTCCTCTCACTCTGTGATCGGTTGATTTCGACCTCCTCGGCCTTATGCTTATTAGACCAGATCTCTACTTTTCCTTTCAACTCCTTTATTTGTTCATCCTTCTTCTTCATTTGGCAACTAAGCTTGAGGAAATCAGTTGTCACCACCCTTTTAGTTTCCTCTGGAGTTAGAGTAAAAATATTAGAGAAAAATGCATAAACAAATTATAATAAAAAACCCTAACAAGCACAATAGAGTACAAGCAAGCATGAAAATCAAAATAACAAGCGAATGCAAACCGATCTCCAAGCTAGATTTGATTTATCTCCATTGCTCTTCTCCACCTGCATGAGAATGCAATATTTTGAAGGTTTGATTGTTGATATGTTGATTGCTCATTTTCGTAGTGTAACGATAAGATGGATATGGTAGAAGAAAAATAGATAGATAGATAAGAAGATTGAGAGAAATTTTGGCAGAGTGAGGATACTAGAAGAAGATTCTCCAAATGGCCTGTGAAAGGCTTGATTTATAGGAGAAGGTTGATTCGATTTGATGGCCAAGATTAAAAGTCAAATTTGTGATATGTATGGCTAGGATTAAAAGTTTATTTTAGTGTCTATGACACACATTAAGTGGTTTATGACATGAGGCTAAAATTAAGAGATGAGGGAATAGTGAGATTCTATTATTTATTTTGAAGGAAAAGATGCCTATGACGCACAATGAATGAGGGTAAAAATAGGATGTGAGTGGGAATCTCATAATTTAAATAATAAAATTATTTAAATTATTTATGCATGTGAAGAGTTGTAGTCATGTGACACATGTTGCAATGTGACAACAAGTGAGGGATTAATTCAAATATTTAATTTGAATTATTTTGAGACATGTGAAGGGGGGATTAATTAAATAAATGAGATTTATTTAATTAATTGGGAAGGTGATTAAGTGGAATAAATGGGATAAGTGGGGTAATGTAATGACCTAGGGTAAAATATTACAAAATGTCTTACAAGGTCATGTATCGACTAGGTAATATTATGACATGGACAATTTTGGGTGTCTACATTTTGCCCCTCTTTGAGATGATGTTCGAGATGGTAAGATTTATGTTGAGTAACATCATTTCAAAGAAGCTAAGGTATGGATAGATGAAAAAAAGATGATGCCCCAACCACTTGAAGAAGTGAGGAGTATGATGAATGAAGGAAAGGGATGATAGAAGAATATGAGGATGCAAAAGATATGAAGAAATGGGATGATGATATAGGATATGATAATGATGATGATGCCCCCTCGAGAGGATAGGCGGGTTGCATAAACACGGATATTCTCTCGAAATGTATGAAATGATAAAGGAGGGATAAGATGAATGATACAAGATAAGAAGTAGATGAAAAAGAAAAATGACACTTTATGCTGCAATAAAGTGAGCAATCATATGTTTGATATAGCACTAGACATTATGCACCAAGGTATAAAGGACCAAGGTGATGATGTGTCTCGTGCCCCAACATAATACAACCTTGTCTAGATACAAGATATGAATATTAGCTAAGGGTGATTTAGATTTGATGCAAATTCCAATTGAAATGATAAAACACACAAGCAAGCAAGCATGCACAAATGATACAAAAACAAACAAGTTATCGCCCCTGTCAAGTTGTAAACTGATGATTAATTGATTGACTGAAGATGATGATAGTTTTGTCATTGTGGGGAATGATATATCCCTAGATCAACACGAGGATAATTGATTGATTGATTGATCATGATGATGATAGTGTTGTCATTGCGGGGAACGATATATCCCTAGATCAACACAAGGATGATTGACTGATTGATTGGGTTTACAACAAGATTAGGATCAAGACCAAAAGATGTGATTGGATAATTTGGAAAGATTGATTAGCTTCATTTGTATGGATTAAGGATTGACTTGCATTTGGATTATTGCTTGGAAGGATTGAAGATGCTTGATTTGAAGATTTGGATGATGATTGTTGAATTAAATTGAGGAATAATTTACTTGGAATGATTTTGATTAATTGGATTGATGAAGAAATGATTAGATTTGATGATAATGATTAGATTGATTAGAAGAATGGGTTTGATTAGAAGAAGTGATGTGATTGATTAGAAGAATGGATTTGATTAGAAGAAGTGATGTGATTAGATAATTTGATGAAAAAATTGATTTGAAGAAGTTGAATTGATGCGTTGAAGTGATTTGGTTTGATTTTATTGCTTGGATTTTTGAAATATTTTGATTTTTTAGATTTTTGAAATGTTTTGATTTTTTTGGATTTTTGGAATATTTGATTTTTTTTGGATTTTTGGCCTATGTGATTTTTTTGGATTTTTGAAATGTTTTGAGATGTCAATGGATGACAATTTGGGTAGCCTTTGTGCTAGATACCAATGACAAGGGAAAACCAAGTCTAGGTGCAAGGATATAGATGTGATTGATGGATGAAAGGGTGGGTGATAGGATAAGGGACAAAAGGCTCATGATATATGGATGGATAAAAAATGATAGGATGTATGCATGATAAGAGGGCAGGGATGTGATCTCCAAAGACTATGTCGCATAGGAATAACATGCCCCATTCTAGGTACAATACTTAGGATTCTTCATGACAAAGCTTATGAAACTAGGATACTGATAGGCTTGTTTGGAAGGATGAGGTATATCAAAAGATATCCAAAGCATGTTTCAACATTTTGTCCCATATTTTTATCAAGATCAAAAAGAGGAAGAGAGGATGAAATGAATCAATATGATAAGTATATGGGTATGATGGATAAAGATGGTAGGTAGGATGGAAATGATATGATAAGAAATGACATGATAGGATAGATAGTGCAGATGAGACAAAGTGCCCCCAAGTGTAAGTGACATAGAAGATCAACCTACACATGATGCCTTTTTTCCAGGTTTTCATCATGGTACTTATCCAGGGCGCCTGTTTACTAGGTTTTCACCATTGGATGAAGGGATTTCTCTTTTCTTTTTCTTTTTTGATTTTATTTTTATTTTTTAGATTTTTGGATAGAAGGGGAATATGGATAGGAGGGACTCAAGTGTCTAGTTACATGAAAGGTGATAGTCCCACTAGAGATGGATGTTATTGCATGGACCATGTCAAGTGTCATTATGCTCATAGATGTTGGTAAGGGATGACATGAAAGGGAGATGGAGTAGGTAGATGATGGATTATGAAGGGATTGATAGATTATGATGTGGATTATGTAGGCGAGATGAATGGGAGGCTTAGCCAAAAGCATGGACCATAGGAAGGTGATGAGGGAGGTATTTAGGATAATGAGTGAAGGGTGAGGAGATGGAGGTATGTGGAATTGTTGTGAAATGGAAGGGAACCATGACCAATGGTTGCACACATTGTGATAAATGTTGAAGATTTTGATGTGGAGGAGGTGTAGGAAGCAATGAAGATGTTTTCTTAGGAGATGGGTGATGAAGTGCTTTAGGTACCCACATAGACTTAGTATTTTTATGACTTTTATTTTTCTTGTGGGATGGAATATGAGATTTTTGAATAGAGTGGGAATGTGAGGTGGAAGTGGATGGTTGGGACTTTTGAGATGTAGATGCCTCATTTGAGTTGTTTTCCTTTTTCTTAGGGACCTAAACCATTTTAGTTTTAGACTTTTCTTTTGAAGGTATGGGCTTATATTGTTTTTTGGATGGATTTTTCTTTGATTCTTTGCTTTTGTGTTCTAGGGCATGG
>VCHN02000014.1:1598148-1655646 GCA_007115665.2 Sequoiadendron giganteum | reverse complement strand
TTCAAGAATTTATGTTTTATGTATCTAGGTCAAATCATCCATTTAGTGTAGTCATTTTTAAAGCATTCCAAAAATTATTTTAGTATTAAAAATCAGCAGATTTGTAGGACAATTGTTGACATTTTTGAAGCATTGCATAAGTTGGATAGATTACTTCTCATTTTTGCATAAATAAAAGCATGTTTCCTTTTCAAACATTTGGTATTCATGGAGTATCACATGGCTTGTATGATTATATTTTCCCTACTCATGAGCATAATCTAGGAGAACAAAATAAAAACTTTAACAAGCATGTTAGCTACCCTCCTAATATCTGTTGGATTTGCAAGAATGTCATAACACAAGAGGATGCAAGCATAGACAATCATGACAATCATAGTTGTTGTTCTCCCAATACCTCTCCTATTAGTGACGAAGGTATCTTGGTGAAAGAAGATACAATCATTGAGAATCATGAAAGTATTTTTTTTACCTCTTCACCTACCCCATGACCCATTTGGGAGGATATTATGTCACAAGAAGATGAGATCATTGACACTACTTTACCTAGTCTCCATTCATCTCCCAACACCTCCCCTACTTGTGAGAATGCTTTAGTGAAAGAGGATGTAATCATGGAAAATCACATTTGTGAAGAGGATATGTTGGTGTTAAGAGATCCAATGATTCAGAGTTACAACATTATTTCTCTTTTTCCTAATGTCCCAAACATTTGGAAAGATCTATTCGAATGAAAGGATCCAATCATTGGTAAGCATGAAAATCATAGTTCTTCTCTTGATTCCTCCCCTATTTGTGATGAAGTTACTTTACAAAATCTAACAATCGAATGTGATGAACCTCTTATTTGCTCCTCTCCTAAAAGATCTCCTACTAGGGTAGAAATTATGGAACAAGAGAATGAGACCTTAACCAGATAGTTTCCCCATTAAGAAAAATAAGGAAAATCCTTTGAAAACATTGACACCAACTACACAAGTGGAACCCATGTAAGAGAAAGAAAAAGAGCAATATTGAAAAAGTCATGAAGTTATTGGAAGATGATTGGGTTTCCTTAGATATTACACCTACATTCATGGGCGAATGAAAGATCACAACAAAAGATTCTGAAAAGGGAAAAGAAAAAGCAGTAATGTCAACACAAAATTTGAAAGCATCCACCTCAACCACTTTAGAAGAAGACGAAAATTACACAACAAACTTTGATGAAGTTGATTATGATAAACCATTGAATCCAAAAGAAATGAAAAAGCTTTATGGAAGAGGTTATGAACTTATGAAACAACTTGGTTATAGTGGAAAAGGATGTGGTGCTAGAGAACAAGGCATTTGTGTTCCTATAAAGCCTAAAACGCAAGAAACAACTAAGGGTCTTGGTTATTGTCCATCACAAGTAATGAAAAAATCAAAAAGCTCTTCACTCAGTAGGAACACTATTACAAAATATTATTCTAAGCCAACTTTAACCTTGGTGCATCTTGAGCTGATAGAAACTAGTGGTCTTGGTTATTGTCTTTCGAAAGAAATGAAAGAAACGAAAGAAACAAAGAAATCTCTGCCTAATATCAATGCCATCATTCAAAGCACTAATTATTGGAGTTTGTTAGATTTTATGCCCTCCTTTCAAGGAGAATACACAATCTCGCAACCTAAAGAGTCTTGTGTAACTATGGCACCTTGTACTAAGCAAGAGATATCTTTGTCACAAAATAAAGGAGCATCTTCTACTATTGATCAAGAGAGTATCTTGTCAAGACTCCTCCAAGATCATTTGATATCTCTCCCTCCAAGAACACCAAAGAAGTTTTACTACAAGAGTTCATTTTGTGCATATCATAGAGTTCATGGTCATTCTACTAATGAATGTAAGGCTTTGGGTAATAAAATTCAACATCGTAAGGATTGTGGTGCTCTTCCTTGCGTTGAAGCACCTAGTTCCTCTATTTTTTACTAATTTTCATCAATCACCTTGGCTCACCCTTGTCTTGCATTAAGTGGGGGAAAGGGGTTAGGTAGCCTTGTCCTTATATGGCAATTTTCGTTGTCTCTTTTGGCTAGTTGATCGCCTTCCATGTATATATAAGAGAAATCTTGGGATGTGGATGACATGCCTTAAGTTGGATTGTATGTGACATACTTTTCTTTCCATTTTTAGCATTGCATTTTGGGGGCAATCCCTTATTCATGATGTAGTTTCATTTGGGAACATATGAATTGGTATAGGGCTTTCTAAATAAGCTCTCATTTCTTCTTCTACTTTAAAGAATATTTGTCACAACAATGGTGTTAGCAATCGCTTTAAAGTGGGGGCATACATCAACACTCATATGTCTTTGGGTGATTGTTTTTTTCTTGTGATGCATCCTTTTCTTGGTTGTGTCATTGGGTTTGATATCCTCTGAGAGCGTAATATTTCTTTAACGTGTCCTCTCTTGGAGACATTGGGCACAATGTTCCCTAAGAAAAGACCTTACATGAACTAATAAAAATCCCTTTGAATAAAAATTTACTCGCATATTGTTCATAAGTGCTTAGCATAATGTTGACGCAAAAGTTTGCATACAGCAACCTTATGGGAAACTTAGCTATTGGGGGACTTGTGTGCATAACTAAGTAACCTCTGGGGTTTTATCGAAGTTGGATCTTCATTTTTCTAATGGGGGGAGAAAAAGGGGAAGGAGATAAACTTGAAATAAAAAAACCTAAGCTAAGGCGATGCGTTAGATCAGAAATGAAACGAGTAAGCACAATGCTAAAACAAAGGCTCGAGTAATAACTAGCATATATAAAATAGATAATTCCCAACACTACAAACATGAGAACATCAAACCATTTGCATAATACAACTCATACAACATAGCTAACACAAAAGAGTAGCAACATGATCTGTATTACACTAGGCTGCATAAAAATTACAAAAGCTAGGAACATATGCTCAAATGCTTCAGAAAATACAAGCACAGTTTAATGTTTTATCAAATACATGAAAACAAAAAGGTTGAATAGAATGGCATAGTGTGTGAGTTCAAATTTAATAGAAAACACTACAGAGGCTAATTCCCAATGCTCTGGAAATTTTTATCCATCTAACAACCAAAATAAAAATGAAGAAAAAGGCTTCTTATATAAGCCAACCCACCACTTGAAGACCCCAACAAGAAAGATACTTCCACAAAGCCATCAACTATCAAGATTTTCTCATGCCGGTGCCAACAGAGAGATGCTTCCAGCAGCACACCAGTAGGCATGACCCGAGAAGATATAGGCCATGCAGCCATAGGAGGAGAGAACATGTGGCACCAAAATGGAGGTCATTGCAACAAACGTCGAACCTGAGATAATAGAAGCACAAACGAGCGCCACGTGAAAAACTATTAGAAAAGGAAATTGAGGGGTGGGCCCCAATCGGAAAGGAAAATAGTGAAGGCAATGTGTCAAACAAATGGAGCCCGACAAAAGGAAAAGAGACGTCCCAAAAGAAAGCCCCGATAGGACGCCATGTGGCGACTGTCGAAAAGCTGCGAGTGGTACAAAAGTACAAAGGTGAAGCCGCGCAAGAAAAAGAAACCGTGAAGGAAAAAGCAATGTGTGAATAAATATTCACAGCTTGGTGACTCATAGGGACATTGCGCTCATGGAATGAAGAACTCCAGATCATGGTTTTGCAGAACAATCCAAACCCCAGATAAATCGCTCACAACTTAGAGAGGGCATCCTGAAGGGACGTCCAGACTTCACTTGATGGTGCAGAGAGAGCGCGTAGATTTTCATGCACCATGATTAGATCAATAATTTCCTTAAAAGGCAATCCACCAGATACCTTTGCCTCAGACTCAACCTAGAAGAAGAGCTGCGCCAACTGATGTACCATGTTTTCAATATTTGTGGCAGTCGAAGATTGATCGAAGGATTGGAAAATTGATAAATCTTGCTTCTTCTCCTCAATATTTTCAATAATGTGTACTATGCCTGCCACTGTCTGATCAGTCACGAAGGGTGATGGAAGCCCTCGCTGAGTTAGGCGAGAAAATTTTGCCTGCATATCAGAAATAATCTGAGCCAGCTTTTCTCTACACTCACCGACATACTGGGTGGCCTCATGCACAAAGATGAGAACATTCACGCTCATGGCTGCCAGTGCCTGATCCTCGATCCCCATGCTGCTCAGGGCATCATTGGAAGCTGTATATAATTTTCCTAACAACTGCCTGGCCTCCGAAACTCTATCAAAAGCCGCTTCCGACACCTGTTGCATTGTTTCACTAACAAATCTGCATAGATTGGTAGCCTGTGCCATGAATTTGAGGGTGGGCTCCAAGGTAAGGCATAATGTCTTAACCTTATCCCAATATGATGCGTGTAGCTCCTTGGCTATTTCTAGCGATTTCATTTGGGATGCAAGAGGTTGGGATCTCAAAAGGTCTAATTCTACAGCCTTGCTACTCAAATCCGCCTTCAGTTTTGCAACGTTTCCCTCCAGGGCCGAAAAATGATTCTTCAGAGTAGTAATCTCCTTCTCCTTCTCCCTCAAGGCTAACTTGGTCTGCTTGTGCCTTTCTATTTCCTACTCCAATGCAACATTCATTTCATTTACTTCATCATTGGTACTCTACCGAAGTTGTTTCAGACTTTCACTTGCCTATCTCAATTCATCGCGAAGGGTTGCCTCTGTCATTCAGAATTGCTCAATTTCTCTCTGCAAGGATGGAACAACATCCACACCCAAAGCTTGAAGCTCAGTGGCTTTTCCCTCAAAATCATTCCTCTCACTCTGTGATCGGTTGATTTCGACCTCCTCGGCCTTATGCTTATTAGACCAGATCTCTACTTTTCCTTTCAACTCCTTTATTTGTTCATCCTTCTTCTTCATTTGGCAACTAAGCTTGAGGAAATCAGTTGTCACCACCCTTTTAGTTTCCTCTGGAGTTAGAGTAAAAATATTAGAGAAAAATGCATAAACAAATTATAATAAAAAACCCTAACAAGCACAATAGAGTACAAGCAAGCATGAAAATCAAAATAACAAGCGAATGCAAACCGATCTCCAAGCTAGATTTGATTTATCTCCATTGCTCTTCTCCACCTGCATGAGAATGCAATATTTTGAAGGTTTGATTGTTGATATGTTGATTGCTCATTTTCGTAGTGTAACGATAAGATGGATATGGTAGAAGAAAAATAGATAGATAGATAAGAAGATTGAGAGAAATTTTGGCAGAGTGAGGATACTAGAAGAAGATTCTCCAAATGGCCTGTGAAAGGCTTGATTTATAGGAGAAGGTTGATTCGATTTGATGGCCAAGATTAAAAGTCAAATTTGTGATATGTATGGCTAGGATTAAAAGTTTATTTTAGTGTCTATGACACACATTAAGTGGTTTATGACATGAGGCTAAAATTAAGAGATGAGGGAATAGTGAGATTCTATTATTTATTTTGAAGGAAAAGATGCCTATGACGCACAATGAATGAGGGTAAAAATAGGATGTGAGTGGGAATCTCATAATTTAAATAATAAAATTATTTAAATTATTTATGCATGTGAAGAGTTGTAGTCATGTGACACATGTTGCAATGTGACAATAAGTGAGGGATTAATTCAAATATTTAATTTGAACTATTTTGAGACATGTGAAGGGGGAATTAATTAAATAAATGAGATTTATTTAATTGATTGGGAAGGTGATTAAGTGGAATAAATGGAATAATTGGGATAATGTAATAACCTAGGGTAAAATATTACAAAATGTCTTACAAGGTCATGTACCGACTAGGTAATATTATGACATGGACAATTTTGAGTGTCTACATTTTGCCCCTCTTTGAGATGATGTTTGAGATGGTGAGATTTATGTCGAGTAACATCATTTCAAAGAAGTTAAAGTATGGATAGAGAAAAATAAGATGATGCCCCAACCACTTAAGGAAGTGAAGAATAAGATGAATGAAGAAAAGGTATGATAGAAGAATATAATGATGCAAAAGATATGAAAAAATGGGATGATGATAAAGGATATGATAATGATGATGATGTCCCCTCGTGAGGATAGACAGGTTGCATAAACATGAATATGCTTTTGAAATGAATGAAATGATAAAGGAGGGATAAGATGAATGATACAAGAGAAGTAAATGGAAAATAAGAATGGCACGGTATGTTGCAATAAAGTGAGAAATCATATGTTTGATATAGCACTAGACATTATGCACCAAGGTATAAGGACCAAGGTGATGATGTGTCTTGTGCCCCAGCGTAATACAACCTTGTCTTACAAGATCTGAATATTATCCAGGAGTGATTCGTATTTGATGCAAATGCAAATTGAAATGATAAAACACACAAGCAAGCAAGCAATCATGCACAAATGATACAAAAACAAACAAGGTATTACCCCTGTCAAGCTGAAACCGATAATTAATTGATTGATTGATGATGATGATGATGATAGTGTTTTCATTGTGGGGAACGATATATCCCTAGATCAACACAAGGATGATTGATTGATTGATTTATGATGATGATAGTGTTGTCATTGTGGGGAACGATACATCCCTATATCAACACAAGGATGATTGATTGATTGGGTTTACAACAATATTAGGATCAAAACCGAAATGTGATTGGATAATTTGACTTGATTGATTAGCTCGGTTGGTATGGATTAAGGATTGAATTGCATTTGGATTATTGCTTGGAATGATTGAAGCTGCTTGATTTGAAGATTTGGATGATGATTGATGAATTAAATTGAGGAATGATTTATGTGGAATGAGTTTGATTGATTGGATTGATGGATAAATGATTTGATTTGATGATAATGATTGGATTGATTAGAACAATGCATTTGATTAGAAGAAATGATGTGATTGATTAGAAGAAGTGATGTGATTAGATAATTTGATGAAGAAATTGATTTGAAGAAGTTGAATTTATGCACTGAATTGATTGGAAGAAGTGATTTGGTTTGATTTTATTGCTTGGATTTTTGAAATGTTTTGATTTTTTTTATTTTTGAAATGTTTTGTTTTTTTTAAATGTTTTAATTTTTTTTGGATTTTCGAAATGTTTTTATTTTTTTGGATTTCTTTTTCAAGACCTTTTTCAATTTTTTTGCATTTTTTTAGGACTCTTTTGAGATGTTTTGAGATGTTTTGAGATGTCAATGGATGACAATTTGGCTAGCCTTTTTGCTAGATACCAATGACAAGGGAAAACCAAGTCTAGGTGCAAGGAGATAGATGGGATTGATGGATGAAAGGGTGGGTGATAGGATAAGGGACAAAAGGCTCATGATATATGGATGGATAAAAAATGATAGGTCATAGTGAATGAAATGGTTGTATGCATCCTAAGAGGGTAGGGATGTGATCTCCAAAGACTGTCGCATAGGAATAACATGCCCCATTCTAGGTACCATACTTAGGATTCTTCATGACAAAGCTTATGGCACTAGGATAATGATAGGCTTGTTTGGAAGGATGAGGTATATCAAAAGATATCCAAAGCATGTTTCAACATTTTGCGTCATATTTTTATCAAGATCAAAAAGAGGAAGAGAGGATGAATGGACTCAATATGATAAGTATATGGGTATGATGGATCAATATGGTAGGTAAGATGGAAATGATATGATAAGAAATGACATGATAGGATAGATAGTGTAGATGAGACAAAGTGCCCCCAAGTGTAAGTGACATAGAAGATCAACCTACACATGATGCCTGTTTGCCAGTTTTTATCATGGTACTTATCCAGGGCGCCTGTTTACCAGGTTTTCACCATTAGATGAAGGGATTTCTTTTTACTCTTTTTTTTCTTTCTTTTTCTTTTTTCTTTTTTTTTTGACTTTTTATTTTATTTTTTTGACTTTTTTGATTTTTGGATAAGAGAAGGGGAATATGGATAGGAGGGACTCAAGTGTCTAGTTCCATGAAAGGTGATAGTCCCACTAGAGATGGATTTCATCGCATGGACCATGTAAAATGTCATTATGCTCATAGATGTTGGTAAGGGATGACATGAAAGGGAGATGGAGTAGGTAGATGATGGATTATGATGTGGATTATGTAGGAGAGATGAATGAGAAGCTTAGCCAAAAGAATGGACCGTAGGAAGATGATGGGGAAAATATGTAGGATAATGAGTGAAGGGTGAGGAGATCGAGGTATCTGGAATTGTTGTGAAATGGAAGGGCACCATGACCAATGATTGCACACACTGTTATAAATGTTGAAGATTTTGATGTGGAGGGGGTGTAAGAATCAATGGAGATGTTTTCTTAGGAGAGGGGTGATGAAGTGCTTTAGGTACCCACATAGACTTAGTATTTTTATGACTTTTATTTTGCTTGTGGGATGGAATATGAGATTTTTGAATATAGTGGGAATGTGAGGTGGAAGTGGATGGTTGGGATTTTTGAGATGTAGATGCCTCGTTTGACTTGTTTTCCTTTTTCTTAGGTACCCAAACCATTTTTCTTTTAGACTTTTCTTTTGAAGGTATGGGCTTATATTGCTTTTTGGATGGATTTTTTTTTTATTCTTTGATTTTGTGTCCTAGGGCATGAGGAACCTTCAATTTTTTTTCTTTATAGATAGAGGCATTGATGACGTGAAAATAAATTCATCATAATAGAATCTGGAAAGCTCATTCTTGCTAATTCAATCCTAAGCCTGTGCCAATTTATTAAACTTTAGAAGAAGTAATTACTTATTTTTAGAAAGATTATGCTTTCTTTCTTTCTTTTAATCAATTGAGGAAATTGTCCAAAGCAGGTTTAATGGGTTGATTTGAGTGTTGTTGTAGGGATTAAAAGATCATCATGAAGTTGTTACAAAAGTTAGCCAGCACGTGCCTCAAAGTGATACTGCGAACCCACACCTTGAAGCCTGGATGATGCGCTGAAGATTCAGTTTTAGTTCTTTTAATTCAGTTGTTTAAAACTTTATGGCTCTTCTCGAGCCTTCTGCATGTTTCAAGAAGCTTTAAAGACATCAAGTTAGTTTTGAGATTAAGGAAGACTTTTTCAATGGCTATCCATGCCATCATAAATTTAGGATCTAGTTAGAAAGTTATCTATAAAACTGTAATTTCATAAGTAATAAAACAGTCAGAGAAAAAGTATCATTATTCTATTTACATGGATTTACAAATCACTGTGCAATGAGTTATCTGGTTTCTCTTTATTGGTAACTGTTGAATGCAATGATGGAGACTGTATGTCGTAAGAGGATTTGAACATCTGTAGTTTATGTGAGTTAAAGATGAAGTAGTAGCCCGTGAGCTAGCCACTCGAGGGGAGTTAGTCTAGATAGATAAGTATCCTATTGATTAAGTTATTTCCTTTGCTTAAGATAAATTTTTGTTCAGTAGAAAATATCAAGTTGTTGAAGAGTTTAGTTCAGTTGTTCCGGAGCACCTTTGTCTTCAATTTGTATAAGTCTTTCTTCTATAGTTGATAATATTTCTTTGTTGTTAGAAGATGCTTAATTGTTTGTTTCCTTACTTTTTTGCTTCCGTAGTTTACTAGTTATTTAGTCTACTTGTTTCTATGCTTTCTAGTTTAGTAGTAATGTTTTCTAGATTAGTTGTCTTATGCTTTTTAATTTAGCTTTCCTTGATTTTCTTAGAGTATGATCATTTTCAAAGTTAAGTAGTAATGGCTTTGGTTTAGTCTCAACTTCTGTAGTTTAAAAGAAAAACTGAAAATATAAAATGAGTTGTTTGAATATTCTCCTTTTGCAAACTGCCTCGGACACTACCCAGTCGATAATTGATATTCAATTATTCTAAAGTAGTAGGACCTAACGACAGCCTATCACTTTTTGGTGCCATTTTTAGGGAGGTTTCATAAAAATCCTTTGAAAGTCTTTTTGTTTAAAAGTGTTATTAGGAGACAGTTTGAATAACTCAGTTTTATGCCAAAAATATCTTAGTTGGCTTTCTTTTCTGCATGGTCAGGAAAAGACGCCCCCACGGACGTTTTATACCAAAACCCCCCCCAAAATATGTACCTATCATACCAAGGGAAGCCCAAGGCTTAGACGACCACACTTTCGAAGAATTATTTGAGCCTACTCCACCTGAGGCATTCCATTATTTACTGGTCGAACAACCAGATATCGAGGAAGTTGTTTTTGAGGACACACCCCTCTAAACACCATGGGAGATCGTAGAGCTGAACCTAACCACAATGAACCTCAGCCTCCTAGAACGTTTACCTATCCTATCACGTTGGACGCTGACGATGATACTGGCATGAAGAACATCTCTCCAGCTTTCCTTCCAACCTTCTGTGGCTTGCCTTCGGAAGACCCTGACCAATTTCTCTTTGAATTTAAAGTCCTATGTCAGACATGATTATAAGAATGACAATCAAAATTTGAAGCTTTTTTCGTCAACTTTGAAGGACTCAGCAATGTGCTGGTTCATGAGACTGGGTTCAGGAAGTATAACATCCTGGGAAGAAATGGAGACTGTTTTCTTGCACAAATACCAGAGTTATTGTAGGGTGAGTGATCGCAAGGAGGAGCTGTTTAAGCTAAGGAAAAATGAGGATGAAAGTTTAGAAGACTGTCTCGATAGGTTCCTCTTCCTCTCCAAGAGATGTGGAGAAACAACCATTAGTGTGGAGATTCTCAAAACAATATTTCTTAAAGGTCTTGATGATGACGCTCGATGAAACCTTGATTTAATGGGAAAAGGTGACGTGTCTCAATTAACCCTTGAAGACATATGTGAGCTTTGTCAAAATTTCTCCTGTACCAAGGGAGGAATCCACAAAACTAATCTTTTTAAAGGGTCGAATGAGATAGGTAAGCTTTGTGAAGAAATAGCAAATCTAAAAACGGATATTCTCATACAGTTGAATACCACCCTAGATGGTATACAAGCTAAAACTCGCAACCCAGAGACCTTGTCAATTTATTGTCCAAGGTGTCAGAATAAACATCTGTTGCATGAGTGTCCTTTGGATAAAGTCAATGTTTGTCAGCTGTGTGAGCAAAATCATCCTACAAACTAGTGCAAAATTTTATCAGATATTAAGAATACTATGAAAAAACCATTCAGGTTGAAGAAGAAATACATGCTTTAAACCAACGTCAAGCAGGTAATTTTCCTTATAATCCTAATCCTGCATGGAGACCACAAAATAACTGAGCTCATAATCAATGGATGCCATCTTGGAATCAGTCACCTCCACCTCCACCTAATTGGGGAACTCGCTCTTGGGGATCACAAGATTGGACAAACCACACATGGGGCAATCAACAATGGCCAACTCAACCCCAACAACAGTGGTACCAGCAACATGTGGTACCCAATGGAATCAGGCACAAAATCAGTTCTATACTGAGCCAAGGAGGAATCAATAGAAAAAAAATTTACCCCCACCTCAGAATCCTCCTTAACCTGAGCAAATAAATCGACCTCAACTTCCAACGCAACCGCTTCCCAATCCTAAAAATAATCGCCAAAATACGCCAGTTTATTCTACAGAACATGAAAATATTACTGGGCTTAATGCAATACATTTTAGAAATGTACAGTTGTGTTCTGGTCGAACTCTTCAACCACCAACCATTGAAGAAATAGAGGAAGAAGCTGAGCCTTCCAGTCCAACAAGAGACACCTTGTCTAAACAAGATAGTACTCCTCACGACAACGAGCATTTTTTAGCAGCAGGGGTTGCTAACTTGCCTCAGGGGGAGGAGGATCCACTCTTAAGTCAACAAAAGGAGGATCCCATTCCAAGAAAGAAAAGGATGGTACCATATCCAGAATGATTAAAGTCCATAACTCTGGAAAATACTCCGGAAGTATCTTTGGCTATGAAAACTACGTTAATTCCGGAGATTAAACAGTTGCAAATTGAAGTTCCTTTGTTGCAAGAAATAAAAGAAATCCCTGAATTAAACCAGTTAATAAAATGGTTATGTATCAAAACACCAGGGAGGAAGCCAAAAATAATAAACACCATTCATATAGATGGTTATCTAGCTAATTTTTTGTCTCGAAAGACTATTGCTCTGAAATACGATGATCCTGGAAGTCCTCTTATAACTGTTACGGTCAATGAGGTAACAATACCAAATGCATTAGTGGATCTAGGAGCAGCCATTAATGTGAAGATAGTGGATGTGATGGAAAAATTAGGATTAATTGATTTACGTCCTACAACCATAGTCTTACAAATGGCAAATCAGTCTATAGCCATCCTGAAGGGTGTCATTAAGAACGCCATGGATGGGATTATCCAGTCGACTTTCAGGTGATTCAATCACTGACACCTAAGGATAGCTATTCTATAATCCTTGGAAGACCTTGGCTAGCTATGGTTGCCGCTAATATTGATTGTAGGGAAGGAGGAATGACCATTTCGCATGGCCAAGATAGCAAACGCTTATTCTTATATCCCCCTGCTAAGCCCACTAAGCATGAAAAAGTCTGGGTTGATGAACCTGAGGAATCTAATGGTTCAGACAGTTTAGCCTCCCTAGCTATGGTGGTAATCAAACAACACGAGGAAGAACTGGAAGAAGAATTAGTAAATGAGATAGCATGCCTTGCTATAACCCGGAGTGATGAGGAAATGATAGATGCTCTGAGAATTTTTTGACAGCCAATTGATATAAGTGGAATAGAGCACAGTTACACTATAATGGGAATGTCGTGTCCCTTAGCAAATATGATTCCCAAAACAAGTCATTTCTATGAGGATATCACAAGGTTTCACCATCTTGTACCTCATAGTTGTCCTCTTAATATGTTGTTACAACCTATGTATACTGTAACCATGGTTCATCCTGGAACAAAATCGATAATGCTATTACCAGGAAAAACCTTGAATATCAATAGTTGGTTGATAGAAACTCAAGAGGATAAGTTGTTTAATATGTTGGTACAAAGATCCAAAGCTTTTGCTTGGGGTTGTACGGACATGAGGGGAATTCACCCAAGTGTTTGTACTCATCATATTTATACTGATATCAATATAAGGCCGGTTCGCCAGCCGCAAAGGAGACTCAATCTTGCATTAAAGGATTTGGTAAAAATTGAGATTGAGAAACTCCTTCGTGCTGGATTTATTTACCCAATCTTTGATAGTAAATGGGTATCACCTATGGTGGTAGTCCCAAAGAAAAATGGGAAGTGGAAAATCTATGTAGATTATAGAAAACTCAATAAAGCCACTTATAGAGACTATTTTCCCTTACCATTTGTGGATCAGGTCCTAGACAACTTGGTCGGGAGGAAGTATTTCTCCTTCCTGGATGGATTTAGCGGTTATAATCAGATATAGGTTGCTCCAAAAGACCAAGACAAAACCATCTTTACCTGCCCTTGGGGCACGTTTGCATATAGAGTGCTTCCTTTTGGACTATGCAACGCTCCTGCAACCTTCAAGAGAGTTGTTCTTGCTATATTTTCTACTCTCGTTAATGGTTGTTTAGAGGTTTATATGGACGATTTTACAGTCTATGGATCAAACTATGATGAAGCTCTTCAGAACCTAGATCGAGTTCTGCAATTTGTGAGGAAAATAGACTATCCCTTAGCCATGAGAAATGCTTAATAATGATGGAGCAAGGAATAGTCTTGGGTCATCATATTTCTTCAGAAGGAATAAAGGTAGAACCTAAGAAAATTGAAGTCATTCAACAATTGACAACTCCTCAAACTCAGAGAGACGTAAGAATTTTTCTTGGACATGCTGGTTACTATAGAAGATTCATAGAAGACTTTAGTAAAATTGTAGCTCCTATGTTCTCTCTTCTACAGAAGGAAGTAGAGTTTGTCTGGACATCTGAGTGTCAGCAATCATTTGAAGCAAAGAAAAAATTGTCTTTGCTCCTGTTCTGAGAGGGCCAAACTAGAGTATACCCTTTCATATCTATGCAGATGCTTCTGATGAGGTTATTAGAGCAGTTATAGGACAAGAAGATGAGAACGGAGGGAAGTATGCTATATATTTTATCAGTGAAAATCTTACTGCGGTAGAAAAGAATTATACAACAACAAAAAAAGAATTCCTGGTTGTTGTTCACGCTATCAAGAAATTTCGTCATTATATTACAGGATATAAGGTCACATTTTACATGGATCACTCAGATATGAAGTACTTAATGAACAAACCTGTGGTAAATGGTCGAATTATGAGATGGCTATTGCTTCTTCAAGAGTTTAATGCCACGATTCTTGATAAAATAGGAAAATATAATGTCGTAGCCGATTTTTTGTCACGAATAAAACATGAGAAAGATGACATTACCCCTATTCAGGATGATTTTCTAGATGAAAATCTATTTGCAATTTTTGTAAAATCACCTTGGTTTGCAGATATCGCTAACTATTTAGCTACATCTGAGATACCTCCTGGATTCACATCTAAGCAAAAGAAGCAACTAATCAAAGAAAGTGCTCCATTCAAGTGGATTCATGGAATGTTATTTCTTTGTGGGCTTGACATGATTTTGAGGAGATGTGTAAGAGCTGATGAAACATACAGTATTTTAAGGGCCTATCATGATGACCCGTCGGGAGGACATTACTCTGCAAAAAGAACTTCCCACAAAGTCCTAGGTGCCAGATACTATTGGCCCTCAATGCACAAAGACATTAAGAACTATGTGCATCATTGTGATGAATGTCAGAGGGTAGGAAAACCAACTGCTTCTTCAGAGATGTCATTACAGCCTCAAGTAGTCCTCGAACAATTTGAAAAATGGGGTTTAGATTTCATCGGACCCATATATCCTTCCTCTCAAGGGAAAGAGTATATACTGGTTTGCACTGACTACTTGAAAAAGTGGGCAGAAGATCAAGCCTTGAGAATAGCTAGGGATTAACAAGTCGCAGACTTCCTTTATAATAAAATCTTCCTTAAATTTGGAGCCCCTAGAACTACTATAACTGATCAAGGACCCCAACTCATGTCTCGAGTGCTTCTGGAATTTACCAATCATTTTCAAGTAAGCCATAAAAAGTCATCTCCTTACCACCCTCAAGCAAACGGCCAAGTCGAAGTGACTAATAGAGAACTAGAAAATATTCTGACAAAAATAGTCTCTTCCGGGAGAAAAGACTGGGCCAGGAAGCTCCCTGAAGCCATATGGACATATAATACTACTTGGAAATCTACTACTGGATTCAGTCCTTATGAGCTAGTTTTTGGGAAGAAGCCTCTTCTTCCCATTGAGTTCGAGTTACAAACTCTACGAACAATAATGGAATTAGGTCTAGACTTAAAAAGAGCCCAAGTTGAAAGAGTTCTACAACTAAGTGAATTAGATGAACTTCGTTTAGAAGCCATTCATCAAATTGAAATAATTCAACATCAATAGAAGGTTTGGCATCATAAACATATTAAGGAAAAGGAGTTTCACAATGGGGACTTGGCCTTGTTAATTGATTCTAAATACAAAGACCATAACAGCAAGCTCATAACTCACTGGCTGGGACCTTATGAAGTTGAAGAAGTCATTTCGAACGGAACTATTCTGTTAAAGCCAATCGATGGCGACACACGGACTCTATTGGTTAATGGTCATCGCCTACGCGTTTACCATAAGCCATTCAATAGGGAAGACTTTACAAGGATGGTCGAAATGCACGGTGAGGTCAAATGTGTTGACTCTGCCATGGTAGAGTCTATTCAGTAAAATGTTATGTTGTTTAAAAATAAATAAAAAATAATAATAATAATAAGACATGTATGTTGATATATTTCCTCTCATTTTATCTTCTAGCATTTTTTGACTTAGCTAAATTTTTATTTATATCTTTTCAGGACTTCTCAACAAGCAAAGAGTAACTTCCAAAGCACCCTCCAAAGATGCTCCAGAACTTGACGTTTCCAAAAGTCTGATGCTCCAGAACTTGAATTGAGCTTATCACGATGAGGAGGTGTTCTGCACTAAGGTTCAAAGTCGCGAAGATTCTTTGCCATGTCATTCAACCATCCATTCCATTGCTGCTCTGGCTGCATCTTTCAGCGATGCTCCAAAACCTTTCCATTCCATTGCTGCTCCGATTGCATCTTTTAGCGATGCTCCGGAACCTTTCCATTTCGTTGCTGCTCTGACTGCATCTTTCAACGATGTTCCAGAACCTTTCCATTCTGTTTCTGCTCTGGTTGCATCTTTCAGCGATGCTCCAGAACCCTTCCATTTCATTGCTGCTCTGGCTGCATCTTTCAGCGATGCTCCAAAACCTTTCATTTCATTTCGCTCCGGCTGCATCTTTTAACGATGCTCCAGAACCCTCCATTTCATTCTTGTTTCGGTAGTGCCATACACTGATGCTCTGAAACTTATGCACTCATTCAAGCGCATTGACCAAAATACGTGCTTATGAACTTGTTCAGTTATCCTCTGCCACCTTTTTTGAAAATTTCAAATTTTCACGATTCTTCTGCCAAATATCTGATACATCTGTCTTTCTATTTTTGCTCTAATTATAGGTAAGCCACTGAACTTTGTACTCCTCATTGATAGCTCCATCCCCCATAGAATTCTGCACCATATCATAATAACTCCGCCGTCATCTCAACCAATGCCTTCACGTCATCTTGTCAAATATGTGAGGATTAAGATCTTCGAGCGATCACGAAATGAGAGTAAGTATTAATTTTTTCTTTAAATAGGTAGTTATTTTCAAATAAAGAATAATAAATTGGCACGAACCTCACTTCCAAATTAGTAATTCATGCCACCTGGTGATCAATCACTTGTACGAAAAGCCTTTCGCAAACCTCCATACAAATTGGAAGTCATTGAAACATACACTACAAATAAAACAAATAAGTAATTCCAGAGACAATATTTTCAAAAAGAACCTGCATGGGAGCTTTGTGCTGGAATTGAATTTCTTGTAGTGTATGAAATCAAAATGGGGGGTGAAAAAAGACAAGCAGAGCTAGATTCAACGGAAAAATTACTAGGGTTGAGTAGTATCTCCAGATTGTTCGAAGAAGCAGGGTGGCTAGACTTCAGTAGGAAATTTGAAGGCCATAATGAAAATTTGGTAAGATCCTTTGTGGAGAACTACACTAATGGCGAAGCAGTACTTCAGGGGAAGCATTTTAAGGTAAGCTCTAAGATCATTTCTCGCTTATCTGGATTAGAGCATAAAGGTATAAATATCAAAGAAACTTCTCAAGTAACGTACCAGAAATTTGCTGAATTATTTGTTAGAGAAGGAGACCCATATCCAATGGTGGTAGTAAGTACCAGGGGGAAAAATAAGGGGTTCCAGAGAACCTCCATATTAGAAGCCTGGGGTACTACTGTTGCATGGATTATAAAGTACTTTACTTGTGAAGGTCAGCTTACCACAGTTGTAGGGCCTGCCTTTCGTATGTTAACTCATCTACGTCACAGAAAGGAGGACCCAACCCTTAGGGTTAATATGCCGGAATTCTTGTTTGATTCCTTAAATACTTCCATGGAAAGGTATAAAACAACGTCTGGGCCCTTGAAATACCATGGATTAATTCAACTAATCTGCAAGTATCACTTCCGTAGGAAATCTGAGGGGAAATGGGAAAAATTTATAGAGCAAATGGAAAAGCCTACAATAGCAAGAACCATAGAATTGGGGGAATCATCCCAAAAGGCTATTCCATCTTCTAGAGCAACC
The DNA here is from genome assembly GCA_007115665.2 of Sequoiadendron giganteum. Classification (NCBI taxonomy): domain Eukaryota; kingdom Viridiplantae; phylum Streptophyta; class Pinopsida; order Cupressales; family Cupressaceae; genus Sequoiadendron; species Sequoiadendron giganteum. Next base: position 1,638,005 of record VCHN02000014.1, on the reverse strand, counting down.
TCCCCCAAGGGCTCTCCAGCTTCAAAAGCTCTTAATCCCACTACTCCTGGTGAGGATTTTCCAAACATTTGTGATGATAAATTATGAACCCCTGACATGCAAGAACAGATTCATGTTGTTTATTCTGACACGAGCAAACCAAGGAAGAAGAGAGTAAGGAAAAACCCAACACCTATCATCTTACAGGAATCACCTCCACTTAGAAGAAGTAAATGGTTGGATTTTGAATTCTCTGGAACCCCAATACAGAGTGAGGAGGGAAGTTCAAAAAAGAAGAAGCCTAGGCGGCTACAAGAACCTATAGAAATTTCAAAACAAGCCAATGGAGATGAATCACCCCTAAATAGAGAAAATTCAGGTGAAGTATTTCCTTTTCACTTTGCACATAGAGGAAATTTTTAATGATGGAACTCAGGATAGAGAACCTATAGGGAATTACAGTGTGCCAAAAAATTTGTCACCCAGTGTGGATAGAATTGTTGAAACAATTGAAACCAGTTGTGCTAATACTGAATTAGAAAAATATAAATTAGAAATTGCTGATTTTCAGAGGAAATTGTCTGAAAATAATGAGTTTAGACAATTGCAAAAAGAGGAGTTAGTTGTACAAACTGCTATAATAAGTAAAAGGGATCAGGAGATAAAATATTTGAAGCTACAATTGCAAGACAAAGATTCAAACATCTATAAGTTGCAGGAACAGGTACAAGAGTAGTGTGAGAAGCATAAAGCCTATAGTGAGAATATTGCACAAAAAGATGTGGAAATAGGAAAAATAAAACAGAATTTTATACTCATCCTTTCAGCTTTTGAAGAAGACAAGAAAATAAAGAATGACGAGTTAAACACTTCTATTAGCAGAATAGTTGAATTAGAAGAGGATTTGAAGGAATGCACTGTGAAACCCCAAACTAAGTCCAAAGCAATTCAAATAGAGCCAGTTGTAACTAATTGGTTCCAGGTCAGCATTTCGCCTCTTCTAACAAAATGGATGGAACATTGTTACTTCCTCAGAAATTTACAAACTGAAAATCATAGGCTAAAGAAAGAACTGGTGCTCCTAAAGGAGTCATTTCACAAAGCCTACCGAGGGAAGCAAGATGCCTGTCAACTTATGGATTGTTTGTTGAATTGTAGAAGGCCATCGAGAATGTACTCAATGTTTTTAAATGAACAATGGTTGCGATGGAAACTATTCAAGATCTATAACGATCAACCTTATGAGCCTAATGACAAAGAGTTTGTAAAGATATTTGTAGAATCAACTCCTGAAGATCAGGATTTAATTTGTGAATTCTTTTTACATGATTTATTATTAGAGAATCATACATATTTCTTTATTAATCTGTTTGTGGGAGAGGTTGAATTACGGGCATTTCTTTCAACTATGAGAAATCAAATCCATTGGCAAGAGAGAACAAAAGAATTTGTACAGGCAGAGAAAATAGTGGGTCTCCAGATCAGATCGCCAAATTCAAAGCCTGAGGGGTTGAAAGCTACATTTCTGTCTCTTCTGATTAATGAAAAGATCAGGGAAAGGTATGACAACAGCCTTAAGATGTGTTATGAAAATTTCATAGCAAATGGATAGAAATTAATTGGCAAAGCATGGCATGCCTGTGAGGAAAGGTTCACCCCTCTTCTAGCTTATTTAAAGAAAAGAGAATTTATTTATCCCTTAAACATCAAATGGTCATTCAGAAGGGCTGATGCTCTAATTAAAATCATGAAAACACTCAGAACAAAGTGGATAGGAATGACATACAGGCCCCCCTTGCTACTGAATCCACCCCCAACTTTTAATATTTCCATAGATCAGAATGATAGACTCTTTAAAGAGTGGAGAGAAAATGTGATGTTCCATAGAGGGTTTAGTCATAACCCTGAAACTTTCGATGCATCAGCCAGGGAAGCTCATGATCTCAGTACTCTTTATGAAGAATGGAATAAAACTCAAGGATTTAACTATGGAGCAGGAGGACCTGCCAGAAATTAGGTAGGGGAGGAAATGATGAGGTAAAAATAACTTCATCATAATAAAATCTGGAAAGCTCATTCTTGTTAATTCAATCCTAAGCCTATGCCAATTTATTAAACTTTAGAAGAAGTAATTGCTTATTTTTAGAAAAATTATGCTTTCTTTCTTTCTTTTATTCAATTGAGGAAATTTTCCAAAGCAGGTTTAATGGGTTGATTTGAGTGTTGTTGTAGGGATTAACAGGTCATCATGCAGTTGTTACAAAAGTTAGCCAACACATGCCTCAAAGTGATGTTGCGAACCCACTCCTTGAAGCTTGGATGATGCACCAAAGATTCAGTTTTAGTTCTTTTAATTCGGCTGTTTAAAACTTTATGGCTCTTCTCAAGCCTTTTGCATGTTTTAAGAAGCTTTAAAGACATCAAGTTAGTTTTGAGATTGATGAAGACTTTTTCAATGGCTATCCATGCCATTGTAAATTTAGGATCTAGTTAGAAAGTTATCTATAAAACTGTAATTTCATAAGTAATAAAACAGTCAGAGAAAAAGTATCGTTATGCTATTTACATGGATTTACAAATCACTGTGCAATGAGTTATCTGGTTTCTATTTATTGGTAACTATTGAATGCAATGATGGAGACTGTATGTCATAAGAGGATTTGAACATATGTAGTTTATGTGAGTTAAAGATGAAGTAGTATCCCGTGAGTTGGCCACTAAAGGGGAGTTAGTCTAGATAGATAAGTATCCTGTTGATTAAGTTATTTCCTTTGCTTAAGATAAATAGTTCTTCAGTAGAAAATAGCAAGTTGTTGAAGAGTTTAGTTCAGTTGTTCCGGAGCACCTTTGTCTTCAATTTGTATAAGTCTTTCTTCTGTAGTTGATAATATTTCTTTGCTGTTAGAAGATGCTTAATTGTTTGTTTCCTTACTTTTCTGCTTCCATAGTTTACCAGTTATTTAGTCTACTTGTTTCTATGCTTTCTAGTTTAGTAGTAATGTTTTCTAGATTAGTTTTCTTATGCTTTTTAATTTAGCTTTCCTTGATTTTCTTAGAGTAAGATCATTTTCGAAGTTAAGTAGTAATGGCTTTGGTTTAGTCTCAACTTCTATAGTTTAAAAGAAAAACTGAAAATATAAAATGAGTTGTTTGAATATTCTCATTTTGCAAACTGCCCTGGACACTACCTGGTCAACAATTGACATTCAATTATTCTAAAGTAGTAGGACCTAACGATAGCCTATTAGGCATCAATTTTTTTGCTTTTGAATCCCATGGGTATGGTGGAATGAGTGGAAGCTTTATGTTTAGACAATGTGTGCATTGATTGGTCATGATTAGGATTTTTAGAGGATTTATGGATAGGTGGATAAGGGGATTGGATAATGGGGATATTAGGTGTTGGGAGTAATGGAGGTAGATTAGATGGAGGGATATTATGAGTTGGAAGAAATAGTGGCAAATTTGATGGTGGAAGATGTACGGTCACATGCTTTTGACATTTGTAAGATGATGGAGGAGGGATGGCAACATATGTTTTAGGCATATGATAGGATTTATGGTGGAAAGAGGACTTATGATGGATGGAGGAAGTAACAACATCTTTAGATTGGTGTCCTTGGGGTGTATATCCAAGGCCATAAGAGCGTGGAGGGACCTTGACATAGATGGGCTCCAAAATACCTTGTTCATGAAGGCCTAAACCTTTACCTTGGTAGTTCATGTTTTGGAGTATGCAATGGAAAATGGGACTAGGTGTATTTTGGACACTAGACTTGAGTTCATTATTAGATAGAGAAGATGAAGTGGATAAAGGTTGTTGTTGTTCTAAGGAGGAACATTCATGAATAAAGATGGATAGAACAATAGGAAATGTCGATGGATTTGAAATGGGGTTGATAGTGGATGTGGAAGGATCATTATGATCTTGATTATGTTCATTTAGATCCACACTATTGGTTTGATCTTCTACATTTACTTGGGAGGCATGTGTCTCAACATGACAAGTGGATAATGCAGGATCATGGATAGGACTAGGTACGGGGTGTATAGGAGCAATGGAGGTTTCTTGCTCATGGTAGGTGAAGTGATAGGATCTTGACCATGGACTACATAAAGCTGGATAAGAGGATCATCATGGCCTTCTTGATCATAAGTAGGATCTAGATCATAGAGGGAAGCTTCATCCTGAATAGGACCAAGTGTGTTATGAGAGAGATCACTAGAAGGGCCTAGATCTTGATTAGAATGAGAGGTTAATGTTTTCTCATGCTTAGGATAATGCTCTTAACATAGCTCTTGGATTTGAGTGGAAATGGAAGTGGAAGGCTCTAAAAGAGGCTTGGTATGATCTTTATGATCAACAACATGAGGGCATGATGGAATTTGATTTAGACATATAAGATCAATAGGTTGTGGACCATATGATGGAGTTGGAAGAATAGGCATGGCATTCAAAGGTTCATTGGTAAGCTCATTAATGGGTTCTTGATGTGGGGATGGCATATTTCATGCTAGTAGTCTTTGGAGAAAACCGTTAAAGGATTCTTTGGTTGATGGATTAGAGCTTGAGAAGTTGGATGGTGGTGTTGGTGTAGGATTAGTGTGCTTTGAGATAGGCATTTTATTAGATGGAGATGGAGGACTAGTAAATGGAATGGTGTATGATTCCAAAATTAGGGTGGTATTTCCCTTGTCAATAGTATCATTAAGGTGACCTAAGATTTCAACAAAGTTTTCATCATCACTAAGATCTACAAAGTTATCATTATCACTAGGAGCAAAGTTTGACCCACCTTGGAAGATGTATGATTTTGGATTATCTTCATGATTAGGTGAAGGGGATTCTCGAAGTATGAACTTGGGCTTGTGATTAAGATGTATGGTTTTGGATTATCTTCATGATTAGGTGAAGGGGATTCTCGAAGTATGAACTTGGGCTTGTGACTAAGATCATTAAGGATTAGGACCATTTTAGCAAGTGCTTCCTTAGGATTAAGGTGATGATGATGTGGAATGATTATATTGGATGACTTGGATTGATTAGGATGAAATTGATTTGAATGTGATTATAAAAAGAATGATTAGGATGATTAGAATGATATGGTTATGTGTTGGTGTTTATAGCTTGATATGACAATTTGCAAATAAATGATTACACATGTACACACATGAATGACACACGCAACACACATAAGAAAGTTTGAATTCGAAATTCTGAATGTGATGATTAAGCACACACTTGAAGAAGACACATCAACAAGTCCTAGAACTAGTCGAGTGGGTATGGCCAATTAGGCCTTAAGCTAGGATGCACGAGGTTGACTAGGGATAATTTGAAAGAAAAATCCTGCCTCACAGTCGGGAGAAAGGGGTAACCCACCCTTCACTTCCCAAAGGTATAAAGTTCTTTGGGGCTTAGCCAAGAGTGACAAGATTTTAAATCTCAAAGAAGCTTGTCTTTCAATTCACACCTTGATTGAGGTCATCCCTAGGGGTGATGAAATACCCTAGTAGGCCTCCTATGAAGGGTATGACAAAAGTGAACCAAGTGAAGTGGTTTTTATCACACATGCACTTGATTCACACTCGCAATTGTTAATTTCCCTTTAGAAAATTGAAATGTGTATAAAACAATTCAAACACTTGTTATTTTTCACCCAAAGTCAAAATGTGTGATGGAAGACAATGGTTCTTTTTAAGCCCAATTTTAAAGTGTGATTGCAAACAAGATGTTTGTTTTAAAGCTCCAAATTGAAGTGTTTTGCAAATAAGATTGATTGATCAAATGAGAGATAAAGATAATAGAATGAGTGTACTCGAAAATTTTCACTTTCCAATCTGATGTGTATGACTAATATTGCTACTACTAAAGCTCCTTATGATCACCTACAAAATCAAAAAAATAATATTATAATGCAACCATAAACAAAAAAAAAATGTTCGTCAAAAAATTGCATTTTCAGATACATGTTTTTAACATAACCGAATTAGATTCGATTATTTGAAGATTTTATTGATCTGAAAAATAAAAACTCAAAGAAGGAACCCCTGCTAATTTTCTGAGAGCTTTCCGGAAATGTAAAGAAAATCACAAAAATTCTTTGTTTTGTGCCAAAAAATGCAGATTTGTGAAAAACATACAAAAATAAAGATTGGATTATTTCGCATTGTATTTGACTTGTAAATTAAATCTGTAAAACAGAGACCCTTATTAAAATTTCAAGAGATTTCCAGAAATGTAAACATTTCTATAAAATTCACTGATTTATGTTCAAAAAGTAAATTTTATGAAAAAACATAAAATAGTGATAAATCTTACAAAAATGGTGATAAACTCTCAATTGTTTTACTGTGGCCTCTTAAGATGATGTATAGGCGTCTGTACAAATATTGTGGAAAAATAAATAGTTGTTTGGAAGATATGACAAAATTTGTAAAACTTGATGTTTTGCCCAAAAACTAGTAGACCTGCAACAAAAAGTCAATGAAACCTACAAAAAAGTAAGCTAGATCAAAGGATTCACGTTAGGTTCACCAAATGTAGTTAGGGAAAATCAGATATAAAACTAAAAGAACAAGATATGAAAACCTTAACAAGCACAATAGAGCACACACTAGCATGAAAATCAAAACAAGAAAGCAAAGCAAACTGATCTCCAAGCTAGATTTGATTTATCTCCATTGCTCTTCTCCAACTGCATGAGAATGCAATATTTTGAAGGTTTGATTATTGATATGTTGGTTGCTCATTTTCACAACGTAACGATAAGATGGATATGATAGAAGAAAAATAGATAGATAGATAAGAAGATTGAGAGAAATTTTGGCAGAGTGAGGATACTAGAAGAAGATTCTCCAAATGGCCTGTGAAAGGCTTGATTTATAGGAGAAGACTGATTCGATTCGATGGCCAAGATTAAAAGTCAAATTTGTGATATGTATGGTTAGGATTAAAAGTTTATTTTAGTGTCTATGACGCACATTAAGTGGGTTATGACATGAGGCTAAAATTAAGATATGAGGGAATAGTGAGATTCTATTATTTATTTTGAAGGAAAAGATGCCTATGATGCACAATGAATGGGGGTAAAAATAGGATGTGAGTGGGAATCTCATAATTTAATTAATAAAATTATTTATGCATGTGAAGAGTTGTAGTCATGTGACACATGTTGCAATGTGACAATAAGTGAGGGATTAATTCAAATATTTAATTTGAATTGTTTTGAGACATGTGAAGGGGGAATTAATTAAATAAATGAGATTTATTTAATTAATTGGGAAGGTGATTAAGTGGAATAAATGGAATAAGTGGGATAATGTAATGACCTAGGGTAAAATATTAAAAAATGTCTTACAAGGTCATGTATCGACTAGGTAATATTATGACATGGACAATTTTGAGTGTCTACATCCTCCAGTAACTCAACCTTATCCTGTGGGTGAGCCTGTTGCAAATCAAGCCCTACGACATTGACAAAATAATCATTAGGCTGCATTTATCCAACCGACTTGATTACATTAGGTGTTACATTTGCAAACATCAACGAATTTTGGCTTTCGTTGAACAAAGTTTGCAAAAGGGGCTCTGCTTGTCTGCATGCATCTTTTTCACTCCTTTTCTGTATTCGGCTAGCCCAGACACTTTTGTTTGCATTCACTTGCAAGAAATATTCTCAGGATGAAATACCCAGTCCACCAGCAAAAGGAACTCCTGAGGAATTGCTAATGGGAATGACAGTGTGTTCAATGTACTAGCGGACTTGCTAGGTCTAGTAGCAGTTGTTGAGGAAAAAGGTGGGATAAACTGGCTACTCGGAGATGGTGAAAACATGGTAGGAAGAAAGGTCGGGGAAGCACCTACTGACATTCTAGGTCTCGAGGATATAAACTGTTGACTTAGAGGGTCAGGATATGGTACCATTACTTGTGCCTCATGGACAGTAGACATAAGAGGAGATGAAAGGGGACCCCTAGGGGAAATAATGTTGACCTGCCCTGGGTGACCAGTGATAGGAATAGTTGGCGCAAGTGACACATCAGAAGTGGACATGAGGGGAACTAAAGATATAGAAGAGAGAGAAGAAGGGGGAAAATATACATGATTTTCCTAAAGATTTGTAGTAGATACAACTACCTCTTCACGCCGCTCCTCTTCTCTCCTTCTAGCTTTCTTTGTTTGTGGTCTCCTCTTTCGGAGAATTGTCTAAGTCCAAAATAACCCTTCGGTGGCATCTGAAAGATCTCAACCTCTTCATTCCCGATCTAGAGGAGCTAGTAGGCTCTGACAACTGCATATTTGAGGATTCTTCACGCTATAACTATCATCCACAAATTGTCTCTCTTTGCGCAGGATCTTCCTCAATTGTGGGAGCCCTTTGGGCTACCTCTTCCTCATGCTCCAAAATTGCACTTTTTGCCTCGCTGACCCTCTCAGAACTCGAAGGGTTGGGAGAATCCTCACTGTCAGAATGTTCGTGGCACCAGAGATCATCAAACTGCTTATCTGAATCCACCTCCTGGAAGAGCCCATTAGTATTCTTTATCTCCTACCTATAAATCCAGAAGTCTTTAATTCTATCAGGCTTCCAATGGAGCCTTCTTAACTGGCTGAAAATGAGTGGATTTATTTTGTGGTCAGGGTTAGGCTTCACCATTATATGATAAAAATTCAGCCAAGGTGGTCGACCCGAGCTAGAAGGGATGTACTTGAGGCTAATGTATAATATCTCGTTTCCCTCATCTGCATTTCTTTGAGGGTCCCAAAATGACTTAGGCTAGTGATAGATCTTAATGCCTATCTCTGCCAAATTACCCTCTGGATTATAGCGCCATGTATCACAAATAACCACCAATCCAAGGTGTCCCAACTTAGAGTACAATACTTCGGAACTGTTCACCCTCAGACTCTTCTTCTTGACTAATGATATAGAGCCAAACATGATTAGCAACATCAAATAGGAAGTCAGATGCTTCCCTCCCCAGTAATCATTTTAAATATTACATAACTGCCTGAAAACCTCCAAGGCCTATACCCTATCAGAAAAAAACACAGAGCCGGAAAGGCTCTCAGACAAAACCCTGCACCCAGAGCATTGTAAAATCTGACCCAAAGAACCAATCACAAGGCGGTACAAGGCCTCTCATCTAGCTTATCTGACTCTACGTCAAGTGACCATACATCCTACTTCCATTATGATCCAAAGCTCTTAAAGTTAGAGCTAGGAATGTGTTTGAAAACGTGTAATAATCAAAAGTTTTGGAGAGGACAAGAGTCCAGGTCAAAACTAGTTTTCTAGTGCCATTCTCATCAAATACTGTCAGGGGCAGAGATTGTAGGAAATAATCTGGATTCTGATGCAAAATTATGTAGGTTAAGAAAGAAGAATACATGAACTTGGAACCAAGCTCAAACTCCCTCAACTGTCAGCACATCCCTTCCACAATGACCTTCGTGAAGTCCATCAGCGGAGCCTTGCTATTCTTTTTCAGCATAAAGCCTAGACTCATTTGGAAGTTTGAGACTTATTTATCTGTATCCAATCCACATACCAATGCCAACATGGAGAAGATTAAAGATGAACCTACTTTAAAATAAACCAGACTCAGAGGGAAGCTAGGAGGGACGAAGTTATCAGATGGTTTACCTGTTTCGGTATTAAAAAATTCTTGTGCTAACCTAAGCGTTCTCCAATGGTTTTGCAGTCTGGAAATATTGAAGTCCTCAACACCCTCAAGAGCATTAAGAGGAATACATAACATATCTTGGAGAGCCTGGTGAAAGATTACCACCCTGAAATTATGACCGCTTATAATTCTCGTCCAGGCGTCAAATATTTTAGCACAGGCAACAAAAATTTCTAGGCAATGGTGTACCAAAGGGACTATATACTGAGGAAGCCCACAGTCCCACAATCAGCTATGAAAAGGATCACTAGTTTTTTTCATCTTTTCACATGCAACCTCTCTTAAAATTTTAGGGTTATGAGATGACTCTGAATCTCGAACGTTATCCCAATCTGCTGATGCCAAAGCTTGGTTTCTAGGAGAAATTGCATTTAACACTTTCTGGTCCACCAGTCTAGTGTAGGGCCATGAAGGCTTAGTTGGAGTTCCTGGAGTTGCATAAGAATCTTGGGCAGAGATGTTCACGCAAGGCGCCTGTATCCTTCATTCTTCAATGCTTTCGATGGTAACAACTTAAGTCAAACTCTCTACAATTTTATCCATTTCACTTGTGTGTTCGAAGAACTCTACAACCTAGTTTTTTGAAAAACTTTCTCTATCTTTGCAAATGACTCAGGTGGTTACATGCTTTTCCAACCTTGCACAATTAATACCCTCCGCATGACACTTCTATCCGTCTTTTTAATTTTTGAGAATATCATATTAGTAAGGGTAAATGTTACCTTTTCAAATTGGTTATGTCATGCACCACTAACCCTTTCATGCATGCAAAGAGATCACCCACTTGTCACACATTAAGAGATATGACCTCCCATATAGTGGCTCTTAATGTTTCTTGGAAAAAGCACTAAATCAGCATCACCATATCTTTTCTCAAGATTTTTCATTTAATGATTACTTGATTGTAATCGGGCACACCAACCAACAAATTCATCCTAAAATATTTTCTTTGATTTAACCAGGACAAAAACATTCTATATATCGACAACTGGCTTCCTCACGTCCTTCTAAACAAAGGATCAGTTTGAACAAGTTAAAACTGCATTTGATTATCTTCATTATTTCGCACGCTGCAACACTGCCTGTTAGGCTCTTCATACCATTTTCCTCTGACGTAAACATACCTTACTCAATTAGGGAGGCCTTTTCCATCTATAAAAAGGACCCTTGGCACTTTGGCAATTCATATTGCACTTAGCATTTCTTAGCAGTTTTCCCTAAGATATTGTTGGTAGTTTCATATTTTAGTGAGAGTAGAAATAGTCATGGAAACACCAATTAGGCTTACATGTAGGAAGACTCAAGCCGCCTTTTTAGGAAAAATTAGGTGTAGGCGTCTAAAACGCATGACTGGCGTGAAGAACCTTTTGTATGTGAAAGCCATAAAGTGGGTGCTAGGCAAAGACTATGTAGAATATGAGGACTAGTATAGAGTGAATACCAGTATTAGTTCCCACTATGTAGCTTCTCTTTCAGACATTGGAATTTCTAAGAGGAATATTCTGAAGCTAAAAAAATAGGTGTTTCCCAAATGCTACTTGGAGGGGTTGGAGAATGTTGTGAGAGTTGTCAAGCTTGATCATGGAATTCCATTTGTTCGCAACCTACACCGACTCATTGAGGAAGGAGGACCTGTGCCGACTAGGCCCTTCCTGCGTGGCTTTGATCTTGAAACTCATGAGGAACATCGCTGTAAAGTTCATGCCACCTACCATTTTCTGATGAGCATGCACAACGTCGAACCCTTTCGCGAGGTGCAATGGTATGAGAATTTTGAGAGGATGGTTTTTCCTCATCATGTGCCACTTGCTGCCATCGCTGGACCTTTGAATGCCTCAGAGATGTCAAGAAGATCCTTCCTCTTCCTGCTTTTGTATTTGAAACCTTCTCTACAACACTATGTCAGTGACAATATATATATGTATTTTGGAACATGGCTAAGGGCCTCGTTAAATTAGCATGTATACAGATGTAAATATCTCTGTGATTAATACAATATATGTATCTTTCTATATTCTGGATCCTTTCTTCATTTTATTTCAATTCCTTGCATCAATATGGTTGTTGATCTTAAGAAAGCACTGAGAATGACCCAAAACTAACAAAGCAAGGACAATATACACATATTTACATACCTACTGCAAAATTCGACCTAATTGAATTTTTTGAGGTGTATTCCATTAATTGGAATACCCAAGGCCTCGCCCTCTATTGTTTCCAACTCAAACGAGTTGTGTTTCTTGCACTATGTGATTTTGAATGGTCCTTCCCAGAGACTATCAAACTTGTCATGTTGACCAGGATTTGCTCTGCGCTCGTTAAACTTGAGCACCAAGTCTCCACATTGCAGACCCTGGTCAGATATTTTCTTGTCGAACCATCTCCTTACCACCTACTGGCGGTTGGTCATTGCATCGAGAGCGTGCTCTCTTTTCTCTTGAACTTCAAGTAATTCTGAAAATCGCACCTCCATCACTCCATTTTTCTCAATTTCAAGAGACTTGAGTAGTTCGATTGCAGGGATTTCCATAGAAATTGGAAATAGCGCCTCCTTACCGTATACTATCTTGTAAGGAGATGTTTTCAATATTTGTTTGGGCATGATACGGTCTTCCCATAGTGTTTTCTGGAGGCGTTTATGCCACTCCCTTTGATGTTCTGAACCTATTCTCTTTATCAGCTGGAGAAGATTCTTGTTTGTAGATTCGGCAAGGCCATTTCCTTGTGGGTAGTAATTGGAGGATGTCTTTAAGAAGATTCCATATTTTAGTGCAAATTGACTGATTTTGGAACTGAGAAAAGCTTTGGCATTATCTGAGATAATTTTATTTGGTGGGCTAAACCTGGCTACTAGTTCCTCCAGGAAGTTCATGATTTCTGCCTCTATTGCATTCTTCAATGGTATAGCCTCAGCCAATCTGGTGAAATAGTCAGTTGCTGTTAAGATCCACTTGTTTTCGACTGATGAAAACAGATTGATCATGCCAATAAAGTCAAGACCTCATTGAGCAAATTGTTCTTCCACAACAATTGGTTTCAGTGGCATGGCAACATTTTTCCTTTTCCCAACAAAAAATTGACATTCATTGCAAGACTTCACCAATGAATATGAGTCCTTAAATAATGTTGGCTAGAAATAACCAAGACACATAATCTTAATTGCAGTAGTCTTTGCTAAAAAATGTCCTCCAACTGGACCACTATGGTATTGCTCCAATATCCTTTTTGAGTGCCCTTGTGTTACACATCTTAACAAGACACCATTGAAGTCTCTCTTGAAAATAGTTCCCTCCAAGAGTACATAACCATTATTTTGCAATCGATAAAAATTCCTTTTAAATGAGGGGAGGTCGGGTGGATACCTTCCTGTTTGCATAAAATTAATTATGGCATCCAACGAATCATCTCTAGAGCTCTCTTCATTTAGCAACATGGGTTCCGGGACTTCAGACTCAGTAATTGCTTCATTGTTTTCAGCCAAATATTCGCACAACCCCTTCCCTTTCATAGTCTTGACTAGCTTGATCTCGATTTCATACTCAAGAATTTTGGTTATCTAGTTAGCCTACTTCTCAGTGATTTCACCTTCAATAATATATTCTTGCACACTAGGGTGCGACACACAAACAATCACCTTGTTGCATGATATGAGGTGTCAAAACTTCTTCCGCCCCTTTACAATAGAAAAATCTTGCTTCTCCATAACTTTGTACTTCACCTCATAATCTTTCAGAGTGTGTGAATAGAAGGCAATAGGTGATTCTCTTTTATCTTCATCATCCTTCTGCATCAGGACAGTAGTGATACTCATGCTACCACCAAAGACGTACATAATGATGTCTTTCAAAAAATCTGGATTAACCAACATGGAAGCAGAAGAGATGACCTCTTTTATCTGTTCAAAATATTTTCTAGCTTCCACTATCCATTTGAAAATTTGGTCTTTTTTCAACATCAAGGTGATGGGCCGAATGATCCCTGTGAATTTTGCTATGAACCGGTTGATGAAATTAACCTTGCCCAAAAAATATTGAACTCCTTTTTTGTTGACAAGTACAGGGAGTTCCTTGATCACTTTAACCCTTTCTGGATCAATGGCAATACCTTCCTTCGAGATGACATAACCCAACAGCTTCCCTTGTGGGACTCGAAACACACATTTCTTCGGGTTCAAAGAAATCTCGAACTCTTGGAATTTCTGGAAGACAATCTTGAGATGATCAAAATAATACTTAGAAGATTTTGAAAACACCGCCAGGTCATCTAGATAGATAAGAATAATCTTATGTATCAAATCCCTGAAAGAAATGTCCATAGCTCATTGGAAAGTGGCTCCAACATTTGAAAGTCCGAAGGGCATTTTAGCATAAGCGTATGTCCCCCACTTGGTAGTAAACATCATTTTGTGTTGGTCCTCCTCTTTTACATGAATCTAATTATAGCCAGAGAAACCATCCAGCATTGAAAACATCTCAGAACCAACAATTATTTGTAGAATTACCTCCATGGAAGGCAGGGGGTAGTGGTCCTTTAGGGACGTTCTATTTAGGTCTTAGAAGTCAACGCACAACCTTATATCACCATTCTTCTTCAGGACCGTCACTAGGTTAGACACCCAAGTGTTGTGTTTGATCGGGAACACTATCTGAGATGCAATCAACTTCTTTAATTCTTCTGACATTATTGACTCGATCTTTGGATTTACTGGCCTTTGCCTTTGACGCACGGGTTTTTCTCCTTCTAGTAGCTCAATGATGTGTTGGATAATCCCGGGATCATATCCCTTAAGATCATCATATGACCATGCTACCACACTTGGATACTCTTCCTAGAAATGTTTCAACCTTTCTTTATTCTTCTACAAGACTCCTTTTCTGACCTTAAGCTTTTTATCTTCTCCGATGTGCAAATCGGCATAGTCACCTTTATCGGCTACAAGTTTTCTCTTGTCTTTCCTTGCATCATCAGAATAAAAAAGACTCTCAAGAGTAACTAGACCCCTAAAGAGCTTTTTCGATTTAAGCTGGATTACTTGATCCTCATAGGCCTCAGCGATCTTGGGCTGTAATTAGTCAGAAAATTCTCTGGACAACTGGAGAAATGACGTGATATGAGCATATGGACATTCTTGGCGGCAGATAGCCCTCAGATTTGGTTGACCACCAATTCTGAATCTCCAAACACCTGTAATTTCTTTGCACCCATTCATTCCGCTAAGCTCAAGCTGTGGACAAGACCTTCATATTATTCTTCGTTGTTCGAGCATGCAAACTGAAAGCGGTAAGACCTTAAGGTCTTTCCTTTGGATGGAGATATTAAACATATTCCTGCGACGAATCCTACTTTGCATCTTGCTTCGTCAAAGTACAAGGTCCATAACTCTGAGGACGCTTCACCTCCGGACTCTTTAGTCACTCTGGGCATTACCTAGTCCTCTTCATGTATGACGTATGTTCCTAGCCCAGTTGCATGATAGTTTCCAAAGGATTTGTGTCTATGAATTCATTTAAAAGAGCTTCTTCTTTCTTTGTTCAGGAGCTTCTTGCTTCTTCTTCCTCAAGGAGTTCGACATTGAGCATCTCTTTGGAAGTGATTGAGGTATGTGCTACCTCAAAATTGATCATGGCTTCATCAACCACATGTTCAGAATACAAATATTCTGACAATAAATTCATCTTAGCTCCATGTTTGGTTCTTAGGATCAGGTGCGACCAATCCAATGCTAGGTAGCCTCCAACATTTGCAGTGAATTCTCAGGACAAACATATCCCAAACAAAGGAGGGACATCAATGAGCATAGTATCTTGATTCACTGTAATGTTGGGACACGCAAACAATGTCATAGGAAATCCTTTGATTACTCTAACAGTTTCAACCTTGTTCCCGTCGAGTTGCATGACTCCCTTTTTCAAAGGCTCATATTCGAGTCCCAGAGCTTGAGCTACTTGCTTAGGCATGACGGTGGTGCTAGCACCGGAGTCAATCATACAATTATGCAGTAGTTTGTTACCAATGATAAGTGTTAGAAAGAAAGGCTTGGGTTTAGGCTTACTCTCTTTTTCGGTTTTATTTTCTCTTGGTTAATTTGCTAGAACTCTATCCAATTCCGACTTGGATGTCTTATCTTCTGAGGGCTGCTCAAGCATCTTCATGTCTTCTTCTCCTAATAATGCCTTCTGTAATAGCAAATTTTACTTTGGAATGGCCAGGATATCCCACAAAGAAACATTAGCAAAGGATTTCTTAATTTGTTCTACCACATTGAATGGCATTCGCGAGTGATGAGTTACGGTAGCTTGCTCCTTTTGTCTTGCAGCCGATGCATCTGGATGTTTGGAAATAGCCGTGGTGACTGTGGGAGCTCTTATCTTTAGAGGTGGTGGATTTGAGGGACTAGGAGCAGCCACCTTGGACTATTGTGGAACTGATGGCAGATTTGCTTGCAGACTGGGCATTGAATTAGGTCACCCTTTAGTCTACAAAGGCATGAATTCTCTAGTGAGCCTCCACTTGGAACGAGTATTGTAATTTGACTGTACTTGCAGACTTGGGTCACCGGAATGTCATTCGGGAATGTTGAATCCTCTCCTTCCATCTAAGAAAAGAGTGCTTGGTCCAAAGCTATTTCTAGATCCTGCTCTATAGACATTCCTTGCATTTAAGCAATGAGAACTGCATTCTTCATTTGCTGAGAGGCATGTGTATGACCTTCATGATTAGGCATGATGCCTTGACTACGTTGCTCTGCTATCCTCTGTTGTAAATTCTCTCACAAAAAATTGTGGGGCATGTGTGCATCATTGTAAGGGAAGCACCATGGATTAGTCTCCTCGGAAATATTGGTTTGTCGTGCTACTAGATCCTTTCTTGAACTAGGATAGACGGTCTGCATCAGCATAGTCATGGGGATGACCCAATTGTTCTGTTGAGCTTGGTAATTTCTGCACGATCTATCCTACCACTTGCTTGGCTGGAAAGGAGCCTTCCCGCCTTGGTTGTTTTGGTAAGCACGCTTCTAGTAGCTATATTGTTGCCACTTCATACTGGTTAATTCATTTTTCATGGTTCGCATCTGCTCCTTCATGTCATTCACTTCAACTGCCAGGGGGTTAGGCACTGGAGCCATGCTCATCGTTGTTCCCGGGTACACATACATAGACTAGGGAGGTGCAGGAATGTTGGTTGAAGCTACCTCTGGTTCTACTATGGTCGATTCAGGGAATAAAGACATGATAGGTCTCGGCACCAATTTTTTGGAAACAATAAGATTGTTCTCCACAGTGATGGCAAGGCTGTATGCATCGGGTAAGGTATTTCCACTGAGATCTTTTAACACAATATAAATATTAGCATTTATAGATTTTAAATACAACATGCACGCTAGATCTCGAGGTGGTCTACTACTGATAGGAACCCTCTACCAAGTTGAATGAAATCGAGCATTGAAATTGGCCAAAGCTTCATGGTGAGCTCGCTTTATGTGAGCCAGCTAGTGATATAGCGAGGATCTTTCACCACTATTTGAGAAGCGCTCATTGAAAGGATCTCTGAGATGATCCCAAGTGGCAATTGTATTAGCTGGAAGAGTATGATACCAGTCCAATGCCTTCCCTCTGAAAGAGGTGGTGAGAAATTGCAAAGCCACATTCTCATTGGTAATGCCATGAACTAGACATACATCAGTCACATCTTGCAAGTGCTCCGTCGGAGTTTTTGAAAGCTCCCCGAAGAACTTAGGGACAACCTTTAAAGTGGAAGTCGGGATCAGAGTCCACACTGCAGGAGGCATAGGTGCTATCAAAGGACTACTAGCATCCCAAGCTACATAATTTCTAGCCATTGGCGCAATGGGTGGAGGAGAAGAGGGAGGTGAAGCATTAGCCTGCTGGTTTCTCACCTGGACTGAAACCAACGGTGGTACAAGTAGGCCAAGAATTCTTGCAGTTTGAGACCTAGTGACGGGCCTATGTCTCATACACTCCTATTGATCAAGCGAACGTGTTAGTTCGTGTCCCACTAAGCGTGCCAGAAAAGGAATTGTTGACACAAAATTTTGCAATCAACAACCTTATGGGAAACTTAGCTATTGGGGGACCTGTGCGCGTAGCTAAGTAACCTCCAGGGTTCTATCGAAGCCGGTTGTTCATTTTTCTAATGGGGGGGAGAAAAATGGGAAGGAGATAAACTTGAAATAAAAAAACCTAAGCTAAGGTGCTACGCTAGATCAAAAATGAAATGAGTAAGCACAATGTTGAAACAAAGGCTCAAGTAATAACTAGCATATATCAAATAGATAATTCCCAACATTGCAAACATGAGAACATCAAACAATTTGCATAACATAACTCATACAACATAGCTAACACAAAAGAGTAGCAACATGATTTGTATTACACTAGGCTGCATAAAAATTACAAAAGCTAGGGACAGATGCTCAAATGCTTCAGAAAGTACAAGCACAGTTTAATGTTTTATCAAATACATGAAAATAGAAAGGCCGAATAGAATGGCACGGTCTGTGAGTTCAAATTTAATAGAAAAAACTACAGAGGCTAATTCCCAGTGCTCGAGAAAATTTTATCCATCTAACAACCAAAATAAAAATGAAGAAAAAGGTTGTTTATATAAGGCAACCCACCTCTTGAAGACCCCAACAAGAAAGATACTTCTACGAAGCCATCAACAATCAAGATTTTCTCATGCCGACACCAACAGAGAGATTCTTCTATCAGCACACCAACAGGCACGACCCGAGAAGATATGGGCCACCCAATAGCAGGAGGAGAGAACATGCGGCGCCAAAACGGAGGCCGTTGCAATGTGAAACCCGAGATAATAGAAGCACGAACGAGTGCCACACGGAAAAATCCCAACAAAGGAAACTGCGGGGTGGGCCCCAATCGGAAAGGAAAACAACGAAGGCGACCTGTCAAACAAACGGAGCCCGAAAAAGGAAAAGAGACGCCCCAAAAGAAAGCCCCAATAGGATGTCATGTGGTGGCTGCCAAAAAGCTGCGAGTGGTACCAAAGTACAAAGGCGAAGCCGCACACGAAAAAGAAATTGCGAAGGAAAAAGTGGTGTGTGAATAAATATTCACACATAAAATAGCTTGTTAGGCCTTGTGAAGCTTGAAGTTTCATGTTGTGGTGCCCTATTGAAGTTGTCAGAGGGATAGATTTGGTATGGTTAATACAATGAGAAGCCTAGATAGAGGCATGACTTTCTCATTGTACAGTGAGAGCCTAGACAAAGGCATGAATTTCTCACTAAGCCACCCACTGGTAAAACTCACCTAGCAGACAACTTGAGGTTCCACTACCCCAAACTGAGTGCACATTCAGGACAAACAACTTAGACGATAGTTGAGGCTCGATCCACCCCTTTTTTATTTTTGTTTTTCTTTTGTTGACATTGTATGTTTGTGTATCTTGATGTTGCATATCATGCACCTTGTGTGTGTCCCTTTGTGCTTATGTTGGTTTCACATGGGATCTTGGATCTTGGGGGCTTGATCACCCTCCTTGATCTTTTTCATCCTATACCATCCACACTGGTACACTTGGACCCCTCTTGAATGTCTACTTTAGTATGATTTTGACACAATTTCCTCCTCTCGCTAAAGTGGGGGCTAAACGTAGTGTAGAAAAATGTATCCCTTTACATTTTCACACTTAATTTGGGAATTAATATTAAAATGAACTTAATTATGCCTTAATTTAGTGTTGTAATATGTATTTTACATATTCACATTAAGTTTAGGGCCTTATTTATTAAAATAGACTCAATTGTGCCTTATTTTGGTGTTGTAAAGTGTACCCCTTTACACTTTCACACTAAACTAGGGCTTTATTAATTAATTGAGGTTAATTTTCCTTAATTGGCCCCTTTAATTCAAATCCATGTCTAATTAATTGTATTTTTTGAGGGATAAAACCATACATTCATAAATGCCATAACATAATGTTTAACATTGAGAAATGTGTGTCCTAAGTTAGTGACCTAGGACCCATTCGCCATAGGGTGAATGGGTCCTCACTTGCACCTAGGACCTAAATTTAAAATATGTTTTTGGCGGTATTTTAATGATTTAAAATCCAAAATTGAATGTCAACTTGTAATATTTGAATTTTGAGAATTAATGTTAAGATATGTATAAATAAGAGGTCATTTCACTATGTTTCACCTAGAATTTCAAGAGAGCATTCCTAATAGCAAGTTTATGAGATCAAGAGCATTTCAAGATTATTGTCAAGAGAATTCGTGGGAAGATTTCTTCATCATTTTTCTCAGCAATCAAGGTCCATTCATCATGTCAAAGTTATGTTGATTCACACATTTTTTGGAGCTAATATGTTGATGTAGGTTTCATGATTCAATCAAGCATTCAAAGCATCATTTAAAGAAAATATTCAAAGTCAAGATCCACATCCATTGAAGCCATTTCATGCAAGTTGTGGACCTCCATTATCAAAGTTTCAAATAAAGGTTTGGTGAGTTGTGACATTGTTTGTTCATTCATCATTCCTTCATGTTATTTTTTTTTTATTTCAAGGTTTAATTACCAAAATAGGGTTTGACCAAGGCAAACCCCCATTCACCTAACAAACAATTTTTTTCTCTCTTTGATCTGTGTTTGCAGATTTTAGGTGGAAGATCTATTGAAGAAAAAAAATTGTAAAGTTTTCAAAGTTGCATTTGTTGTCACCATTCTTGTAAAATCACAGAAAATGACCTACAAAATTTATTTACAGTTTTTCAATTACAAGATTCAAGAATTTGGGAGTGCGGACATAGGAGAACAAAACACAAAAACAAATTTTCCAAAGCCCTATCTAGGACCCAATTTTCCATAGGGTGAATGAGTCCTCAATGAGCCTTGAAAAAACACATTTTATGAGAGGTATGCAAGATTTATCCCTTCTATATTCTCCCTAAAGTGTATAGGTTCCATTAGTTTTATGTTTAAGCTTCTAAATGCACTTTATAGATCACAATTTGGAGTTTATTTACTAATTTTAATCTTTCTCCGCAAAGTGCTATTTAACTCATATCCCCATTCTAGCAAAAAAAAGGGAAATCAACAGATTCACATCTTGAGTTGATTCACCTAAGGGTTGATAGTCATTTCATTGTGTGGATCTCATTTCCTAAATGAAAATAGAAGAATAGGACCCCTTTTCTCTCTTTGGATCCACTTTTTCATTTTGGGAAGTTTCCCCGCCCTTAATTCTCTATATTTCAAGAAGAAATTGATCTCCCTACACATTGACGTCTCAAACTCTTTTTGCATCTCTTCTAAAAAACTATTGCCCATACCTGCATTTCCTTCAAAGACTATGTCATCAACATATAATACCACAATCGATATCTTTTATCCCTCAACTTTGAACTATAGGTACCTATCACTAGTAGAATTTGGCAAATAAATGACTAGGTGACTAAAACGTTTAGTCACAACAACTAAAAATGACTAAATTCTACTATTTTTTTGCAACACAACTATAAATGACTAAATAAATGACTAATTTGATCATCAGGTAAAAAAAAACAACTAAATAATTAGTCACACGAATTGGTAATTTCCCTCTTTCCCACCATTTAAAAATGTCATTACAATTAAAAGTAATACTGCATAAAACATTTGGAAGATTTAATGAAACTGTGAAAAAATTTCCCACCTTTATCCTTCACAGGGAAGGGTTTCTCCTCGCCACTCCAAGGAGTAGAGACCAAAACCACACAAAACCAAATTCAAACACTGAAGGAAACCTCTAGTTATAGCTTGGAAGTCGTTCGCACATCACCAAAAGTTTCAATAGAAGCAGATGCCATTATTTCCAAAGCAGAAGGCTCCAACGTGGCCAGCCTCTACAGAGAGCTGAGAAGCTTTCTTGAGCCTCTTAATGGATTGTTAGGCTTTGAAGGAAAAGACAATGTGGTTAAGTATACAATGTAAATACATGGGCTTAACAAGTGTTATGTACCATTTTTGTGTCATTTGTTGAAGGTTTCAAGAAATAATTTAACTAACAAAATCTCATCTTCAGAAACGGAGTAGAAAAGAGTCGATGAATTGTTTAGAAGCATAAAATTAGCTCTAGATTGTTTTGATGCCCTACGATCATGTATTTTAGGGAATCCCCACGAAATAGAAGTTTAGAGGTATTGCATGGTGATGTGTTTGATGGCCTAGAAGTCATTTACTAAATCAAGGGAGGAATGCTAGGTTACACTCCACACTATGCATCTTAAGCTTTTATGGCTAGACTAGTTGTAATTCTTTCAAAAATTTGGAGAGGTTTGTCCCTTGGAAGAGTGCATCCTAACATTTTTTTAATAAATTATTATTTAATGATGCTATTTATTTTTCAAAGATGAGATTCATCGTTATCAGCATTGGGATGAATTATAAATTAAAATCATATAGAATTAGTCTCTTTTGCCTACTAAATAAATCTATGTTAATCCCCTTCAAGGATCTGGTGCACCTATGTGGAGGCACATGAAACAAGAAATCAAATATCTAAGTATAAATCTATGTTAATCTCCTTTTAAAGACATCTTCCTTGTTTCTATCACACAATCAGTTAATTTTCTTTTATATCTTGTTGTAATTAGGTAGAAGATGGGGAGCGACTGGACTTTTGGTATCAATTTTTGCATATCAAATTTATAACACATGCTTGAGCCTTCACAATCAATAAAAGAATTGATTATTACCTTTCTCTTGTACGTTTCCATTGTGTTTTCTTAAAGAATTGTAAGTTTCTCTTGTGGATATCAGTTCCTTTCATAGCTACACCTTTCTCCTCCTAACCTTTGTGATAGTATTCCATGAGTTTTTGTGAATGCAAGTCAGATCCTTGAGGTTGTTTTGTGCTTGATAAGCAGGTCCAGGGCTTCTCTTGTTATTGGTGTGCCACATTTTTTGTATGTCAGTCACTTTTCCCTCCTTTTCCATGATGTGAACCTTGTTTAGATTATTGAGTAGTGTTTATAGGTAGAATATGGACGTCTTGAAAGAGTAGATCATAAGATAAATTTGGGTTGTCTTTTATACTCATAAATAGTTTGTAAAAAAAATATTTTTGTCATGTGCAGGTTGCATTACCACTAGATATTGGAAGATTGTTTGTGGGATATGGGGTTAGCCTTACTTCCTATACATTATGTATCCTTTCTATATAAGATTAAAAGGGTTGGTATTTATCCTCTAAATATATGAGTGAATCAACATTAGTATTTATACAACATAGCTAACCATGACTCATTTTTATAGCATATATAACATTTTGAGTTTTGAAAAAGTTTTATTATGTTTTTTTTGGCATTTCTTTTAATTCCCTTATTTTTAAATACCTAGATAGGTTCCTATCTACATAGCTGAAATAACTCCCAAGAACTTGAGAGGAGCACTCACAAATACAAATCAGGTTAGAGTCTTTAATCCGCCTTATCCTTTTGTCAATAGATAGGTGAGAACATGATTAAAATAGATAGAATTATATCATTTAAAACTTAGAAGAAGCATCATTGCACTTCATTATGCTCAAAATAAAGTGCTTCTATCTACAAATCTAAGTTTCATTGTTGACTCCTCTAACAGTTGTCGATAACTGTTGGTATACTAATAGTATACCTTCTTGAAATGTTGGTGACATGGCACAAACTCGCTATTATAGGTAATAAAATCAATTAAGATACCACTTGACAAGTTTTCATCAAATAAAACATCACAAAGAGTCAAATATTGAGCCAATGGAGATACCTTTTGAAGTGCAAACTATGATAGGTTCTTCTTATGTGTTCCTCTCTAAGTGATTTGGACTTAAATGTTAGCCTGTTGTAATTTTGTTCCCTTAATTATATTTATGTTTGTATTGCATTCATGATATGTAGCTTTAAAATTTTTTATTTTTATTTTGTTTGCAATCTATTATTACTATTAAATGACAATTAATTAAGTCATCAAAATACCTCAATGCATATATTATTTGAGGTGATAACTAAGGGATCATATGAAATATCATCTTATTATTCTAGAATAAAATTTATTACTTTCTTTACAAATTTTTAGGGTTCATTGCTTCATATACATGTAGCATCTGTAGAAAATGTGTTTTTTAATTTTTAGTGGTTTAAACTTGTTCTTGATTGAGTTGTATGGCTCTTTGTGCAAAGGAAAAAATTCCATTGATCAAAGTAGTAAATGAGAATGATAATAATCAAGATACTATAGAGGTAGCATTTTCTGTGGTTGAATTAACTTTGTTATATTCTTCTACTTTCTCTACATTGATGGAATTGTTGGATAGCAAGACCAACATTTAAAATATATATATTAAAAATAGAATATATTTACAAATTTTTAATATAAAATAGAACATATAAACAGATAGCTAAGAATGAGTGGAAGGGTGATAGGTTATTTATATGCAGATAAAGGTGCATATTTGATAGGATGTATATCTTGATAAGTTGCACATCTTGATAGGTTTAACATGACATTTTACCATTTTATATTTGAGTTGGATAAATATGTCAAAGGAGATTTCCCAAATGTCATTAAACCTTCAATATTCCTTATTTCCTAGTTAAAATATTAGGGTCTACCAAGTATTGTCTTTCTCATGATGTATATAAAAAATTCTTTGACCCCTAGTTAATGTCTAAGTATTCACAAAGAGACTTTGAAGGTAAACCCATGTAGACAATATTCAAGGGAATCATGACAGTCATGTGGAGAAAGTGTGATGATTATAACAAAGTGTTTGGTAACTCAAGCCACCACTTGAAAGTTATCATAGTCATAACGCTAGGTACTCAAACTAATGGATGCTACAATTACTATGCCAGTTGAGGGGCTAGGCAGAGGGTAGTCTATAGGGGCTAATTGAATGTGAATGCAATGACAAAGAATTTCATGATAGATGATAAGAAGAAAGAAGTCCTCAAGATAGAGCATGTGACAGTCAATAAGGGATCATGTATGAAAATGATAATAAAATTATTAGTAAGTGATACCACAATCAACATCAACCACAGGTACATATTCAAGGAACAATGAAGACATATATTGAATAATGGTGTTAAGGTATTGTTTGAATATTCATAAACTAGCAAAAGAAAGTAGTGTGAAGATTAGGATAGTTAGGATCTAGAGAATAAATAATGAAGTCTTAATGACATGATTACATCAAATTTATCATCCTCAAGGAAGCATAAAATATGATAGTGCATATGTCTCTTCAAAAGGTTCAATGATAGTTGTAACTATGGATTTTTCCTACAAGATAAATGTTAGCATATCACATGCAAATACATAAATCCACAATAAAAAATGAAATGCAAAGGAATAAATAAAGGAATGAATGAAACAATCTCACCAAGTCCTTCATCCTCCACAGTTGACTTCCATTGCACCTTCTAGTTTGCTGAAATATAATGTTGCCCTCAGATTTTGATGAGAAATCTACTATTGACTAGTCCTAGGCAAGTTTTGAAGGATTTAAAGATTTAAATGTAAGAGAATTCCTACATGCAATAACTCAATAACTAGATGACAAGAAAATGCAAAACTCAAGAAAATGCAAGAGATTTCCTAGATGTCAAGAGATGATAAAATGAGGAAAAAATTGGCATTTTATAGAAAATACAATTTTGGATGGACGAATGAGATCAAAGATTGAGAAATGCCCTAGAATCTGTGATGAAGATTCAAAATAACAACCCCTTAATTAGGGTTAGGGTAACTTTAGAGTGAAATTAAAATTGAGTGGATGAGATTTAATTTAAGAAATTAAATCAAGGAAAGAGAATAATTGTGACAATGAGATGAAAATTAGTAAGTGGAAAAGGATGAGTTAGAAAACCAAATTATTTTAGAAATAACTTACTTTGTGGAGAGAAATGCTATTTTGAAATTAATATTTTAAATTAATTCCAAAATGGTGAACTCATGTGATAGTAAATAATAATTATTTTATTTACTTGAGGAGAGAGAAATTTAAATAAATGATATTTATTTAAATTTAGAAATGAATTGTGAGAGACAACTAAATAATTAATTTAAATTATTTAAATGTGAAAGAAGTGAATTAATAATTAAATAAATTGTGGGGGATTTATTTAATTATGAGAGGACTTTAATGTTAGAGACATATTTAAATAAAATTGATTTATTTTAATAATCAAGGAGCAATAGTGTATTAAATAAATTTAATAATTTATTTAATTTAAAGAGGACTTTAGACATTAGTGATATATTTAAATGAAATTAATTTATTTAAATAATCAAGAGGAATGAGAGAGATGAATTAATTAAATAATTAGTCATTATTTAATTAATAGTTGAATTTAGTCAAAGCGGCATAATTAAATTATGTATAGCAGAATTGATGATAAAATTGAGTTCGCAAACCTAGGTCAATTTTAAGTGTCTACATTTATCCCCTGTTTGTCATAATGCAGTTTATCGCGTTATCGCAAAGAAAACAAGTCAAAGATATGCCCCAGCAAAGGTGTTGGGTCTCAAAACCGCTGGTTTGAATGAACCACGAGAGGTTGCCAAACTCTCACTACGTTATTGGTCAACTAACAAGGCCAACCAATATGGTTGAACCCTCTACTCTTAAGGCTCTATTAAACCTAGGCGGGTGCACCTATATGAGCAACATAGACTTTGAATTTATGTTTCCTACTTAATCTAACTATCCACAAATGGAAATTTGACAGTGGAAAGATATGACCCTAATTTGGTATGAATTGTATATGCAATATCAAGGTATGAATTAATATGTTCAATTAAGAGATGTCAAATGAGATGAATAAAACTAATGTAATGAAAATAAGGGAGACCAGTGCCTTATTGGGTAAAATGGAGTCAAATGGAAGCCTTTGATGAGTGGTTTCTATCTAGCAAGTTCTCTAATTGTTTAGCATACAATTATGAGTTTATAACTGGTATAAACATGCAAGGATGTAATTGATAAACCCTACTTGAGGCAGAATATCAAATCTAATTATTTTCTTCTTCTTACTGATCCAAATAACATTCCCAGATTACTGTAATTGATTGAAAGGAATTTAATTCTTCATTAAAGAATCCAATAAATCAAATCACACAGAAACAACAAATGTGCACTGATAAATCGAATATATGCTTGATACTTCAATTTAGACAATCAAGAAACATCATATTGGAGACAATCAAATAATCACAGGAATCCAACAAACAATTGATACCAGAATGAAGACACTAAATCAACAGTCTTTCATTATCTTCCTCAAAATTCATAAATGCAACATAGTCTTCTTGAATGTCATCATTCTAAAAATATAGTGCTTGCAGCAGTCTATCATATTCTAATTCTTATCTTCTAATTCCTCCTATTATCCAACAACAGATACTTATACATTTAGTTTGCAAAAGGACGTGCCTTTCTGAAAAGTCTTAAGCATAAAATGTTAACAAGTTCATTAACTAATTTCTGTTAAGCCACAAATGAACTACAGACATGTACTCTATATAATGTTGGCGCTTATGTGTGTTTGCATCTCCTAACACATCACGGATCATGATCTCCATCATCATCATTCATTCATTTTGCTCACATGCTTCATCCAATGCTATGTCCTTTGCAATGGTTGTGTTCACTATCTCTTGGAGTATCGATTCGCATTTGCCTTTCCATGTACTCGCTTCTTTCAGTTTTCCTTCATCATCACAGAACTTAGTCAATTTGTCATTAGTAGCTTCAATCAATCCTTGCACATCCCCTTGTAACTCCTCAAAGAATTCCATGTGCTTATCCATGATACGATTGGCATTCTCAATTCCTACAGCATTAGGAGTACCCCTTTTCATTTCCTCAATTCTTTCTTGGATTCTGACATCCACTCTTCTATGTTCTTTTATAGCATCCACATATTGTGAATGTTTTCCCTAAAGTTTATTTAACCAAGTGTTTAAAACAACCTACCTCTTTTTGATTATTGCAGTGAGTGTGTCCACTTTCCCTGGTGAGTATGCACTTGACCCTTCCCAATGGTCATCTTTTCTATGAACTCTCACCTTGGGTGAGCATCTTCGTTGGCCCTGTTACAGCACCTACCAAGTCCTTTAAACATTCATTCTCTCTCAACATTCTTTCATTATTGGTTTTATACATTTCTCTCTCTCTGATCAATGCTTGGATCTGGGCTTTATTCAACTTTGCTATATTGATCCCAATATCTGCAGTTGCAACAGGATCAGCTTCTCCAGCATTCAGAGTCATGACATGTCTGAATGCCTCTCAGTATCAATAACAATTGAATTCTTGTGAGGGGGATACAAAGCCCAAATCATCAATGTTTCATCATCAGGATTGTATCTTGATCCTATATACACCTTTGTCACCTTCTCTATGCTGAGCTTGTGGGTAGCATTGTTGTCTTTCAAGAAACTGTTAAAAACTAATGCATAATTGAGATCCAAACTTGGGAAAATCATAACACCCGCCTTTTCTAACATCTCCCTTCCTTTTTCATGGGTCATGTTTGTCATCTCTTTGTCCACCTCATCCCTTAATCTTTTTAACAATTGATCCTCATTTCTTGGTGTGAAATTATCAACCAGTCCTCATATTTCTTTCCCTTTTTCCTTGTATAAAAATGTTTTAAACTCCGAGGTCTTCACAAATTCATCATCTGCTATAAAAGACCTATAATCTCCATGTCTCATATATACATCCATAGTTTCCTCAACATTTATTTCTCTGGCAACATAGGCATAATCCTGAGTCCTTATTCTCGATACCTTCCCAGATGAGCCTTGTAGCCTGTCAGCTTCTGATATTCCTTTAATGGAGGATAACAACTCAGCATCTACCAACTCTTGATCATGCTTCTCAATCACCATTTATGCTTCCTGTGCCTCCAAGTTTCTGATTATGTCATCAGATTGATAGGGCACATGCTGGTACCCTCCAAAATTTATTCTTTGTCTGGCAGAATGGATATATCCCTCTGGATACAATTTTTTTCTTGATGGTGCTCTTCTCATGTTGTAATGCAATAACTTATCCAAAATTAGATTGTAGCCCTCCTTTGCCAACACAGTAAAATCACCAAAACATAGTGTACTGGGCATAAAAGCATGTTTCCCATATGCACTTAAATTCATGACACTGGAGAAATCCATTTGCCTAACAATTTCTAAGTATGCAATTCTATCTGGGACTGTTCTAGGCAAAATGAATGGTGTATCCTCAAAACCATAAACCCTAATCATAGTGGCATTTTCTAAGCAATACCAATCCCCCTAGTTGTGGTTGATTGTTCCATTATAATCCCTAGGCCTAAGAAACCTCTTTACTTCTTCAGATAAGGAATAATCACAAGGATGATTAAAAAATCTATACAAAGGCTTCACAAAGAATTCTTCAAAATGCAAGAAATCGGAATTAGCAAACCTATTGTCCCAAACAACAGTCCATAACTAAACAGGCAATGGCCTACCCTCCTTATCAGATTGTGAAATCCTCAACCCCTGGGGCCATAATCCTAACCCTTGTCCAAAATATAACACTAGGTGCATCAACAGTGAATAATTCCTAAGATGCAAGACAAAGGCCCCATTCTTAATCACTATCAACCTTGCATCCAACTCCTTAAACACATGTGAAGCATAATCAAAAGATCTAGAGTTATGATACTGAATATCTACAACAATCACTATGGGCACAACTATCATATGCTCTGGGACTTCCATCCCCAATACCTGTCCCACTGAAAAATAAGTGTACTTCAGGTAGGGTTCGAGAAGATCCACATGAAATAGTGGTCCCTCACTGTCTTCCATTAGAGTAGGTTTTCCATGACACCTAATTTTGTGCAGGGGTAATCTCCAGCCTTTATAAATGGTGTCCATTCTTCTAAATTCACTATCGAGCTCCTAACTTATTATCTTCTCACTGCATATTCCTTCCAATCTAAAAACCTCAACTATTGCATTCTCAGATATATGTATTAATGGATTCCTTGAAAAATCACATATAGCTTTATTCTTCGGGTTATAATGACCTGCCAATAATTTTACCAATTCGACATCAATAAAGACATTAGGGCACACTAGTTTTCCCAAATTGAGACTCCACAAATTGCAAACTGGCTCGAAGTGATTTCTCCTATGGTAATGAAAATTGAACAACTCGTACCCTCTAATTGGGGTGCAAACATCCCCTATGAATTTAAATTTGTCGTCCAATTTGTCAATTTCCGCTTTGAGCTATGCAAAATGCCTAGCTTTAGGCCCTGAACTGGTCTATGAGGTCTTGATTTAATTTCCTCTCAATGCCCTTTGGTTGTAGTTCAGTTTTCTGCTTTTTTGCCTTTGATTAACTACCCTCCCTGGGTTTTCTTCCCTTTATTTTTTCTAAACTAGTGCCTTCCATATTCAAAATTCACGAATTTTGAGAGGATGAGAAACTTACTATAATTTTCTTGCAAATCCAAGTTAGATGAATGCCCTAATTGTTTTGTTGGTTCCCTTACTCTCCTTCGCTGCCAATTTTGTGAAACAATGATTTCAATTGAGCATACCCTGATATGCAAAATCTTATACACTTCTTGGTGCCATTAATGTCTTTACTAAGACATGAATGTTGTAAGTTTTTTGAAATTATCACTGTCACATTAGGGATCATATCGACAAGACATTTCAAATCTCTGGCCGATCCGCCTGTTCAACGTTCACCCATCTGCTAAGACATCTTGCAGTTTCCCCGACATCACAAGTCTCCCCGATAGTTTCTTTCCTTTTTCCTTTTATATCGCCATGACCTTCATCGAAGCAAACTATCACCCAAACTTAACAAATTGGGCCAATGATTCTTCACCTTACTCTGAAATCTCTTCATCTCATCGAGATATTCACTTTGTCAACTTATGTCGTCGAGACCAAGAAATTGTTCTGTTGACAGAATGATACTCGCCATGATGTCTCTTAGATCTCCCCGCTGTGACATATCTCACTGATACGCTTTTTCTTTGATGAGACCACGTGCATTATCTTCTTGATATCCTTTATCTTCGCATGTTCAGTTATGTCAGTGTAACCCGAGGGGTCGGTAAGACTCCCTGAACTCTCCTCGAGATCATTTGTCTTACCGAGTGAGTCTGCCCTCTGCTTTATTGGCAAGACCAGTAACGCTCCGGGTAGTGCTTTGAAAACTTACTTTGATGACCATAGTCTCTTCGATAGACTTTATTTTATTCCAATCAGTAAAAGGTAACCTAGCTCGATATGACCTTACATCATTACGCTGATACCTTTTGTCTTGCCAATAAGAAATAAAAACCCGCATTCTCTTGGTGTATAGCTTTATCGGTATGTCCCTTCTTATATCTTGCCGATATTTTCAAATATTAAAGATTTAATGTCAGATGAAATTTATGGGGCTATATGACAAAAATTAATCTGGACTTTGGTTTAAAAAATGTTATCTGAGGAATTTTATATCTGTATTATGAACTTTGGTGGGAATCTAATAGGCATGAAGGGTAAATAAGTTTATCAATATTTCATAGTTCCACCAGTCACTCCATCTGGGGATGAATGATTGTGAGTTCATTGCAAGGATCCATATCTCTGGGTGAGTAGACCAAACATTATGAATGAAAGCAAGTGGAGATGAGAAAATGATCCTAAACTACTTTACATGGAAAAAGATCAAATAAGGATTTCCAGGATTGTCCATGTACTATCAATCTCCTGTATCCTTTACTTGCTATAATACTATGCATGGAAAGTTTATGAGAAGTTTTCTTCAAGAGTTTTCCATGCACTGGCAACCCTTGATCCTCTATAATTTTTTAAGAGAAAAAGTTTTTTTTGAATTGCCCATGTACAGGCAACTCCTGTTCTTCACCACTCATATTTTGCAAATAATATGAATCCTCTCCTTTCTTGCCAATAATAACAAAAGGTCTTAATCATAATGCCTCAAATTTTCCATGTTTTCCCTTCTCCTGGCACCTAGCATTCCACATCAATACCAGATCATCCTTTTCAAATTTTCTATCCTTTTCTTTTTTATCAAACAAATACTTCATCTGTGCTTGCAATTTCATGTTCATGTTTTGAGCTATTCTTCTTATTTCATCAAGTTCTGGAAGTTGCTCCATTCTCTCCTCCATTGGTTCAGGAAAATCTATATCTTCTTGAAGGATAAATTTGTAAACTGGCAATAAATTTTATAAACGCATCCTAGGTTGTGTTCCATACACTAATTCATATGGGGATTTTCCAATTGCCTTTTTGATAGTAATCCTATATGCCCATACAACCAATCTTAACTTTGAATCCCAAGATTTTTTGTTCTTACCGAGCATCCTTTTTATGATTTTTGAAAGACTCTTGTTGCTAGATTTTGCCCGACCATTGGCTTGTGGATGATATGGGGCAGAATAAGAAACATTAATGCCATATATTCTACAAAATTATTTGAACTCATCAGACCTGAAACAAATCCCATTATCTGTAATCACTCTCAATGGTGTATCGAATTTAATAATAATGTTATCCATTAAAAAGTTGATTACAACTTTACTTGTTGCTTGCTTGGTTAGGACTACCTCCACCCATTTGGTAATGTAATCAGTGGCCGCTAGTATCCACCTATGTCCTCTACTTGACTTCTCTTGTATTTCCCCAATGAAATCAATCCCCCACTGATGAAAACAGGCTTCAACCTACATAGGTCTAAGAGGTAGAGCTCCCTGATACTTCATTTTCCCTGAGAAATTTTGGCATGCTTCACAT
The DNA here is from genome assembly GCA_007115665.2 of Sequoiadendron giganteum. Lineage (NCBI taxonomy): Eukaryota > Viridiplantae > Streptophyta > Pinopsida > Cupressales > Cupressaceae > Sequoiadendron > Sequoiadendron giganteum. Next base: position 1,605,531 of record VCHN02000014.1, on the reverse strand, counting down.
TTCCTTACATATGAAAATGAATCATTAAAAAATTTTGGCCAATAATAACTTGCCCTGAGGATTTTATGTGCAATTGTCTTTATGGAATAATGGCCTCCAGAGACCCCTTCATGCATTTCTTTCAAAACATGATCATCTTGTGACTCATCTAAACATAACAGCAACATTCCATCTCTATTTTTCCAGAATAAATCACCTTCTATAAATACATATTTAGAGGCCTGTAGTTTCAAAGTTCTTTTTTGGTTATCATTGAATCCTTCTAGGCACTTTGTGTTTTTGAGGTAATGCATGATGTCTGTGTACCAGGGTGTATGCTCAATACTTGCAATTTCATTTCATTCTTCTTGCACATTGCAAATTTGATTTGCCTCAATGTTTGCTTCTGCCATTAACTTGGCCAATCCTTGGCCTCTTATCAATTTAGTAATTTGTATTTCCATATCAAATTCTTGAATTTTGCTAATCCACTTGCACCTCTTCCCTGTTACTTCTGATTGTGTCAAAATGTCCTTGACTGCAATGTGAGGAACATAAGCAATCACTTTGGCTCCAACAAGATATGGTCTAAAGGATTTTGTGGCCTTTACCAGTGCAAAGGCTTGTTTTTCCATTATGTCATACTTCAACTCCGATCCCTGCAAATATTTACTAAAGAAAGAAACACATTGCTCATGACTATCCTCATTTTTCTGTAACATGACAGCAACTATTGTATGCAAGGAAGCAAATGAAAATATTGGAAAAGGTTTTGTGAAATCAGGAGATTTGAGGATAGGGGCTTCCTTAATGGCTCTTTTAATGGATACAAAGGCTTCTAATGCTTCTGGGGTCCATTCAAATTTTTTTTCCTTTCTTTAGCATTTTTTATATGGGTTTGACAATTTCAACAAAGTTGGACACAAACCTCCTAAAAAGATTAATCTGCCCAAAGAATGATTGGATGGGTTTTATAGTTTTAGGGATAGGAACCTTATCTATAGTCTCAACTCTCTTAGGATCTATCCTAACTCCCTCTTTTGATACAATGTGTCCTAAGAGTTTTCCCTCTGTAACAGCAAAATGACATTTCTTAGGGTTCAAACTAATGCCATATTCTAAGGCTTTAATGAATATTTTTTCAAGATGTTCTATATGATCTTTAGTCTTTTTTGAGTAAGCAATAAGGTCATCTTGATACACCATCATTATAGCATTAATCAGGTCAAAAAATTCTAAGTCCATAGCCCTTTGAAAGGTTTCTCCCGCATTTGTGAGACCAAAAGGCATTCTCACATATACATATGTTCCCCATGGGGTTGTGAAAGTTGTTTTGTACTACTCGCATTCCCTGACCTTAACCTGGTTATAACCAAAAAAACCATCCATCATAGACAACTGCTCACACCCGGTTACCTTATGTAGTATGGCTTCCATGTTAGGTAGAGGGTAGTTATCTTTGAGAGATGCTATATTCAGATTTCTAAAATCTACACACAGTCTGATATCTCCATTTTTCTTTCTAATAGGAACAAGGTTTGACACACATATTGAATTCCTGACAGGTTTTATGATACCTTCATCTCTAAGTTTGGCCAATTCCTCCTACATTTTTTTGTTCCAGTGTGGGGTTAATGGGCCTTTGTTTCTGTCTAAATGGCTCTGCATCTACTTTCAATGAGATTTCATGTTGAAATAAATCCTCCCTATATGCCTTGAGGTCCTCATAAGACCATGCGAACACATGTTTATATTTTCTTAACAATGAAATCATCATTCTTCAGATAGTAGGGCTTATCTTCTTCCCAATATATACCTTCCTTGGTGACAGTTTGGTCCCTAAGTTTATTTCTTCAATATCTTCCCTTTTGACTGGTGTTTGTTTCATAAGGGATTGATCACTTCCATCATATACACTTTCCAATGCCACTAACCCCTTGGGAATTTTATTAGTCTTAAGTTGTAGGATTTTCTTTTTGAATATTATCTATTCTCCATCTATTTCTTCCACAAAGGCATTGAAATCAATTTCCTGAGCCTCATACTGGTCGATACAGTGAAGGAATTTTAAAAGATCAGTGTCATCATTAAAAACTTGCCAACTATATACATTGTCCGGCACAATAGGTCTTTCTTTGAACTCAACTTGGGACACTCCTACTAGCATGATATTATCTTGTTTTAGTGCTACATTTTCCAAGAAGTCTGCCATTATATTTTTTGATCTGTCCACCCAATCAATGGAGAAAACATCAAATAGTTCAATTGTATCCCATATTGCATTCCTATACTATTTCAGTCTTTTAATTTTTGCTACATATTTTGATCTGATATGAGATACAACCAGCTCCGAGTCTCCAAAAATTGTTAAGAGTTTAATCTTGTGTTTAACAGCTAAATTCAATCCGGTCAGCAAAACTTCATATTCCACTACATTGTTTGTACATTCAAATGCTAAAAAAAATGAATATTTGAAAGTTGAACCATCAGGTGATATAAAAACTATCCCAACTCCATTACCTTCTTGGCAGCATGTTCCATTGAAGTACATTTTCCATATCCCTTGTTGATTTTCAGAAATATTTTTATCAATTGGATCTTTGCTTACCAACCCAAGTTGAGATAGTTCTACTCTAAAACTCCCCAAATCAACATCACAGAAGCAATTAAGTGGCTCTTGAGGAGCACATTCAACAATTTGATTCATTCTAGGTTCTTTATATAATTTGAACTCTTCTCCATTCACTGGTATGGTGGCATATGATAATTCAAACTGTACATTACCTCCTACTGCTGCAGTCCACTGTCTTGATAGAAGAATTCCAAACTGGGGAGGTGTTTCAATTACGATTATGTCAATAGTGTAAGTAGCTTGTGGGTAAGTTGTTAATATTACTTCCACATTCTTCATTATTCCCACAACCAATACATGCCTACTATCCATGGCATAGCATTTACCTCCTTCCACATCTATCCACATACGAAGCTACTTCATTACCCCTACTGGCATGATATTCATGGAGGCACCTAAATCTATCATGCAATTTCTTACTATTTTTCCGCTTATGAGTAAAGTGGTGAAGAATGGGTCAATCTATGGTGTGTTCATTAGGTAGGCCTCTGGAATTTTTACCTCCTTCCTTTTATTATTCATTACAGAAACTTCTATATTTTCGGGGTTCATATTTTGATTCCCATTGGATATTAATTGTATAGCACCTTCCCTATACTCCTTGATCTTCATCATTTCGATTAATGGGATAGACATCTTCAATTGAGATAGGGCTTGTATGAAATAAAAGGACGTACCTTTAGTTATGATTACCTTTTTAGGTTTTATCAATTCTCCTTTATTCTCTTCCTTTTCCCTTTTGGATGTTTGATTTGGCTTTTCCTTCTCAATGGGAACTCCTTTACTTTCCTCCTTAGGAGATCCTTTTTGTTCCCTTTTGTCTGGTTGTTTATCATCTGTCCCTTTTGATGTCTCATTTGATAATTTTTTATTTTTTACAAATACCCCCCTTGGGACACCCTCATCTCTATTCACTGTTCTGTTTCTCAAATGATATTTGTTTCTTGCTTCCTCCACTATTGCAATTGTCAATCTTTGAATCTATTCTTCACTCAGACTCCTTATATTGCATCTATTAGTCTGACTTGATGCAACAGGGGGATTTTTCTCATTATCACTCTCTTCATGATAAAAAAAAACATGTTGCTCTACCATGTGAATATTTTATTTTTGGTGATCAACATTATACTCATATCCTTCCTCCTCTGAAGATGCATATTCTTGCTCCAAAGAGTTAAGAGTGTGGGAAGTTACGTAGACATTCTGGTCTTCACCACCATCATTCTCTAATGTGTCTTCTTTTGGTATTGACTTAGTTGTTACATAATGCTCTTGGGAATGCGGTGCATAACAAACTGAGCATCAAGGACTCTTATCTACCATATATGCTCCCTTCCTTTTTGGTGGATCCAGTGTTTCCTTATTTCTTGGTCTATCATTTACCAGCTTCCCATCCTTCTAGTTTGTATTATAAGGCATGTCATGCAGCCTTGGTATTTCATTCCTATATGTGTTCTCTTGTCTGTTTGGGGGAACATATTGGGGAACCCTAGGGTTTTCTCTTTTAGAAAACATCCCTACAACTTTCCTATTATTTTCAATAGTTAAGGCTATCTTTTGGGCCTCAACTAGATGCCTAGGACCTCTGTTTCTCAATTCATATCCTATCTTGGGGTCAAAGGCTTTCAAATAGATACTCAATGCAGTAGGATCAGTCAACTTGGATGCTTGAGGTATTTTATTATGTAATTTAACAAACCTTTGGTTAAAATAAAAGGCTGAATCATTCTGATGCTTTTAGATAGTCACTAAATCATGCAAGGAAAAATATGATGCACACTGATTCCCATAATACTGAAGAAATTATTCATGAAATACATGAATGGAATAAATGGATGCAGTTGGTAGACTGTTAAACTAGTCTTTGGAATCCTCAATTAGTGACATCATAAATAGTCTCATTTGTACATCCTCATACTACATATCCAAGTCTGAATGACTGCTTTAAAATTTCTTAGATGTTCCTCAACCGTAACTACATTACTTCCTATGAACTTAGGGACTAGGTTCCTCCAATTGTTGTCCAGAGGGTAAGGGTAAATCTGAAATCCAACAAGATCAAATTGTCTAATCATAGTTGTGTATTATGGAGGGGGATTTTTTAAATGTTTTTGTTGGTATAGTGGGTCAGTATTTTCCATATATTGTGGACCTTGTGGGGGTACATACTGTTGATGAGGAGGTGGCTAAATATTTTGGTGTTGTAGTGGAGCGTTTGTGTTTCTATATTGATTTCTAAGCTAATTTTGGTGGGCTTGCGAGGAGTTTGATGGCTTCATATTGTTATTCTTATGAGGGGGTGTATATTTGGGTGAATCAGCCACCGATGTTTTGACGTGAGCCCTTTGTAACTTCAATTTTTCAAATTCCTTCATAGCCTGAAGCCTTTGTTCATATTCTATCCTTGACCTTTCTATCTCTTGCCTCATATGTTCACATTGTGCATCTATCTCATCTTGGGTCATGAGTTCATGGTTTTCTTCAGATGCTATCTCATATTCAAACCCTTCCTCAAATAGTACAGTTCTCTGATCACATTCAAATTCTCTCCTCTTCTCAGCTTCAAATTCAGCCATGAACTCTTCATCTTTATCATGGCTTATTCAATGGAGATGATTTCTCTTCTCTTAAGGACTATGAAGCTATTTATATGGGCTATTTTCAATTGTTAATGCCTCGTATGAATTGTGTGTTTCCATAGGTGGTTTTGATATTCTATTTTTTGTGGCTAGATCTAGGTCATTGAATACCTTCTTGCCTTGATCATTTTTAGAAGTTCATTTACCCTTGTCATTAGGACTGTCTCCCTCCTTGTACAAAGATCTCCTTCCTTGCATGTTGTGAGAAAATGTGATGGTCTAAACTCTAGGTCGATTCCTTTCCGATTTGTATATTATTGTATCATTCTCAATGCTTTTGTTCATTTAGAGTCGCCACCCACTTTTTCTAAAAGTGAGAAAGATTTTGTGATTATTTTACTTAACGAAGTCGATTTTCAAATTTCAATTATGGTTTTCTTTTAATGACTCTAGATGGAAAGGTTGTCTACCACCAGACCTCTCCCAATTTTTCCCTAGTAGAGTCGCCAATTTGTTGGGTCTCAAAAAAGCTGGTTTGAATGAACCACAAGAAGTTTCCACACTCTCACTACATTAATGGCCAACTAACAAGGCCAACCAATATGGTTGAACCTTCTACTCTTAAGGATATACTAAACCTAGGTGGGTACACCTATTTGAATGACACATATTTTGAATTATGTTTCGTACTTGACCTAACTATCCACAAATGGAAATTTGATAGTGGAAAGATATGATCCTAATTTGGTGTAAATTGCATATGCAATATCAAGGTACAAATTAATATGTTCAATTAAGATATGTCTAATGAAATGAATAAAACTAATCTAATGAAAATAAGGGAGACCAGTGCCTTATTGGGTAAAACAGAGTCAAATGGAAGCCTTTGATGAGTAGTTTTTATCTGGCAAGTTCTCTAATTGTTTGGAATACAATTATGAGTTTATAACTAGTATAAACATGCAAGGATGTAATTGATAAACCCTACTTGAGGCAGAATATCAAATCTAATTATCTGATTCTTCTTACTGATCCAAATAACATTCCCAAATTATTGTAATTGAGTGAAAGGAATTTAATTCTTCATTAAAGAATCCAATAAATCAAATCACATAGAAACAACAAATGTACACTGATAAATCGAATATATACTTGATATTTAAATTTAAATAATCAAGAAACATCAGATTGGAGACAATCAAATAATCAGAGGAATTCAACAAACAATTGATACCAGAATGAAGCCACTAAATCAATAGTGTTTCATTATATTCTTCAAAATTCATACATGCAACATAGTCTCCTTGAATGTCATCATCCTGAAAATATAGTGCTTATAGAAATCTATCCTATTCTAATTCTATCTTCTGACTCCTTCCTACTATCCCAACAACGGATATTTATACATTTAGTTTGCAAAAGGACGTGTCCTTTCAAAAAAATTTAAGCATAAAATGAAAACAAGTTTATCATTAACTAATTTATGTTAAGCCACAAATGAACTGTAGACATGTGCTCTGTATAATCCTGTCACTTATGTGTGTTTGCATCTCCTAACACATCATGGATCATGATCTCCACCATCATCATTCATTTTTTTTGCTCACATGCTTCATCCAACATTATTTCTTTTGTCGTGGTTGTCTTCAATATCTCTTGGACTATTGATTCACATTCGCGTTTCCATGTAGTCGCTTCTTTCAGTTTTCCTTCATCATCATATAACTCATTCAATCTATTATTAACAGCTTCTATCAATCCCTGCACATCCCCTTGTAATTCCTTAAAGAATTCCTTGTGCTTATCCATGATACGATTAGCATTTTCAATTCCTATAGCATTAGGAGTACCCCTTTTCATCTCCTTAATTCTCTCTTGGATTCTATCATCCACCCTTCTATGTTCTTTTATAGCGTCCACATATTGTGAATGTTTTCCCCAAAGTTTATTTAACCAAGTGTTTAAAACAACCTGCCTCTTTTTGATTATTGCAGTGAGTGTGTCCACTTTCCCTTGTGAGTATGCACTTGACCCTTCCCAATGGTCCCTTTCCTATGAATGTTCACCTTGGGTGAGCATCTTTGTTGGCCCTATTACAACACCTACCAAGTCCTTTAAATGTTCATTCTCTCATTATTGGTTTTGTACATTTCTCTCTCTCTGATTAATGCTTGTATCTGGGCTTTATTCAAC